>CM035132.1:145896035-146496035 GCA_020205605.1 Panax ginseng | reverse complement strand
TCAAATATTATTCACTCGGGTATTTGGGGCACTTTTTATGCCAGAGTACTATTCAGGAGTTATTATTCACGGGTTACTATTCACCCAGTTACTATTTACTCGAATATTATTCACTCGGGAATTTGGGGCACTTTTCATGTCGGAGTACTATTCACAAGGTACTATTCCCGAAGTACTATTCATAGGGTACAATTCACCCAAAAAATATATTTCTTTTCTATCCAAATTATTTTTGATACATGAATATTATTCTTGAATTTTACTCCACAAAGTAGTATCATGTTGACAATTTGGATATTTTTAAACTTTGGATAAATATCAAGTCTTTAATATTTATTCTTGATTTTGTTTGATTAATGCGTATATCATTGTCATCATCCTCATGTGTATATTGTGATGAAAGTCATCTTTAGCTTATGTGCATAGATGGGCTGTTGATTGGTATGATTATGACCAAGGATCATTCAGTATAATCATGACCCGTAATGTTATAAATGATGTGGTAAAAGTCCTCATTGGCTCGTAGTGCATTGATGTACAGTTGTTGGTATGATTATGACCAGGGATTATTCGGTATAATCATGACCATTGATGATTACATGAATATCCTTGGCCCGTAGTGTAGGGATGATTCGATGATGTGGTTTATTTATTAAGTTGAGTCTCAACGATAAAGTGGATGAAAAACTTTTTAAATCATAGAAGATAGTAGATATCCTGCTCTACTTGACTCTTCTAATGGATTGCTTGTTCCGTTGCAGTTAAACTTGATGTTTATTGTATTTTATTAGTTTAACACTGTTGAAGGCTAATGATAATTTATTCTACATTATCTTAGTCATAATATTTGTTACTGGGCTAGTTGAGCTCACCCTTTTGCTTTTATTGTTCTCTTCAGAAAATGAGACGTAGCCGGGACTAGTCGGGGAATAGAGTGATGGTCCGAGATGGTTGTTTTAGCAGTCCTCACTACTTAGTGTGATAATAAATGTAATGAGAATTGAATTTGAGTTTGGATATTGTCTAGAAGACAATAATCATGTAAAAACTCAGGTATATTTTGTCATATTTTTACACGACAGTTGTATTAAAGAAGTTTGTGTTTGATTTATGTACCATGTATTTGGCGACTCAAGATGGGTGATGTATACCTATTTATGGGGCATCATATGAATGAAACTAGAAAGTAGTTTCTAATTTGCATTCATTAGGAGTTGTGCATTTAGGAATCGAAATACATATACTTAAATAAAATAAGACTTGACAATAATTCCATGTTTTATATTTAATTGGGACATTATATGGTGTAAGGATTGAATTGTACGTTAACTATTTACTTAAAGGTTCTTTTATGATTAATGTTGAAATCTATATTATCTGGAAAGTCGTTGATCGCTAGAGAGGCTTATCCCTATTGTAGAATAAATATTATTTATTTAAGTAAATTAATAGTTTAATTTATTTATTTAAATGAGATTAGAATTATTCTAATTGATTTATTCACAACCAGTTTAATATCGAGAACCTAAAGGGTCACACCATAAAAGGAAAAATAATTATTAAGAAGTTAATGGCATAATCGTAATAATATGTTAAGTATATTTAATTTAATCTATGGTGATAGAATATATTAAATAGCTTAACATTTATTATTTAATATTTTGGAAATATAAAATATAAATTAATAAGAGGAGTCTTATTAATATTATTACAATTATTATTATTTTTGATTTCAAAAAGAGTTTAGGAATTAATTTAATATGAGTACTCTCATTTATTCCTAATAGGATTTGGAGGCAAAATTAGTTAAAGGAATTTAATTAATTATCCCTAATAAGATTAGGGAGCCCAATTAATTAAAGGAGTTTAATTAAATAAATAATACCTTATTTTAATTAAATAGGGTTACCTGATATCTTTATAAGAGTGGTCTTATATCACGTATTAGATATACATGATTCAAATAATTAGTGAGTACGACCCTTTTCTCTATAGAGATAGGAAAAACTAGGGTTTTAGCCAATACACCTTTCTCAAAAGAAGAAATCCAAGAAGGTTAAGGGTTAGGCGAAAGTGAAGGATCAAAAGAAACTTGATCCAGCTAGCAAAGGAATTTGCTTCCATTGCAACAAGGCGGGTCACTGGAAGAGGAACCGCAAGGATTATCTTACGGAACAAAAGTAGAAGAAGCTTTGAGAAGCTTCGAATCCTAATCAAGATTTATTTCTGATTGAAATTAAATTTTCTAAAAGTCAATCTTCTACTTGGGTATTGGATACCGGCTGTGGTTCTCACTTATGTAATAATATACAGGGACTGGTCAGAAGTAGAAAGCTAAGCAAGGATGAGGTCGTCCTACGAGTGGGAAATGGATCAAAGGTTGCTGCATTAGCTGTAGGGACTTATTATTTAACACTGCCTACCGGCAAGTCTTAGTTTAAATAATTGTTATTTTGTTCCGTCAATTATTAGAAACATTATTTAAATAACTGTATTGGATATGGGTGGTTTTGACATTATAATAAAGAACAATAGTTGTTCTATTTATAATAATAATATTTTATATGGTGTTGGTAATTTACGAAATGGACTTTACATTCTTGACTTTTATGAAAATATACTTCAAATTGAACAAACTAAGAAAAGGAAAAGAGATGATGTAAATTATTCCTTCATGTGTCACTGTAGACTCGGTCATATTAATGAAATAAGATTATCCAAGTTGCATAAAGATGGGCTCTTAGAGCTAACTGATTATGAATCGTATCCAACTTGTGAATATTGTCTCATGGGCAAAATGACTAAATCTCCATTTAGTGGAAAAGGATAAATAGTTATAGAGTTGTTAGCGTTGGTTCACATAGATGTATGTGGAACTATGATAACGAATGCACGAGGAGGGTATTCTTATTTTATTACATTTACTAATGATCACTCAAGATTTGAATATATGTATTTAATGAAATACAAAACTAAATCATTTGAAAAGTTTAAAGAGTTCAGAAGTGAAGTAGAGAACCAAACTGACAAGGGTATTAAGATTCTTCAATCAGATCGAGGAGGTGAATACTTAAGTAATGAATTTCTTAATTGTCTCAATGAAAATGGTATAATCTTATAACGGACTCTAGTAGGGACGCCATAGCTGAATGGTGTATTTGAAAGGAGAAATCAAACACTATTGGACATGGTTCGTTCCATGATGAGTCTTACCGATCTTCCGGTGTCATTCAGGGGTTATGCCCTAGAAGCGGTTACATATCTACTAAATAAGTTCCCTCGAAATCTGTCCCTAAGACTCTATATGAGATGTGGACAGGGAGGAAACCTAGTCTTAAGCATATTAAGAATTGGGGATGTCCAGCTTGTGTGAAAATGTTTCAGAATGATAAATTTGGGACAAGATCTGATAAGTGTACTTTATGGGATATCCTAAAGAAAGTTTAGGATATTATTTCTACAATCCTACTGAACAAAAGGTGTTTTGTTGCCAAACATGTTACCTTCTTGGAAAAAGGGTTTATCCTTGAAGGGGCCAGTGGGAGGAAAATAGATCTTGAAGAAATTCAAGAACCACAAACCACTACAGATCAAATGGATGAACCTGTCCAAGTAGAGATACCTTCTATACAACACCCTATTTGTAAATCCGAAAGAGTGCTGAAGATACTTGATAGGTATAGATTTGTCATAGTAGATAACAATGAGGTATGTATCATAGATAATAATGATCCATTGAAATAATGATTCGGAGAAGTGGCAAGAACCCATAAAATCCAAAATGGACTCCATGTATGAAAACCATGTATGGACTTTGGTTTCACCACCTGAAGGCATTAAGTCTATTGGGTGTAAATGGGTCTTTAAAAGAAAGACTGGGGCAGATGGCAAGGTAGAGACCTATAAGACCCGACTAGTCGAAAAAGGTTTCAAATAGAGGCAATGAGTTGACTATGACAAAACCTTCTCACCAGTAGCGATGCTCAGGTCAATTCGGATTTTGCTTGCGATTGAAGCTTACCATGACTTCGAAATCTGGCAGATGGACGTGAAAACGGCCTTCCTCAATGTGAAACTTGAGGAGGATGTGTATATGACACAACCAGAGGGATTTATTCCAAAAGTTGGAACCAATCAAATTTGTAAGATAAAACGATCCATTTATGAATTGAAGCAAGCTTCTCGTAGGTGGAACATCCGTTTTAATGAGACAATCAAAGAGTTTGATTTTATATAAAATAAGGATGAACCATGTGTGTACAAGAAGGTTAGTGGGAGCGTTGTTTCATTCCTTGTATTATATGTTGATGATATATTACTGATAAGGAATGATATTCCTATGCTACAATCAATTAAAATCTTGTTATCTAAACACTTCTCAATGAAAGACTTGGGAGAAGCATCTTATATTCTGGGGATAAAGATCTATAGAGATAGATTTAAAAGGATGTTTGGCTTGTCCCAAGGAACACACATTGACTCGATGCTAAAGAGGTTTAGCATGGAAGATTCCAAAAGTGGTCTCATGCCGATGAGCCATGGAATACATCTCTCCAAGAAATAAGCCCCAAAGATACTTGAGGAGAGAGACCGTATGAGTAAGATTCCTTAAGCTTCAGCAATAGGATCTCTCATGTACGGTATGATATGTACTAGACCGGATGTCGCTCATGCACTTAGTGTAACAAGAAAATAACAGTCGAATCCAGGAGAAGAACACTGGAAGGCAGTGAAAAATATCCTAAAGTACTTAAGAAGAACTAAGGATGTATTCCTTGTCTACGGTGGGTTTGAATTGAAACTAGAAGGCTTCACAGACTTAAGTTTTCAAATAGACCAAGATGACAGTAAATCCATTTCGGGGTATGTGTTTACCTTGAATGGTGGTGCAGTGAGTTGGAAAAGTTCCAAACAGCAAACAGTTGCTGATTTAGTGACAGAGGCAGAGTTCATAGCTGCAAATGAAGCTGCAA
This sequence comes from Panax ginseng, assembly GCA_020205605.1. Lineage (NCBI taxonomy): Eukaryota > Viridiplantae > Streptophyta > Magnoliopsida > Apiales > Araliaceae > Panax > Panax ginseng. The sequence continues at coordinate 146,491,062 of CM035132.1, read as the reverse complement.
AGGAGTTTGTTTGGATGAAGAAGTTCATTACCAAACTTAGTGTGGTTCCTAGCATTACAGGACCAGTACCTTTATTCTGTGACAACACCAGAGTTGTTACACAAGCTAAGGAACCCAGGTCTCATCAGAAATCCAAACACGTGTTGCGACGTTTTCATTTGATTAAAGAAATCATTGAAAGATGAGATGTTACCCTGGAGCGTGTGGACTCTTAAGACAATATTACAGATCTATTTACTAAAACGTTAACACAAAACCAGTTCAATCGTCACTTTAAGAAGATGGGTATGAGATACCACGGCGATTGGCTTTAGTGCAAGTGGGAGATTGAAAGTAGTATGCATACAAGTCAATCATCTATGATGATAAAGCATATACTTTGTAATCAATCTTATTTATTTATTAATAAAGAATTAATTATTAAAGGCATTTATTATCTATATGGTAAACTCATAGTTTTAAGCAATGCTTTTAGAATCATGCTGAGATCATGCTAATGCGATCTAAATTCTTAGATAGCTTAAAACTAAAACGTTCTCAATCACTGGATTACTAAAAAGGGGATTAATGAATTCAGATAGATTGATACATATGTTTCTTGTTCATTGGATGAGAATGATTGATCTCATGATCATTTTTGTGGAGACACTTAAGCGAGTATGTAGGTGCTTATTGGAGAATAAGTTCACTAAACGTGACTCGCTATGTAATACGTAATGGAGTTTTACTTGCATGTCAATAGGAATTTATGACGCCCCCAAAATAGGTATACATCACCCATCTTGAGTCGCCAAATACATGGTACAAAATTCAAATACAAACTAATAATACAGCAGTCATGTAAAATACGACAAAACATATGCTGTGAGTTTAAATACAAATATTATCTTTTAGACAATATCTATTCTCAAATAGAGTCCTCGCTACATTTATTATCACACTATTTTACAGAATAGTGAGGACTACTAAGACACCATCTCGGACCATCACTCCGTTCCCCGACTAGTCACAGCTACGTTCTCATTTCCTGAAGAGAACAGTGAAAAAAAGGGTGAGCTCAACTAGCCCAGCAAGAAATATTATGACTAAGATAATGCAAAATAAATTATCATTAGCCTTCAACAATGTTAAACTGATAAAATACAATAGACATCAAGTTTAATTGCAGCGGATCAAGCAATCCATTAAAAGAGTCAAGTAGAGAATAAAATCTACTATCTTTTATGTTTTAAAAGGTTTTTCATCACTTTTATCGCTGGGACTCAGCTTAATAAATAATCCACATCATCCCTGCATTATGGCCAAGGATATTCATTAGGGTCACGACCACAAATTCCATGCACTACGGCCAAGGATATTTGTGTTTTCATCAATGGTCATGATCATGCCAACAACTGTCCATCAATGCACTACGGGCCAATGAGGACTTTTACCACATCATTTGTAACATTACGGTCATGATTACACCGAATAATCCCTGGTCACAATCATACTAAGTCCATCCATGCTCTACAGGCCACAGATGACTTTCAAAAAAAAAATATAAACATGAGGATGATGACAATGATATAATAATTCAATAAAACAAATTCACGAATTAATTTATTCAGGGACTAATAACGTCCAAATTGTCAACATGATACTGCTTTGTAGAGTAAAATTCAAGAATGCTCAGAAGAATATTTCCATGAAAAATACTGGATGAAGCGCAAATATCAAGGATATTCCACTAATTTCATGGAGTATAGAAGTCAAAATTTTAACCAACTGAGTATAATAACGAATGGAATAACAAAAGAAATCACCATGCATGCGGTACTTCACATAGACAGGTTATTCCAACAGAATAATAAAAATGGAACCAGGTCAGGTGAAATTCACACCGACAGGATGTTCCAACAGAATAATAAGTGCGGAATAATAAATGATGGAACTAGTTCCGGTGTAAAACACACAGACAGGATATTCTGACAGAATAATAAAGACGGAATAATAAATAATGGAACCAGGTCCGATGTAAAACACACAGACAGGATATTCCGACAGAATAATAAATACAGAATAATAGAAGAATGTCACCAAGTATAGGGTAGCCCGCGTATACAAGTTATTCTAACAGAATAATAAGAAATGGAATAACAACAGTTCTCTTCATGAATAAGAAAGAATAACACCCCTTACCGTAAAAGAAACTGAATATAAGAGTAGGGAAGTAGCAGAATACTTTTCTATAGTTTCTCTATAATTTCTCTATCTGGAGTTTTAGTGAATTTGTAAGAAATAATGAAGGAATGAGCTTCTATTTATAGGAGAATGGAAGTGTACTGTTTATGAATGAATTATTTCTGCAGAATTATTTCTTCAACCAAATACAATAAAGTTAATCAACTAACCAATAAAATCACAACAAAAATTAAAATATAATACATATATATAAACACATGTTTTCAACTTATATATATCAATATTATATATACACCACTTAATTTTTCTCCCCCATAACCAACATCTATCCCCCACCCACCCAATAATCAAATTCACTACACTCTTACACATCACTATCACACTACCACTTTTCCACCATTTTCCACTCACACACCCATCACTTTCACATCTCATTTTCTCCCACCATATACTCAATACACACATAAACTTCAATACGTATACTCTTCCATTTCCAAAATCATTTTCCCAACACATATGGGCCCCACATGTGGCCCACACATGTGGGCCCCACCTTTAAAAATTTTCTACCGATTATTTTGAAAAATGGATAAATAGGAATCCATAAAATAAGCAGACTTCATAAAAAAATCACCTTAATAATTTTAACAACATTCATCATCTTTATTACAATTCACAATATTAATCGACCAGGTCGTTCCCAGGAAAGAGGGGGCTTTCCAATAAGGATTTCTCCCTATTGGCGCGCAATTAGGTGACCAAACCTCTCCTTGGCAGAACTTCTAGACATCGTTAATATTGAAATTTATAATATTAATAACTCTGTCATTTCAATTATTGATTTAATAATATATAAAATATCAACAATAATTGAATCAAATAACGTAAGATACTATGCAACAATTACTATAACAATAATTGAACAAAACTGAGTGACTTCTCACGTAAGCATTAATACAATATCGTGTGCTACTATGCAACCACAGCGTAGACATCGTACTTTTACTACCGAGAGTAGTTCAACAAGATAATAACGATAAAACTTCCACCATTATTTTCAATAAAATATTTTTTATCGTTTTCTCAATCCGGATAATAATTACATTGTGGGGTCCACCAATGATTGTCTTGAGTAAATACGAATATTCCCCGATACAAAGAATATTCTCTGACCAATCGAATATAATACAACAACTTGCATACTTTGCAAAATTTATAAATATTACCCACAACTATAACATTATATCAAATCCACTCCATAATATTTAAAAAAATATTTCGAGAAATTTAAATATTTATTCATAAAATCTGGTGTCTCACAAATTTCTGCAGTGAAAGTAGTAGAAATGATCCTTAAACTTGAGATCATCATTGTATCTTATATATAATGAATCACACTTTGAATTATTCCTTAAGACTCTTAGAGTATATCAAAGGGTATGATTGAGTGTAATAAGTTATATATGACGATAATGAATGACCAATAAAGAATCTATCACTTTTAGTAAAAGAAGAGAAATGTCCTATTTGATTCGATAAATGACAACCCAGAAATCCTTGGCCAAGGTAGAATGAAATTAGAAAGTAGTTTCTAATTTGCATTCATTAGGAGTTGTGCATTTAGGAATCGAAATATATATAATTAAATAAAATAAGACTTGATAATAATTCCATGTCTTATATTTAATTGGGATATTGTATGGTGGAATGATTGAATTGTACGTTAACTTTTTACTCAAAGGTTCTTTTATGATTAATGTTGAAATCTATATTATCTGAAAAGTCGTTGATCGCTAGGGAGGCTTATCCCTATTGTAGAATAAATATTATTTATTTAAATAAATTAATAGTTATATTATTTATTTAAATAAGATTAGAATTTTTCTAATTGATTTATTCACAACCGGTTTAATATGAAGAACCTAAAGGGTCACACCATAAAAGGAAGAATAATTATTTAAGAAGTTAATGGCATAATCGTAATAATGTGTTAAGTATATTTAATTTAATCTATGTTGATAGAATAAATTAAATAGCTTAACTTTTATTATTTAATATTTTGGAAATATTAAATATAAATTAATAAGAGGAGTCTTATTAATATTATTACAATTATTATTATTTTTTAATTTCTAAAAGAGTTTAGGAATTAATTTAATATAAGTACTCTCATTTATTCCTAATAGGATTAGGAGGCATAATTAGTTAAAAGAGTTTAATTAATTATCTCTAATAAGATTAGGGAGCCCAATTAATTAAAGGAGTTTAATTAAATAAATAATACCTTATTTTAATTAAATAGGCTTACCTGATAACTTTATAAGAGGGGTCTTATATCAAATATTAGATATACGTGATTCAAAAAAATTGAGAGTATGCCCCCTTTTTCTATAGAGATAGGAAAAACTAGGGTTATAGCCAATACACCCTTCTTCTTGAAAATTCTTCTTCCTTGGTGGATCACCTCTAGAGGCCATACACTTGGGTGGCTAACATTAATCAAAGGAAGGAATCTATCCGAAAATTCAAGGAGATCGCGACGAAGTAGGAGTTCAACTCGTATATGTGGAAGCTCGTATCTACAAGGGTATGATTCCATAACTTCTTGTTCTTCGTTTTAATTAATAATATGCATAAAGGATGATCCGGGTAATTGGTTTGTGAAAATTTTAAAATCTTATTTTACTTTGCTTCCGCTAATTTTGCAAATTGATTGCTAATTTGACCTTCACAAAACCTTACACTGCCACGTATCAACGAGCCATAATGGCCCTTTTCCATGACATAAGGCATAAGGAGATAGAGGTCTATGTGGCTGATATCATTGTTAAGTCCAGAAAGGAAGATGACCATGTCAACCATCTCAGAAAGCTATTCAATCGGCTTCACAAATACAACTTGAAGCTAAATCCAGCCAAGTGTGCCTCCAGTGTTAAGTCTGGTAAACTATTGGAATTCCTGGTAAGCAATAGGGGCATTGAGATGGATCATGCCAAGATTAAAGTCATCACTGATATGCATGTACCCCAAATAGAAAAGAGATATATGGATTCCTTGGGAGAATCAATTTCATAAGCAGATTCATCTCCTAACTCACTACAACTTGTGAGCTCATCTTCAAGATACTGAGGAAAAATTCTTCAGAAAAATGGAGTGGAGAATGTCAAAAAGCCCTACTCTCCATCAAGAAGCAACAGGTGGAAGCTCTTATTTTGGTACCACCAAGAGATAAAGTTCCCTTGTTCATGTAAATATCAGTCAATGCCAATACTATGTGCTGTATGCTGGGACAGAAAGAGGATAGAGGCAAAGAAAGAGTTATCTATTACCTCAGCAAGAGATTCAGCAACGCTAAACAGAAGTACACCTTGATTGAAAAGACCTATTATGCTTTAGCGTGAGCCACCATGAGATTACAACATTATCTCCATGGTCACACAACCTATCTCATATCCCATATGGATCCTCTAAAATACATATTCAGTAATCCCATGTTAAATTTTCAATTGTCTGAATGGAAATTAATCCTTTAGTAATTTGACATCATCTACGTGATGCAAAAGAATATCAAAGGTCAAGGAATTGCAATTCAATTGGCCGAAGCACCATCAGGGAATTTTGAACCCTTGGAAACTTATTTCCCAGATGATGGGATAATGACAGTTCAGCAAAACCATTGAGAAGATGCAGGCCAATTATGGAAACTATACTTCAACGGGGCTATAAACATGGAAGGCGCGGGAGCAGGAGCAGTTCGTGTATCTATCACGGTAGAACAGTGTCCCATGTCCATCAAACTGTAATTTATCAACACCAACAACACAACTGAGTATGAAGGTTGTATAATGGGACTGAAACTGGCCCAATCCATGGATATCCAATGGTTAGCAGTTTTGGAGTATTCGAGTTGGTCATCAATCAAACCACAGGGGAATATCATACCAAAGAATTACATCTGTTGCCCTACCATTGGAAAGTCATCAAGATGGCTATGGAGTTCGAAGAAATAGTTTCATCCACATCCCTCGAAATAGGAATTATTTCACGGATGCATTAGCAACACTGGATTCCTTAATCCATGTATCAAATAGGGGAAAAATTCTTGATATCAAATTTTCAAGCCTGAAGGCACCAACCTATGGGGAATTACATTGGAGAAGTATCAAAGGAACTGCCTCCCATCAGAAAGCTTTGGTATTAGGATATAAGAGAATATCTCTGAGATAGATATACGCCCGATGGGTCAAGTCAAGATGAAAGAAAGAAAATCCATAAAATAGCTATGAAATTCTATCTAAGCGAAGATGCACTATATAAAAGAGATGCTGGAATAGGCTTGCTGAGATGCCTAGACAAAGATCAAGCCCAAAGACTTACGGATGAAGTCCATGGTAGGATCTGGGGTCCACATTGAGCGGTCCTTCACTTGCTAACAAAATAATAAGAACAGGGCATTATTGGATTTCTCTTAAAGCTGAATGTGAGGATCACGTCAAGAGATGTTATCAATGTCAAATCCATGGAAACATTATCCACGCTCCTCCAAATGAACTAGACAATATGAGTTCACCATGGCCCTTTTCCATATGGGGGATGGACATGATCGAGCCTATCTAGCCCAAAGCCAACAATGGTCATCAGTTTATATTCACCATAATCGACTACTTCACCAAATGGGTTAAAGCTGCCTCTTTTCCCAATGTCACTAAGGAGGTAATTATTGGTTTCATCAGAAATAATGTAATCTATTGATATGGATAGCCGATGGTGATCGTATCAAACAATGCTAAGAACCTGAACAACCAGACGATAAAGGAATTATGCAATAAGTTCCATATCAAACATCTTAATTCCATTATTTATCGTCTTAAAATGTATGGTGTTGTTGAAGCAGCAAACAAGAATATCAAGAAGAACATGCAAAAGATGTCAGCCAATCACAAAGGCTGGCCTGACTTATTGCCTCTGACTCTGTTAGCCTACAGAACGTTAATGCGCACTTCTACTGGAACTACCCCCCTACTCATTGGTCTATGGTATGGAAGCAGTGCTTCCCATAGAAATGGAAATGGAATCATTATAAGTGTTGTTAGATGCTCAGATGGAAGAGGATCAATGGATATAAGAGCGGTACCACCAGCTATCTCTGATAGATGAGAAAAGGGTAACAACCATCTTACATGGTTAGCTATATCAACAGATGATTGTTCGGTCCTACAACAGGAAAGTTCGGTTTAGGCAGTTCAAAGAAAATTACTTGGTGCTAAAGAAGATCCTCATCAATCAAGATGAAGCCAGAAGAAAATTCGCCCCAAACTGGGAAGGCTCATTCATCTTCAAAGAAGTGTTGATAGGAGGAGCCCTCAGATTGCAAGATATGGATGGGAAAGAATTCCCTCAGCTCATCAATCCAGACACCGTGAAAAGGTAATATGTCTTAATTACCTATAAAACAACATCCTAGTTCTAAAAAGAAAAGAAATGAAAAATCAAGTTACTTCATGTTTTCACTACCAAGCCTGAACTACGAAAGACGTGATCTCCCCGCATCAACAGGAGTACATTGGCAGCCATCTATGATGCAGTCAAACTAAACCAAAAAATGAAAAACCTAAATAAATAATTCTCCAACCGTTGAGGCCAAGCCTGAACTACGAAAGACCTGATCTCTCCCCATTAATGGGACTACGTAGGCAGCCATCTATGGTGCGGTCAAACCAAATAAAAGTCCAAAACACTTACTCAAACCCAAAAAAATAACTCTCCAAATGTTCTGGCCAAGCCTGAACTACGAAAGATCTGATCTCGCCCCATTAATGGGAGTATGGAGGCAGTCATCTGTGGTGGGTCAAACCAAAAAAAAACAAAAAGCCCAAATAAACAATTCTCCAACCGTTCAAGCCAAGCCTGAATTACGGAAGACCTAATCTCCTCTCTATTGGTGTATGTTGGCAACCATATGTGGTGCGGTCTAACCTTCAAAAGAAAAAGCCAAAACCCTTTACCTTTACTAAAAAACCCAAAAAAATACCAATATTAAGACACCAAACCATACATGAAACCTAAATCCGATCAAGCCTCCAAGATCAACGAACCATTCTTAGAAACTATCTGACATCTCAATGTTAGTCCATCAAAAAGGAGCTTATGATACATCAAGACAACCAGTCACAAAGAAAATGGTAATCATTAAGCAAAGATCAAAACATTTGCAAAAAGGATGTGAATCAAAATATATTACCTTGTAATATAAAATTATTTTATATATAAAATATATCATGTACATGACAAAAATGGCTAACCTATTCTACGCATGAAAATGAAAGCTAGTCTATAAACACGCGGTCAAACGGGATAAAAAATCCAACATCGCAACCCTCTCTGAAGATGGAGGTGCATCTCTGAGCTCTAGGCCTACAGTCTCAATACAAACTAAAAGATCTGCAGCAGCCTGCAAAGTACGACCATGATCATCCATAAATGTACTCATATCTATGACAATGCCCTTCATATAGGATCTACAAGCAGTACTATCAACTATAGCAACATCTCTAGTAGCTCGGGCCTCGTAACTCTCAACAAACGTGACATCCCAGTCAGATAAGGTCGTCAACATTAATGCCCTCGCCTAATCCTTCTCAAAGGTCAGAAGTCATATCATCTTCTCTAAAGACTCTATAGAAGGTGGGGTAACTGCAGCTGAAGAGCTAGGAATGTCCCTAACCAAAGTTGATGTCAACCTAGCAAATAGTTCATCCTCTATGGGATAAATAAGATCCTCTATAGGCTCCTCCTAACCCGAATTATTGTAGGCTCTAAATAAATAACCATAGATGATGCAATGTCTGCCTCTAGCCACGCAGAATACTTCATAGAATGAACTGGATGACTCGATGAAAAATTAGCCCTCTCCCGATGGGTCAAGTAATCATAAACTCTGGCTTGGTCATCCTTTGACAAAGATGAGGCCAGTGACCGCTGACCTGTAGCTCCATCAAAATCACGGGCATCTTGATACTTCTCAAATTATCCCATGATAGCCAAAGGATGATATGTACTCACTCCTCTCAGACCATCTAATGGCAAAAAGTCCATACCAATAACATAAGTGATAAAGCTGTAAGACGAACTCAACCCTGAGCAAGGGAAGATGGAGAAATGATCCTCAATAACGATCAGGAAGACAAACAAAGATGTTGAATCCAGACAATCAGTCGGTTGAAAAGAATAAAATGCATATATCTCATGTGTAAAGCAGTACCCGCGATGTCTGAAAATGCATATCGGTCTCAGATGTATTATAAACTAGATGTATAACAATATACACTACAACAAAAAGGCTTATCAGCGACCGCTTATCAGTGACCACCTATCAGCGACCGCATATGGTCGCAGATGAGTATCTGCGACCGTATGCGGTCGCTAATATTAGTCACGGGTAATATGGTCGCTGGATGGACATCAGCGACCAACAATAGCGACTGATTTAGTAGTGACCGCAATCAGTGACCAAATCCATCATTATTCTGACTCGTGCTGAGTCATTTGTTAGGTGTGATGTGGCACACGTGTCAATGACCGGTACTAGTGACCGATTCGGTCGCTAGTTTCCTAGTAGTTATCAGCGACCGTGTTTCAGTATTAGAGACCGCGTGTGGTTACTGATGTGTTTTTTTTTAATATTTTTCCTTTTTATAGATTTCCCAAAAATAACCTGCTTTATACTTGCTTTCTATCCCAACACACAGCAGTATATATAAGCATCCATCCATGATAACTACCATATGATAAACATTCATCCATGATAACTATTATACGATAAACATCCACCGATATAATAGAATCTTAAACCAACACAACACAATACAATCGTAAACATCCATATAATAGAATCGTAAACCAATACAATTGTCCAAAGAATGAATCTAAAAGAGTACAAGGCTTTAAAAATCTAAAAAAAAGTCTAGTAAACCTTTAAAAATCTAACATGACTGGTCTAGCTAGCTCTTTATGGATCATTCAAATTAGTACCCTGTAATTAACAAAAGAATAAAACATATATGTTACATGTGTTGATACTGCTATGACTTGGGGAAAGCTAAACAATAGACAATGTAGTAAAACATATAAGTAAGACATTAACAGTAACAATATCGATATATATACCTGGTCACCACCCTGATGTTGTGATGTTGCTGCTGCCGCCACTGCCTCCGCCAACTCATCAAGACTCAAATAATGCAGATGCTAGCCCAGTATACGAAAAAGATTATGTTTCTGACAGATCGTTCTCACACAGTCAGTAGGAGTATGATAGGCTAGATGACCTGATGACTGTGTAGACTGGGTAGCAGAGCTGCTTGTGCCACTAATGGTCGGGCGTCATTTTTGTCCTTGGCCTTTAACATAGTTTTTCTTCACGACAGATGCCCTCTCCCACAATTCTTGATCAATCGACGGACGCGGGGTGCCTTCAGGATAGCGCTCGTTCATTATGCCCTTATAAGTGTCCTGTCAAAAAGTCAACAATTAAATAGTTTAAAATAAATAAAAAATGCTAAATAAGGTTGTCACAATTTATAAACAACATATTAGTATAAAGTTAACTTATTACCGCTTATCTCACAGCGACATCAAAGCGGACCATCACGGTGGTACATACACATCCAACCAATTAATAGGTTGACCTTGAGACTGAGACTCCTACAATTGATGTTCTCATATTAATATGTAAATATATGATATTTTAGCTACAAAACATGACTGTAAACATAAAAACAAATAACTAAGCCAATAAGCTTGCTATATACATACGTACTCGGCAGCGAATATATCTGCGGTGTGATATATATCGCCGCCCTCAGACGTGCCTTTTTCCTTTTCGCCTTCAGATACACCTGAGGATCTGTTCGAGACGGCAGTCATGCGTCTCTTGACCCAGCTCTCAACTCTCCACTGGTCACACATCTGCACCCATATGGGCTGTGCGCACCACCAGGGGCTATGCTCATGCATATATTGCTCACCTTGTCCTGGATGGTCAATCTCAGCATTGTGCAGGGCTTTTTATCGTTCCTTGTTCAAATTATCTTTAGTTCGGATGGCGCACTTCTGCCAGAACAGTGTCCATGTATACCGCTTCTGATGTATGTGCGTCATCCCATCTATACCGCTTCTGCAAATAAAACAACACTAATAATATTAAAACTGTTATATTACCATAATCCAGCCTTAATAAACAATATTATTTGATTAACTATGTATTATCTATTAGAGTGATAAAAATATACACCGAAATTCAATTTAAACTACATCCTTATGGGTAGAGAGGAGCTCGCCCATGTAATCACTTAGCGTGAAAGCCGATTCAGAAGCATAATTGTGAAATGCACTTCACAATTTTACTATCTTGAAAATCACTACAATATACAATAATTTACATTAAAATATATTTATAACAATGGAAATATTAAACCCTTATATATACACGATGTTTAACTTACGTGCTTTCTGGAGGAGGACGGATCTGTATGAGAATGAGATCATCTAGATTAGTTGGGGCCTTCGGCACATGATTAGGGCCCCGACCCAACCCGCGCTTTCGTGTTGCTGGTTCAGAAGACATCTATAAATTAAAATTTTAGGATGTTAGTATGAGTTATAAATGAAAGGTACATAAACATGTCAAGGATATTGAGAACATGTACATATGTAATTGTATGTAATACAATTAAAACTAAACATACATTTTATAGAAAAGGACAATAATGACAATTAATTGTATGAAATAGTTAACTACGACAACTATAAATGAAAGGTACATAAACATGTTAAGGATATAGAGAACATTCCTATATGTTATTTATTGTAATACAATTAAAACAAAACATACATTTTAATGAAAATCGTTGTCTGAGTCAGAATCATTTTGTACAAGTATCGGAGATTCATAACCATCATCTTCTTCAGATTCTGTGTCAGTGTTAGTTAATAACTCTTCCTCAGTATCATTGTCATCTGGCACAATAACTTTAATCGTCTCATCCAACTACAGTCTGAATAGAGGTCCATGATACCACGTACGGTACCTATGTTGACATGAATTATTGTATTCCCTTGTAAAAGATTTACAATTCAGCTCAATGCCATTTATGATGCTTATAAATACATATAGATGTATATGTAAATATATAACATGATTGTGCATCATATATGATTATTCGGGAATTGAACAAGGATACATGCCAAAACAAATTTACACAACTTGAGATTGACTATCCAAAGGCATGGTATATTGTTATGGATCTTAAATTAGAATGAGGTATGGTCTTATGTCATCCTACATATTTTAACTAACACCAACCTAAAGACAATAGATTCCTAGGGGTAGAATATGAATCATTGCATCATGCATGGTCTGCATATGCATTGGGACAAGTCTAAATTACCCGACCAATGAAAAATTTTTGGTAGAGTCTCCCCTATAATATGGACTATCCACATGCATGAGGGCATGCATACTTAACCATTTGTAGGCATATAAGAGCAACAAGAATGTATAAGCAATTAACATAACATCACATATACTCATTGCATTTATATATTCCAGGGTCCATATCTGAAGACAACAAAAACTCTTCTACATATGATAGGACATTAGGTGATGAAAATATGTTGATGGTCAAGTTTGAAGAACAGCCAAAGGAATTTGAAATGATTTCTAGAAACTATAACGCTGCGTATATCAAGATTGCAGAAGAAGGCATACTATTAGTCCCTATGAATACGAATGCATATATGGCCATTTGACTTATATATGAAGATTTAGACAAGTATGGATATTTTGGAAACAACTCATTATTTTTATGAACATTAATAGTGTGATTGAAGTTATAGTGCTTGTGTTTGTGTTTGTACTTTTCATTTTCTTTCTATTCTAAGCTAAGTCATACTTATATCATACATATTTTTGTTCATTATATCCTTTTATGCCAAGAGATAACAAACAAGAGAAGGACTGAAACTGATTACTTATTAGTTTAAAATTGCAGGAATCTTTATCTTCTCGACTGTGAATTATGGATAAACTTCTTTGAACCTTCTTCTTGATTGAATTATGGATAAACTTAATTCCTAGTTATGTTTTATGTCATACTCATGTTCAAGTTATTGGATTGGTATAAGTATGATCATATATTGCAACCAAGGTTTTGGGTTAAGCCCTAATGTTCAAGTTATATGGCCATTTGACTTATATATGAAAAAATTTCGGTGGAGTCTCCCCTATAATATGGACTATCCAAATGCACGAGGGTAGGCATACTAGACCAATTTCAGCAAAATATAATCCCAACACACAAAACAGAATGTGCACAACTATAATTCAGGGCATAATTTAGGAGAATCCAATATTAGTAACAACAATAAGAAGCCCAAAAATTGTCCCAATTTCAGCAATATCAACAATAATTTATCTAAATTTCAGCAACAATATATTCAGCAGTAATGTTATATTCAAATTTTTTCCAAATTTCAGCAACTGTTATTCAGTAATAACAAATTATCCAACTTCAGATAATCTCATATTAAAACATGAAACCTAATCATGCATGTTCCCAAATTATTCTTGTGGTGTAAAGTGTGTGTATATATTCTTACAAAATTATACATATGTGATGTATGTGTGTATATATATATACATATAGGTATCAATCAACTCATAAAAGAATCTCTCTTTCTTAAATTCATTGATTATCCCAAAAGTTTCATACCCATTAGGGTTCTACCCATTTTGAACAAGACACTGTAAATTAAACTGGATTTTCAGTCAAAACCATTTGGATTTATAGTCAAACTCAAATAAAACACAAGCTAAACCCAAAAAATTCAAGAAAATGGCATCTAGAAGCAGAACATCAACACATTCACATCTTCAGAAAAACAAATCATGGCCATTCAATCAACAATAACAGAAAAATAGTTTAATTTAGGGATTAATTAAAGGGGTTACCAGCGGTGGTGAAGGCGTCGGTCGGTGATGTCGGTGGTGAAGGCGTCGGCGGCAGCGGCAGTTCCTCCCTCTTCTCTTCTCCCCCTAATCCCTCTTCTTGCTCTCGTCAGTGTCTCCCTCTTTTTTTTCTTCAGTACTGATCGAGCGAACTGCTGAAGCTGATCAAGTTTATGAGAATCAATGACCGCTATCTGCGACCGCTTGCGGTCGCTAATTTTTAATGATGTGGACATATCAGCGATCGAAAGCGGTCGCTGATAGAGAGTGGTTGTCGCGCCGAAATTTTGCACCATCAGCGACCGATCAGCGACCGCATGCGGTCGCTGATATGAACTAGCGACTAGAATCCAACTTGGTCGTAGATAGCGGTTGCTATTACTATTATCAACAACCGTATAGGGTGGTCGCTAGTATTATTGGTCGTAGATAAACCTTTTTCTTATAGTGACAGTATTGCCTCTAAAGAACTCAGTAGGATGGGTATATGGCATAACGTGGCCGATATCAAAGTATGTGCTAAGATCATGGGAATGATGGTATGACCCTCCCTCAAAGCCCTCACTATATTGATTAAGCTAATGTCCAAGTGATCCATGTAGTGCGACATGTATATATAGTCTACAACGCACATCAACAAAGTGTCTACTCAGGCAACTCGTAACTCATCCTCATAAATGGAGAAATCTCTTGAGTATACTAAATAGTTGTATATCGACCCAAAATGATCAATCAAGAAATCTAGAGACATGACATGTCCTAAGGTGATGTCATCCAAGATGACTGTACGGCATGAACTTTTCAATGTCATAAACTACCGTCTGAACTCACCAACAGCCACTCTAGCGCAAGGCATGTCCAGCAAAAATTTCGTAATGCGCTCATACTCCTACATTGTAGGAGTTAACTCATGGATTCCGAATCTGAAGACCTGTCTCTCGGGAATCCAGCAGGATATCATCTCTTCTACAAAACCCACTGGTACCTGGATGGTCAAGAGGGCCATGGAATGTCTCAGCACGTGATCAACAGTCATCCTATCTGAATGAGGCTAACTCTCATACTAAAACCTTATAAATGATGCTATCAAGGTGGGCGAACCATGCTTAATACAGGTTGTAGTGGATGAAGACATCTTTAGAACCGTATCATGAGACCATCCAGGGGCCAATGCTAAACTCGTCAATATAAATGCAAATCCATTATATATAATGCATGCATCATAATAAATGATAATGATAAATGACAATATGATGCAAGGAATAGAAATCATTATACATACATTCCTAAATACATCATCATCTAGATAAAGGTTAAATACATCATCTATGTTTATAACTGAAAATAAAAAGTACAGGGAAATGGGGCACAACCGCCCAATATCCAACACAGGCCTATCAAAAGAGATAACATGAGCCTATCCAAATCTATGATGTCTACATGATCTAGCCAATCAATCTATTGTAACTCCTCTTGAGTCATCGTATCCCTACCAGATGGAACATCGGGTCGATACATAAGGGGATCTGCTCCAGTGAAACTATTAGAATATAGGCTACCTGAGGGGCCAGAGCTAGAGCTGGATGGATCAAAAGAATCATCCTCCGACAGATCTCTGCCCAAATTCATGATGAAAAAATGTGCCCGATCCAACTTCTAGGTCAAGCTAGTAATTTGTTTAAAATGAGTGGGTTCTCTGGCATAAGAAATCCAGTCTATCAACATCACAGACCCGGGAACCATGTCCTCCATGAACTGAGTGGCACGGGTCTGAGCTCCAATGGTGCGAAGAGTCTACCAGCGATAAAAGGCATCTTGAGAGTAAGGGCCCTCTAATAAACTAAATCCATCTAAGCCTACCAGGGAAATCTCAGTGACTTCCTGAGATAAAGACCAGTGGCGTCTATCAGAAGGAAGATATGGAATGTGAATCTCCCCTGTAGTGCTCCTAGTAGCACGCTCTTCCAAGTATAGCTCACAACCTCCTTCCATCAAGAAAGGGATCCGACGAGTGGATAATATACTCTAACCTGGTCGAAAAACCATCCTCGAAGCCCACTATCAGATGATTGGGGGTATAAGGAACCCATGTGATGACATCGATGGTCAATAACTCCAACTACAAGCGAGAATGGGTTAACCCATCTACTATAGGGACCTCGGCTAAAGTAGAATAATGTCAGTGTCATCCTCGCAGATAGATCTCCAAACCTAAAGTAGTAGCTGGGCATAGGCAAGGGAGCATCTTATATTCCTAAAACTATAAATGGAATGATCAAATATCCTCAATCATGAGGATTGACAACCCAAGCGAGGGAAATTAAAAGATAAAGAGAAATTACTCACCAGTAAAAATGGGTAAAAGCATAGCCAAGCCTCTGTCATTCCCTCTAAGCGTAGGCACATCTCTAGAAGGAAATAGAAAAAGGTGAATGAGTCCCAATCAAAATCTCTAATGCGCTCCACATCCTGAGTGGCACTAACTAAAGTAGGGGAGAATGTCAAGGAGTTATCCACTTGGAAATAACCCCTGATGATGACCAAAAATAGTCACCGAAGGATGCGATCTCTATCCCTCTGATTAGTAGGCAGAGGCTCGAGTAAAGTGTTATTCATAGCATCAATGCTTAAAGGGCCATAATGGATAGCCCGACTCTTGAGGGCCTAAGCAGGAACTCCTAAGAGGGATCAGATTGCAGCCGGGGAAATGTTAGCCACTAAAGGCACATGCTCTCCTATAAACTCCATCCCCGTGATGAACCGCCAATCCATCTGTAACGACCTAGAAATTCACTTAGTTTAAAAATTAAGTTTTAAATATTTTTTGTATTGTGTTTAAATGTCATTTTATAACCTAAGATGGTGATAGTATTGTAGTATTTATGTTGCGTGCAAGAATAAATAATTAAGAATTTTGAAGACGAAAATAAAAATTTTCCGAGAAAGTTTGCGTAAAAACACTATTCATGTGAAGAACGATACGAGTTAGGTTTTGACCCTAAGTTCTTTTGAGAGATCCATACGTCATATTGACCTTCCGTTTCAAGATTTACCGGTAATACATCGTGAAAAGTCGTATTGTCCAATAAAAAAATTTCTCCAAAAAACGTCGTGCTTGACACGTCGTGCTTAAAATTTTTTCTTCCGCCTATGGACTTTTCGGTATATTTGTTTTGACAAGCTGCTTTGTCGTGCTTACACTTACAAAATGCTTTGTCGTACTTATAATGACAAGATGCTTTGTCGTGCTTACGCTTGACACATGACACGACACATGTCCGCTGCACGCCAAGACATTGCGTTAGCACAATAATCGGGTACTAAAGTGTAATTAACCTAAGTACGAAAATTTAATAAGCCAGGTGTAAAGTGTAAATAGCATAATTAACCTAGGTACTAAAGTGTAATTAACCTAGGTACCAAAGTGTAATAAGCTGGGTGCAAACTGTAATAAGCCAAGCCCTTAACGTGCAATTAGTGAAACTATGTTTTTCTATAAATAGTAAGCTAAATTAATTAATTTCCTACCAATTCACAATCAATTCAAGAGCAAAAATACTCTATATTTATATTCTGAGAGATATTGTGAGAAAATAATTACTTTCGAAGCATCGAAGTGCTAAGCAATTGGAAGTAAAGCTAGCAACTACAAAAGGTATTACTTTAGAGGTTATTATTTTCATTCTTTCTTTATATATGTAGTAAAAATATGCTTTTACAAGCAGTTATAATGTCCGATTTATTTCTCTTATAAAGAAAAAAATATACTTTTATAAGCAGTTACTATGTCCGATTTTCTTCAAGTATAATAGTTGAATATTTATTTTATAAGCAGTTATAATGCTCGATTTATTTCAAACATAGTAAACGAATATTCATTTTACAAGTAGTTATAATGCTTAAATTATTTTAAATATAGTTGATTAATATTCATCTTATAAGCAATTATAATGCAAAAATTATTTCATATATAGTACAAGGAGTCTTATTTATAAACGGTTATAATACCTAAAATAAAATTTAAAAGATTTAATCGTCTAACACTTAATTAGTTTATATGAATTTATAATTATATAGATGGATCAAGAGACACAAAATTAGCGTAAACGATAGAGGCGAATCAGGCAAGTCTACTTACTTGTTGAAATGCACTTCATGCCATAACGTGTCTTATTTATGCAGTTTACTGTTATACAAGTATTGTTTTCTGTATATTTGTTTTGACAAGCTGCTTTGTCGTGCTCACGCCTGACATATGCTGACACACGCCTGACACACGCTAACACATGCCTGGCAAACGCTGACACATGCTTGGCACACGCCGGCACATGCTGGGTACTAAAGTGTAATTAACCTAGGTACCAAAATGTAATAAGTCGGGTGTAAAGTGTAAATAGCATAATTAACCTAGGTACTAAAGTGTAATTAACCTAGGTACCAAAGTTTAATAAGCCGGGTGCAAACTGTAATAAGCCAAGCCCCTAACGTGCAATTAGTGAAACTATGTTTTTTTTATAAATAGTAAGCTAAATTCATTCATTTCCTACCAATTCACAATCAATTCAAGAGCAAAAATACTCTATATTTATATTCTGAGAGATATTGTGAGAAAATAATTACTTTCGAAGCATCGAAGTGCTAAGCAATTGGAAGTAAAGCTAGAAACTACAAAAGGTATTACTTTAGAGGTTATTATTTTCATTCTTTCTTTATATATGTAGTAAAAATATGCTTTTACAAGCAGTTATAATGTCCGATTTATTTCTCTTATAAAGAAAAAAATATACTTTTTATAGCGATTACTATGTCCGATTTTCTTCAAGTATAATAGTTGAATATTCATTTTATAAGCAGTTATAATGCTCGATTTATTTCAAACATAGTAAACGAATATTCATTTTACAAGTAGTTATAATGCTTAAATTATTTTAAATATAGTTGATTAATATTCATCTTATAAGCAATTATAATGCAAAAATTATTTCATATATAGTACAAGGAGTCTTATTTTTAAACGGTTATAATACCTAAAATAAAATTTAAAAGATTTAATCGTCTAACAATTAATTAGTTTACATGAATTTATAATTATATAGATGGATCGAGAGACACAAAATTAGCGTAAACGATAGAGGCGAATCAGGCAAGTCTACTTACTTGTTGAAATGCACTCCGTGCCATAACGTGTCTTATTTATGCAGTTTACTGTTATACAAGTATTGTTTCTTTTGCACCTTGTGCATTAACATGCTTGTTATTTGTCATTCGCAACGTGATAGTAATTGTTGAATTTCAATTTAATATCCTGTTAGTATCTTAGTTAAACAACTCTCTTGTATGGGCAGGAGTTTAAGATGTGTTAGTGAACCGATCGAACAATATTGTAGGTACCAATGATGACCATTCAATGTGACTGTCAGAAAATACAATAATTGATTGTCAGAAAGTACAATGCACAATTATTGGACATTGGTAGAAGTATTGATAAGACGGGGTACGAATTCATTAGTTTACGGGTTACGAACCACTCAGTCTACTATATTGATAATCGTTGAAGTTTTGTGTCAACTTATTCTGTATATATATCCTGAAAAGGTGATTCTCTTCTCATATATATATATGTTAGACTTGTTGGGCAATCTTATGCTCATTCTTGCAATTATCTTTTAAAAATTACAGATAAGGAAGAATTGTCAGAAAATTCTAGAGATGAAGATAATGTTGAAGAGATATTTTATTATTGTCTTCATTCTGTGTAATTGAATTAAGTCGAAATGACTTTTGTATTGGAAAGAGACCATGCCTAGACTAGTTTAAATTACTGTCTAGTGTAATGTTTGTCTGATAAGACATGTATAATAAAGAAATTCTTTATGAAGAATCATGTAATCGAATCTTAATATATGATATATATAACATCATTTATTTCTGCAACCGTATTTTCTTTACATATATAGATGTAATTAGAATCTTCAATTTAGTTGAGATCCTTGGGAACTATTTATCTGAGTGAGGGTATTAATGGCATGGACTGTTCATGTTGTTGTTTATACTCTGGACTTCAGATAGATAGGTACTATCGATACGATAGTGTAATCCGCATGATATAGACTATACATCTGAGTGAGGGTATTGGTAATATGGAATGTTCATGTTATTACTGGTACTCTGAATTTTGGATAGATAGATACTATTCATAGATACAGTCTATGCATCCAAGTGAGGGTATCCAAACACAGCAATAGTTCTGACGAGAACTATTATCTGTTATAGGATACTGTGAACCCTGGATCTATGGGAATTGTATCTTGTAATAATTGTATAGTCACTCGATTAGATATAAGCATAAAATCGGATACAAAGGGTGTATAGATTTAAATGCATTATATTAATGGATCAGTCATGAGCACCAAATCGGATACCGCAGGCGTATAGATTTGGGGGCATCACAGAATAGTATCAAAGCAGTTAAGGCTATAGATATAAGGAAGTGGTTTCTTAGTATATAGTCTTCGAGTCTGTAAAAATATTAACTTACACATAAAATAACATAAAAAAAAACATTATGTTCTGTGTAAAATTTTGTAAGTATAAATAATAAATGAAGGAATCGATGATAGAAATGGAGAATTATTAGGTATAAAATTTATTCAATCATGTGTGTTTATATAGGAAGCACCATTATTGTTTCTCAAGAAGAAGAAGAGTGAAGTGTTGAGACTTTTGTTCGAGTATAAGTTGTTGAACAAAGTAACTATTAAAAGTAGGTACAGATTGTTATAATAGAAGTTCTTTTTGATCAGTAGAAGGATCATATTGAAAGTTAAGGATAACGTGGAAACACTAAAAAGGGATGAAGTTGTGCACTAAGTTCAATTCTTATGAATTTTGGCTGAGAGTAAGTTAATTTTGGGTCTTTAAAGAGATGGTGTATCCATAGAATTGATAAGATAGATAAGTGTTGAGTAGTAAAATATACCTTCTATAATGGTAGTATGATTGTAAGCACAATGTCTTTGAAACCATATGGGAATATCAAGATACAGTTGAAGAATAGTTATCCACATCTTTTTAGGGGTAATGTGTATCGTGATTCTGGGGATAGAATCCTTATAAGAGGGGAAGAATGTAACGACCTAGAAATTCACTTAGTTTAAAATTTAAGTTTTAAATATTATTTGTATTGTGTGTTTAAATGTCATTTTATGACCTAGGATGGTGATAGTATTGTAGTATTTATGTTGCGTTCAAGAATAAATAATTAAGAATTTTGAAGACGAAAATAAAAAAAAAATTGAGAAAGTTTGCGTAAAAACACTATTTATGTGAAGAACGATACGAGTTAGGTTTTGACCCTAAGTTCTTTTGACAAATCCATACGTCATATTGACATTCCGTTTCAAGATCTACCGGTAATACGTCATGAAAAGTCGTATTGTTCAATAAAAATTTTCTCCAAAAAACGTCGTGCTTAAAAATTTTACTTCCGCCTATGGACTTTTCTGTATATTTGTTTTGACAAGCTGCTTTGTCATGCTTACGCCTAACATATGCTGACACACGCCTGACACACGCTAACACATGCCTGGCAACAATGACACATACGCAGCTGCGCACACACACATCTTTGGGTACTAAAGTGTAATTAACCTAGGTACCAAAATGTAATAAAGTCGGTGTAAAGTGTAAATAGCATAATTAACCTATGTACTAAAGTGTAATTAACCTAGGTACCAAAGTTTAATAAAGTAGGGTGCAAAGCTGTAATAAGCCAAGCCCTAACGTGCAATTAGTGAAACTATGTTTTTTATAAATAGTAAGCTAAATTCATTCATTTCCTACCAATTCACAATCAATTCAAGAGCAAAAATACTCTATATTTATATTCTGAGAGATATTGTGAGAAAATAATTACTTTCGAAGCATCGAAGTGCTAAGAAATTGGAAGTAAAGCTAGAAACTACAAAAGGTATTACTTTAGAGGTTATTATTTTCATTCTTTCTTTATATATGTAGTAAAAATATGCTTTTACAAGCAGTTATAATGTCCGGTTTATTTCTCTTATAAAAAAAAAAAAAAATATACTTTTATAAGCGATTACTATATGTCGATTTTCTTCAAGTATAATAGTTGAATATTCATTTTATAGCAGTTATAATGCTCGATTTATTTCGTACATAGTAAAGCGAATATTCATTTTACAAGTAGTTATAATGATTAAATTATTTTAAATATAGTTGATTAATATTCATCTTATAAGCAATTATAATGCAAAAATTATTTCATATATAGTACAAGGAGTCTTATTTATAAACGGTTATAATACCTAAAATAAAATTTAAAAGATTTAATCGTCTAACAATTAATTAGTTTACATGAATTTATAATTATATAGATGGATCGAGAGACACAAAATTAGCGTAAACGATAGAGGCGAATCAGGCAAGTCTACTTACTTGTGAAATGCACTTCGTGCCATAACGTGTCTTATTTATGCAATACAAGTATTGTTTCTTTTGCACCCTGTGCATTAACATGCTTGTTATTTGTCATTCACAACGTGATAGTAATTGTTGAATTTCAATTTAATATCCTGTTAGTATCTGAGTTAAACAACTCTCTTGTATGGGCAGGAGTTTAAGATGTGTTAGTAAACCGATCGAACAATACTATAGGTACCAATGATGACCATTCAATGTGATTGTCAGAAAGTACAATAATTGATTATCAGAAAGTACAATGCACAATTGTTGGACATTGGTAGAAGTATTGATAAGACGGGGAACGAATTCATTAGTTTACAAGTTACAAACCACTCAGTCTACTATATTGATAATCGTTGAAGTTTTGTGTCAACTTATTCTGTATATATATTCTGAAAAGGTGATTCCCTTCTCATATATAAATCTGTTAGACTTGTTGGGTATTCTTACGCTCATTCTTGCAATTATCTTTTAAAAATTACAGATAAGGAAGAATTGTCAGAAAATTCTAGAGATGAAGAGAATGTTGAAGAGATATTTTATTATTGTCTTCATTCTATGTAATTGAATTATGTCGAAATGACTTTTGTATTGGAAAGAGACCATGCCTGGACTAGTTTAAATTAATGTATAGTGTAATATTTGTCTGATAAGACATGTGTAATAAAGAAATTCTTTTATGAAGAATCATGTAATCGAATCTTAATATATGATATATATATATATATAACATCATTTATTTCCGCAACCGTATTTTCTTTACATATATAGATGTAATTAGAATCTTCAATTTAGTTGAGATCCTTGGGAACTATTTATCTGAGTAAGAGTATTAATGGCATGGACTGTTCATGTGGTTGTTGATACTCTGGACTTCAGATAGATAGGTACTATCGATACGATAGTGTAATCCGCATGATATAGACTATACATCTGAGTGAGGGTATTGGTAATATGGATTGTTCATGTTATTATTGGTACTCTAAATTTTGGATAGATAGATACTATTCATAGATACAGTCTATGCATCCAAGTGAGGGTATCCAAACACAACAATAGTTCTGACGAGAACTATTATCTGTTATGGGATACTGTGAACCCTGGATCTATGGGAATTGTATCTTGTAATAATTGTATAGTCACTCGATTAGATATAAGCATAAAATCGGATACCATGGGTGTATAGATTTAAATGCGTTATATTAATTGATTAGTCGTGAGCACCAAATCGAATACCGCGGGCATATAGATTTAGGGGCGTCACACCATCAGTATCAACATCACCTCGTAGTCTAGTAAATGGTGAAACCAGCACTTAGATAAATCCCTCAGATAACCCCAAGGGTAGCGGCGGGGAGGAATGGAAAAGAAGGCCTCAAAACCCCAAGAGTGGACAATGGCCTGGAACTCCGGATGAAGGGTTCGATTTAAAGAATGAATTCTAAACCAGTTCCCCCTGGGCTGAGTGAAGTCGGGAACCTGCTTCAGGTTCTAAATTAAGATCAGACCTTTGCCCATAAAGTGGGAAAAGGAGAAAGGTGAAACATTAAAACAACTATTACCTCGTTCACATGAAGATAGATTGATGGATGACATCTCAAATCATCTAGAAGATCTGGAATTATCACGTTAATAGCTGGAAGCTCCCGATGAGGAATAGAAGCAGAAAAAGCGTGATCCTCAGTATAAACATCATCATCCTCGTCTATAGCCTTCGTCCTGTCAACCTAAATGGGACAAATCACTGACTCAGTTAACCGGTGAGGCTGTCGGGCTGGACGAGGCACTGGGACATTAGAAGCTCTCCTCCTCACACCTAAGGAAACCCAATAAGAACTACTCGGCTGGTCTAAATCCAAAAATTAGACAAAATCTTCAAATCACCTCAGAAAGGGTGAGGTACGCTTCAAAATTAAAGCAATTAAATTCAAAACATGGCATCATGCATATCTTATGTGAAATCATACATTAGTTTAACATGCTTCCCTAGTAGAGTTAAATTTGCATGTGCATTAAATGCTCAGACTAATGAAAAAAATTTGCCAGAGTCTCCTCTATAGAGCTGCGACAACCTAGAATGGGTCCCACCACCTTCGGCTCAATCAAATTTAAGTTACAACGGAGTTCCCTGAAGCTAAAAAGTCAAATTAAGAAAAAGGTTCTTCGTGATTGAGCGGAAAGGACTTGAAACCCTAAAATGGGGTGTCAAATTTTGAAGTATAAAAGTCTTCTGCAAACCATTGATAACAGCTCCAGTGTAGCATCAGAGAAAGATCCAATGATTTAAACCATTGGCGAAAACCCCAGCGTAGCATCGAAAACGTCCGGTGGTGTAAGCCATTAAAAACTACTTCAGCAAAGATCAGAATATCTGATATTGTAAACTTTTGGTATCAACCCAGCGTAGCATCAAGAAAGGTCCATTGAAGAAAGGTGTTAAAAACTACTTCAGCGAAGATCAGAGTATCTGATACTATAAACCTTTGGCATCAACCCAGCGTGGCATCGAGAAAGGTCCGGTGAAGAAAGCCGTTGAAAAATACTTAAGCAGACATCAAAGTATCTGATATTATAAACCGTTGGCATCAACCCAGTGTGGCATCAAAAAAGGACCGGTGAAGAGATTTGTTGAAAACTACTTCAGCGAAGATTAGAGTATCTGATACTGTAAATCATTGGCATCAACCCAGCGTAGCATCGTGAAAGGTCTGATGGTATGAGCCGTTGAGAACTGCTTCATCACAGTTCATAGAATCAGATACTCCAAACCATTGGCAACAACTCCAGCATAGCATCGGGAAAACCTGGTGAAGTCAACTGTGGAAAAATATCTTCATCGAAAAGGATGGATGATGTAATCTGTTATAAATGAAATCTCCATCTGAGGCATCGAGAAGGTTCGGTGATATTGATAGCTTTGTAAACTATCATTCGCGTAAGCATCGAGGAAGTTCAGTGATGAGATCCTTGTAAACTACCGTTCAAGTAGGCACCGAGAAGGATCCGTGTTGATCAACCTTTGTAAATGAGCATTCGAGTAGGCACCGAGAAGGATCGGTGATGATCAAACTTTGCAAACTACCGTTTAAGTAGGCATCGAGAAAGTTTGGTGACGTCGAGACCTTTTCAAACTACTGTTCGTGTAGTCATCGATGAAGCTCAGTGATGGTGAACCCGTATAAGCTACCATTCGAGTAGGCATTGGGAGGATGTTATAATAATAATTATTGTAAGCTTTATCCTTGACAACAACATCGACATCAACTGGATAGAAATTCAAACCGTTGGAGACAGTCCCAGAGTAGAACCGAGAAGGATCTGATGATGTAAATCGGTGCAAGCTATCATCAAGATCAGCATCGAAATCCCCCATGAGGTCACTCAAAAAAAGACGAATAACCCTATTAGAGGTAAAGAAAAGAAATATATCTGAAGATAAAGAACATTTGTGACAACCCCAACATTGAATTCAGAAAGGTCCAGTGGTATTAGCCAGGAAAATCATCCCTATCAAGGAGGCAAGGATGGTCGTTGATACAACTTGTGGCAGCTAACCCCACATAGACATATAGCATTCATAGCATATCATACAATGCATGGAATTGCATTTTCATTAACCATATTTCCAGTGTCTAGCATCCTTTATCTTGTTTATTCCATTACATTACATAAACATGATAAAGAGGGGCATATATAGACACTCAAAATTTTGCATTCCTGTTACTAATTATGCATGAGGGAAAAATCATTTTTCATCTTTCAGATATAACCCTGGAAGTTAAAATCATCAAACCACCCCCAGAGACAACCCTGAGAAATCATAAAATAAGAACCCCAAAGACAACCCTGGGAAATCATCAAACCAGACCCTGGAGACAACCTCTAGAAATCATCAAACCAGACCCCTGGATACAACCCATGGAAATCATATATCCAGACCCACAAAGACAACCCTGTGGGACATTCAATCAACTTCAGAGATAACCTTGAGGACAAACAGAAGTCAACAGTCGTCAAACCCCGAAGACAACCCTGAGGAAAGACAGCTACAACACATCAAGCTTGGAAATTAACCCGAAAGGGAAAAAGAGTAATTTTTCTAACTCAAAATTAAAACTAATCAAATTACCATGAGGAAGGTCATGCAAGATCATAACAATAATCCCGAGTGAAAACAGCGTAAGACAGCTCAACGGACAGACTGTGAAGACTTGGAGATCTAGTCATAGACCAATCCTCCCTGATTCAGAAAAGGTCAAATACTATGTCATTGTGTAGCTCTCGAAAAGGGCTTTCCGAAATGTTATAGCACACCTCCATCGAATTCTCGAATTAAATGTTATGAAGGTTTAAGCAGACAACACATTGGTCAGAGTGCATGGACTTTGAGATGATGGGACCCACCAGCCCGAGCCCACCAGAGTCAACCTCAGGTAGACCCGTGGCTTATCGGGTCTATATATACCCCCTTCCCCCTTTGGCTTAAAAAAGATTAGGCAAGAAAAGGGCCCAGACGAGAAAAATAAAGGCTAGAATGGCTGAACAGAGCTCGAATCATGCTCTAATTCTTGTATAACTTCTTTGTAAACACTCTTATACTTACATACTACAACATATCAAGTTTTAACTGGTGGAAAATGAGTTTTGAGGTGCTTAAATCCATTTAATAGCCATTCTCATACCTAACTATAAGATTTTGCCAAATTTAGCTTCTTCACTTTCTCTAATATATAAGTGTTATATATACTTTTTAAAATGTTGATATTTGTCAAATCAAAAGTTTTAACCATTAATTTCTTGTAAATACTCAATATTTTAGCTGTATTGACTAGATTTATACTGGATCTAGCCATATCTAGCTTTTAACTGGTTCAAAAGTTGTGAAACTTGAACCTATAAGCTATAATGGCTATGATCTATACAGATCTAATTTTCTTTCTAGTTTTTGTAAATACTTAGCAACCACGCGACCCTAGATCTATATCTAGAGGACATTAGAAGCTTTGGGTTATGCATATGCAAGGATTTGATTAATGAATCATTTGTTTTACGACGTTTGGAGTAAATATATTTGCTTTATTTCATTATATTGGTTATGCATGCTATTTATGTGATCTCATGTGAGCCTAGGAGCCACGTGGTCTAAGTTCCAGCTGACAGATCTAGATCTGATTCCCATGATGGACCCTTTTCAGTTGTATAGCTAGCTTGCAAATTTTGTAATTATAAATATAGGACCTTAAAACGGTTATTCGGATTTAAGGTCCCCGTAATAGTGAAAACCCTATATGTGGTGCTCGGGCATACTTTGATGGCATTCATAACCATAAGGAGCTTAACACTTATATATATAATATTTTTTCGAAGATGCTTCGTATCTCGAGAATAAAATTAGAATAAGCCGAATACGGAATAAAATGGAAGTATCAAAGACCTCAATTATTATGTGAGCATAAGGGTTTGAAAAACTATTTTCAGAACATCATTTTATAAGCCTTGTATTAAAATTAAACTTTTATACAAGTCAAACCCTTTGTATATAGTTGCAAAAGAGGTATAACACTACTTTCAAATAAAGCACTTGGGCTCAACTAACTGCAATGCACACACACAAATACAAATAAATTAGGGAACAAAAAGCATGATAACTGTGTTTCACGGAAGTCGGGGGGTGCCTAACACCTTCCCCTCGCTTAATCAAGCCCCCAAACTCTATGAATCTCGGTTTCCAAGACCAATTAAATATAGTCCAATATTGAGCAATATTGCAAAACCTTTTAAAACCCAGTTAAGTTGGTATAACCATTTAACTCATATCAACTGGCGGCTCTATCTAATTCAGACTAATGAAAAAAATCAAATATTTTCAAATCATTGACATTATATGTCAGCCTTTTCCTAAAAATCTAATCCTTCAGATCAAATAAATTCACATAGAAAACATAAAGGGTAAGAAACAAATAGGAAGAGGGAGATAAAATCTTTCCGACGTCGACACGTTGCTCCTTCCAAATGGGGGGGACTATAGTTAGGTTTCCTAGCTTGCCCCTATAAAACAAGGGATACATATTCATCACCTTTCTTGCGTACCCTCTTGGGAGTGCTCACATAGCTTCCAGACTTTATATGATCATCAACTACTTCCAAGGCCGTGATGTCTTTAATCTTGCCCACTTTAAGACCCATCTCTTCCATTTCGCCATGTTTGATCATCTTTGAGATTGGCTTGCTTATTCCTGCTAGGATCCTCTCATAGTAAGGTGCCTCTTGGATGTCTATGAAAGTCATTACCATTTCAATTTCTGTCATAGGCAGGCTGACCTGTGCTGCCAGATGTCTCCATATTTCAGTGTATTCTCGAAAAGACTTAGTATTTTGTTTATTAACTTTAGTCACTTGATATCTATCAAGAGCCATTTATGACTGGCAGCTATATTGATTCAAGAAGGCATGGGCTAGCTCTTCCCAACTATGGATTTTTGAGTTGTCTAGTCAAGCATACCAAGCTCTAACTTCTCTAGTTAGACATTTCTAGAACAGTTGCATTCTGAGCTTCTCGTCCTCTATATAGGATCCGAGTTCCCCAATATACACTTTTGGATGGGTGTAAGGATCACCTGCTCCATTATACTTTTCAAAATCTGGGACCTGGAATTTATCAAGATAATGAGTCCCTAGGAATATATAGATATCTGAATAGTTAACACTTTCATAAGTTCCAGTCCCTTTTATTAACCGGATGGTTTCTTCCATTTGTTGGACTTTCTTTCTTATATCCCCAGTTTCCCGATCTTACATGAGATTTATGATTTCAAGGGTTTTATTGGTTCTTTCATTGGATCGAGGTTTAGGTATTTATACTTCCCCCTTTTGGTCAGCACTTTGATTACCACCCTGTGAGGAGGATTCTAGTTGAGCAGGCATTGTCTAGCCTTGAGCGCTTTTACTTTGTTTATTCAAGAGGATAGCCAACTCTGCTATTTCCCTCAAACTCCTTTCGAGATATTGAACCTAATTCGTGTTGGGTACTTTCAGCCATATCAGTGGATAGGCTTTCATCCTTCTTATATTTTGATCTGGTAATGGGACTAAACTTACCTATAAGAAGAGTAGGTAGTTTAGTTTTGATAAGCATTAACAACATGTATTGATGCAATGTGTTAGTTTTTATGGTTTTTTAATATTTTCCTGCAAAACAAATGTTAGTTGTTTTGATGACAGGATACAATGACAGGATTTGATATCTGTACAATAATGGAATTGACAGGGAATTGAATGGATATTGTTATTTAATTGACATTTACATGGAATTGAAATTTACATTGAATTGAAAGGGAAAGGCATGAAGAAACTTTTGTTCATGTTTGGTTTATCAGAGGTTAACCTATCTTAAGGTTACTCTCATTAGCTTTTCAGTATGAAGTTTCCCAGATTATCGCAATCTACTAGATGAGAAGTAATCCGATACTTCAATTGGAGTGGATCTGAGTGGCGCCTTTCCCAAGCCTCGCATGATTAGTCTCCTATTGAGTCCAGTAATCAGCCACCGACGGGATTGCCTCCTAATGGAGGGACCACACAACATACATTCATCGCGTCTCACCGTTATACATGATAACATTATGCGAAGCACTAATATAAATCATTGGAAATAGACATTGTTCACATCCATTTAATGTGAAGATAACATTCACACACATAGAGATAAAAGGGAATTGAAAATATTAAAATAGGGCTTAAGCCCTCTAACGTCCCCAGCAGAGTCACCACCTGTCGACGCTGGGAATTTTCCTATCGCGTTCTCTACCCTTTATGTGTTCGCTATAGGGATTTTTTCTTTATTTAAAGGGTGAGATTTTTTGGAAAGACCGACATACAATGTCGATGATTTGAAAAGTTTAATTTTATTGATTGGGCCGAATTAGACAGAGCCGCCAGTTGATTAAGTTTAGATGGATGTATCAACTCATCCAAAGTTTTGAAAGGTTTTTACAATATGGCCCAATATGTAACTCTGTTTATATGGTCTGGAACCTGAGATTCATATAGTTCGGGGGCTTGCTTAAGTGAGGAAAAGGTGTTAGGCACCCCCCGACTTCCGTGAAACACGGTCAACGCAACTTTTTCATTCCCTAAGCATGTGAAGTGTGTGTGTGTGTGTGTGTATGTGTGTGATGCAGATAAATATGCTCCCATTGCTCTATTTGAAAGTAGTGTTATGCCTTTTTGAACCTATATTCGAAGGGGTTTAAATTATTGAAAAGTTCATTTTTTAACAAGCATATGAAAGTGAGGTTTTAAAAAGCTATTTTCAAACCCTTTCACTTGCATAGGAATTTAGCCTTTAATACTTCTATTTTATTCCGTATTCGGCTTGATTTGATTTTATTTAAGATGTGAAGCATCTTTGACAGTACATAAATATTATCTACAAGTGTTGGGCTCCTTATGCCATGAAAGCCATCAAAGTGAGCCCAAACACTACAAACCACGATTTTCACCATTTTGAGGCCTTAAAGTCAAATAACCGTTTTAAGACCCCATGAGTACATGTACAATGAGTTGCAAGCTGACTGTACAACTTAAACATGTCCATCATGGGAACCAAGTTTTAGATTCGTTGATTAAATCTTCAACTGGATAGTTCTTAGGCTCACATAACATTATTTAAACAGCCTGCACGATGAATATATTAAAATAAAATGCGTATTTACTTCTAGACATCACAAAACAAAGGATTCATCAGTTAAATCTTTGTATGCGAGTAGCCAAGCCTCCCGTTTCATCTAGATATAGATCTAGGGTTACATGGTTGCTAAATATTTACAAAACTAGAAAGAAAACTAGATCTATACCGATCTTAGTCATTCTAGCTTCCAGGTTCAAGTTTTACAACTTTTGAACCGGTTAAAAGCTAGATCTGGCTAAATCTAGTCAATAAAACACAAATATTGAGTATTTACATGAAATGAACGGTTAAAACCGCTATCCAGGCACAATTAAGCAGAATATATATATATATAGCAAGAAAAAGACACAGATCTAAAAAGATCTTACAACCTTGCATGAGATGGGCTATCGAACGGCTTTTTGTGCCTTTAAACTCGATTTCCACCGGTTAAAACTTGATATGTTGTAGTATATATGTATAAAAGTGTTTACAAAGAAGATTTACAAGATTTGAGATGTTTGACACTTTAAAACTCGAATTTTATCTCTCTTAGACCCTTCTCTCTTTCCAAAATCTGCTAAAAATGAGCTGATAAAGCTGATATGTATAGACCCGGGCTTCCGTAGGTAGACTAGCAAAAATGTCTAGTGGGTCCCGCGTCGAAGTACATGAACCTCGATAGTCATGCTATTTACTGAAACATTCATAACTTATAATCCGAGAATCCTATAGAGATGTTCCATATCATTCCGGAAAGCTCTTTCCAAGAGCTATGCAATGACATAGGGCTTTCCTTTTTCTAAATTTGGGAAGATGGGTCCATGACCAAACTAACTACTTCAGGTCTTCACAAGAAGTTCGTTAAGTTATTTTTGTATAGTATGCGCTTGGAAGTGTTGCAATGGGTCTTTGTGACCCTGTCTGCAGCTGTACTGTGGTTGTTAACGTTGTCTTATCAAAATGACATTTTTTCCTTCCTGAAGTTATCTCCAAGGTTGACGGGCTTTTGTCTTTCCCTCGGGGTTATCTTCGGGTTTTGATTGCAGCCTATTCTATTATTTCACAAGGTTGTCTCCAAGGTTTATTTGATGTTCCACAGGGATGTCTCTGTGGTTTGATTTGAGGTTGTAGTCCTCCAGGGTTATCTCTGGAGTGTGAAAAAGATGTTTTTTCTCTCCAGCATAATTAGTAACAGGAAAACGAAAATTTGAGTGTCTACACTATCAAACAACTCTGAGGTATATTTGCATAAAAGAGGGTGTGATGAATATTGAACCTTCCCTTAGTGTAAACAACTCAAAGTCGCATCGAAGTTTAAGGTGTCCGTAGATTGAACCTCTACTTCTATGTGATATAACCGGAATTATCACACACAGAAAAAATTATCTTACCACGGTGAGTATTCTCAATTGCTTTACGCTAATATGGCTATGCGCAATACCATCTTTCATGAACCACTAAGAGAGTAAACCACAACCCTCTATAAGAAGCGACTCCACTTCTGGTTCATATAGGCAAAGTGTTTCACATGTGTTTCTGTTGCTAAGAACACAACAACTTTGTTAAGAGTATAAATCAACCTCGGTCGTTTAACAAACGTTACTATTTTGTACTATATATGGAACCACATCGATAGTAACAGAATTAGCAACTGTGACTTATTTTTCCCATTGAACCTATAAACTAGGGGTAACCTAGGAATAGGTTGGGTTCCCATCACCCCTGACTCAAAGTGGTTTAAGTTTCGTATTACAAATAGTTAAACTTACTAAGATCTTGTC
This sequence comes from Panax ginseng, assembly GCA_020205605.1. Lineage (NCBI taxonomy): Eukaryota > Viridiplantae > Streptophyta > Magnoliopsida > Apiales > Araliaceae > Panax > Panax ginseng. The sequence goes on along the minus strand of CM035132.1, from coordinate 146,457,935 downwards.
AAAGTCTTAGTAAAAAGATAAGTCAAGTCGTCACTTTGCTTCCTCATAGACATAAATTATGATACCTTCTTGTATCAATTGTCTAACAAAAAATATGTCTATGACCAACATGTCAAGACTTACCTTTAAAGGTAATCTCATATGACCTATACAAAAACAATTTCATTATAACAACATAATGAACAAAACAATTTTGGAAGTGGCCACAATTTGATGTTTCAAAAACAAATTTCGATTCCAATTACTTTCTACATCATATAAAGCAATATTATTACTTGAAGTAAATTATACCCTTCACAAAGAGTAATAGTATATCTACCTACTTGTGGAAATATAAGAATATATTGACCTACTTGTGAATATTTTCTAACTTAATTAATCAAGATCACAATGACCTATGAAGGATTAATAACATTAGATCCATATAGTGAAATGAGAAATACTCATTTGTTTCTTACTCATCTAAGAAACAATACCCAAGATTGGGTGAAAGTTCACCTACTTGTGAATTTATAATTTCTCTCACAAAAATATAAGTGACATTATGTGATCTATTAAAACATTGAAAAATCTAACAAAAATTAATTTAAAACCACTAGTATACTAAGTTTAAAACTGTAGGTTATATTTGATCCCTTGCATTGCATATCAAACATAAGGCTCCCACTAGCACAAATTTACTTCAAATTTTCGATAGCTATATCAGAATTAACTTCAAATGTACCACCACTATTAAAGAATTATTAAATTCTTCAATCTTAAGGTTATCAAACTTAGTTCAGTACAACCTCTCAATATAATTAAATTGATATAGTTGAAACTCTCACTATGTTTTCACATGATAATAAGATAACATCTATTTTACAAGTCTTTCAACATAAAGACAAAAAATAGATGTCTTAAACTCGTTTACGTTAACAATAATATGTAAAATGATCAACATATCATTAATATACACAAAAACTATCACATTATAGTTTATACAATTACATTGTTAATGTAAACACATAAATAATTCTATATTGTGACAACCCTAGAATTTAGAAAATTTTTAAAATCATAATTGATTAATTTAAGGTTCAATATTAGAACCTAGACAGAAAATAAGTGTATGGAATTGACAATTCTGTAAAGGAATTTTAAGAATTTCAAAATTTTTGGACAATACTTGAATAATTTGGTAGACTGTAAGTGATAGTCTGGTAATGAGATATAAGATATTGGTGGATTTGAAATTCTTGTGAAGATTTATCAAGGTTAAGTATTTAAGTGTATACAAGTCGGTATATGTTATTATATATGTGACCAATAAATTTTTTATATGTATAATTTGTGGCTAAGGATCAAATTTTGATCAGATAAGTTACGTAGGTGACAAACCCTAAAATTATAATGAGAACGTTAAGGGTTAAGTTATTAAACCCTAATCAGTAATTTTATATGTGAACAATTGTGATTTATGGTTAAGATCTTGTGCAGATAAGTTGTAACTTTAGCAAACCCTAAAGTTATGTTAAACATATGTTTATTAAATTAGAAAACTCTAACGAACTGTTAGAAACCTTAACAATCGGATCGAAAACTCTAATTTAGTTTTGGGAATTCAAAACCCTAATTCGAATATTCAAAAACCTAATTTGGGAATTCAAAAGCCAAGTATAAAATCCTAAGTGTTAAATGTTATGGGATAAAAAGGGAAATGTCAAAAATACCCTTCAAATTGTAGGGGAAATGACCAAAATACCCTTTAGTGGGTGCGAAATGACCAAAATACCCTTTACTTAAAACTTAAGTAAAAGATTTTACAAAATCTTGTGAGTCATCAAGATAGATATTACCATGTGCCTTAAAATCTTTCCAAGATCAGATTTGGTATGCCACCTTGAAACATTACATACATTGTATACAAAATCAAAAGATAAAAGTAAGAAAAAACTTACTTTACTTAGCAAACTTGTCCAAGTTTTTTCTCTCTCCTAAATTTCGAAATCTAGAGTGATAGAGAGTAAGGAATTAAGCCATGAACATCTTGTAGCAAATTAAGAACATGATCAAAGATCGGAAATCATGAATCAAAGCACAAAAGGTATAAAACCCTAAAACATGAAAATCATGTGATTTTATGTTAGATGTTGTTGTTAGATGTTTAGAAGTGTGTTTAAGGATGTTATTTAGTGATCTATGATGTCATAGATCCATAACATCTAGAAGCCAAAAAATTAAGATTTCAAACTAACCTAGAACCCTAAAAATATTGCCTGACAGCCATATGTCAGGGCTCATAGATCTCAACCTATTAATGATATGTTGTGTTTTAATTTATAAACGTGTTCTCTGTCATGAGGAGAGTAGACTGGAAGTGGAATCACATCCATACCATGTCTAGATCTCAAGATATAGGTGGTCAAACATGGTTGACCGACCATGGAAAACTATTTCTGGAAAACCCAAATTTTTCCAAGTAGGTCTGACAAGCTTTTTAAGGTCTCTGATTTTGCTATGGTTTAATTGTTGGGCCAAGTTGTTGTGTTGATGTTGTTGTCTGTCATATGGACTACATATATAAGATTTTAAATAACTCAAATGAGTAACAGAATCAAAGTTATACCAGGTCAAACCTAGGTTGACCGACTGTCTTATGAAGAAATTTGGGAAATCCAGATTTCTCAATAACACAAGTCTGACAGGTACTTTGACCAGTTCAAATTTTCATTTAGTGTTGTTGTTAGACTGATCTAATGCTATAGAGTTGTTCTTTAACATCTCTACAGCAAGTATGAACCTTTATAACACATTAAAAAAGCCTGGACATAAAGATTAAAAGCTGCAAAGTAGGTACCTTCAAATCTGGAAAACCCAGAATTCTAAGAACAGTGTCTGACAATGATTTTGAGAGCTTAGATCTCTCTAATCTGATGATGTATAGACATGAAATTGGTTTGTGGTTGTAGTGTGACGCCTCCAAAACAGGTATACATCACCCATCTTGGGTCGCCAGATACACAATACAGAACTCAACTACAAACTTAATTATATAACTGTCGTGTAATATACGATAAAACATAAGATGAGAGTTTTAACACAAATATTGTCTTCTAGACAATATCCACACTCAATGGAGTCCTCATTACATTTATTGTCACACTATTTTATAGAATAGTGAGGACTACTAAAACAACCATCTGGACCGTCAATCCGTTCCCCGACTCGTCCCAGCTATATTCTCATTTCCTGAAGAGAACAATGAAAGAAAGGGTGAGCTCAACTAGCCTAATAAGAAATATTGTGACTAAGATAATGCAGAATAAATTATCCTTAGCCTTCAACAGTGTTAAACTGATAAAATACAATAAACATCAAATTTAACTACAGCGGAATAAGCAATCCATTAGAAGAGTCAAGTAGAACATAATGTCCACTATTTCCTCTAGATTAAAAGTCCATCGTTATTATTTCATTCTTGTAATACTCATCAATAATTCTTTGTCATACCCAAGACAAAAAGAACTATCATCACCTGTCTTCACCTGAACCACCAAAGATTATTATTAAATCCATAATTCATTTTTATAATCATGTAAATAAACAATTTCTCCTTGCCACAAAGGCTTAATAGAACATTACTCAATATCCTTACCCCAACGACTAAATATATTCAAATGTAATAATAATGATCATACCAATCAGTTGTCTACCTTTGCACTACGGGCCAAAAATATTCAACTATAAAACCAATGGTCATGATCATACCAATCAATTGTCTATTAGTGCACTACGGCCAAAGACATTCAACTGTTAACTAATGGTCATGATCCTGCCAATCATATCATCGAATTATCCATGCACTACGGGCCAAGGATATTCGTTATTATCACCAGTGGTTATGATGATGTCATACACCTGTCCATCTTTGCACGTAAGCCAAAGATATACAACTATAAAACTAATAATCAACAGTCCATCTTAGCACGTAAGCTAAAGATATACAACTGTAAAACTAATAATCAATAGTCCATCTATGAACGTAAGCCAAAGATGACTTTCATCACAATATAAGCATGGGGATGATGACAATGATATAAGCATTAATCAAACGAATATAATGAATATTGAACGATAATACTATTCGTACGAATACGAAAAATAATATCTCTTCAGAATATAAAAAATAATAACCCTTACCTCAGAAGAAGACTGGATACTGGAGTAGTGAAGTAGCAGACTACTCTTCTTCTGTCTCTCTATAGCTTCTCTTTCTATAGCTTCTATCTCTATAATTGCTCTTGTGAGACTTAGTGAATTGGTGAGAAATGAAGGAAGAATGAGCTTCTATTTATAGGAAAATATAGTTTCGATAATTGCACGTTTTGGGGCTCAAAATATTACAGTACAATACCTTCATCTTTTCCTTCATTTTTAATTTAGTCCTGCAAGTATTATCAAACTTGTACCACCTCCCCTAATAGTAAATCATGTGAATCAATAGTAAATCATGTGACTCAATAGTTCTAAACATGTGAAAAAATTAATTATAGTATAGTACCTTCATCTATACCTCAATTTTTAACTTAGTCATGCAAGTATTATCAATCTTGCACCACCTCCCCTAATAGTACATGAATGTGAATCAATAGTACACACATGTGAACAAATAGTTATAAGCATATGAATTAATAGCAATTAATTGCTCATTTATCTAATTAATTACTCGATTGGTCAATATAACTTACAGACATTAATTATCATCGAAATAAATGTTGATTTTCACTAACACCAATAATCCAAACACAATGGAACTATCAATTTCATCTTTAATTAACACGAACTTATTCATCATTAATATTATAACTCACAATATTTAACAACCAGGTCGTTCCCGGAAAGAGGGGCTTTCCTAAGTAAGGATTTCTCCTTATTGGCGCGCAATTAGATGACCTAACCTCTCCTTGACAGAACTTCTAGACATTGTCAATATTGCAAATAATAATATGAATAACTGTGTCATCTCAATTATTGATTTAATAATATAAAATATTGTGACAATAATTGAATAAAATTGAGTAATTTCTCACGTAAGCATCAATAATCAAAGATATTGTACAATACTGTATGCTACTATGCAACCACGCGTATTACTATACTTTTATTACCGATTATTTTATGAAAACTTGCTTACTTTGAAAATTTTTCAAATATCACCCTTAACTTTAAACTTTTATCAATTTAACCATTTACTAAATAGAATAATTATAAGAAAATTGAATACTTTCATTTCATAAAATTCGGGGTCTCACAATCTCCCCTCCTTATGAAATTTCGCCCTTGAAATTTACGTACCTTGTAGATCGAAGAGATGAGAATACCTTGCTTTCTTTTCGGATTGTACCTTCCCGGTTATTTTCTCTCTATCATGATTTTCCCATTTCTCATCTCCTGTATTTCAGATATCATTCTAGAATATAGTTTCAAAATAATGGTTAATTGACATGTCACATATTATCCCTATACTTTGATCGACCAATTAAATACCATATAACTTAGGTAGGTCATACTAGCGAAGGAATTACCCGTCTCTCCCCTCCTAGTTCTAGTCTCACATCTCGGCCAGGGATCATATCCCTAGGCTTTGATACTAACTGTGACGCCCCCAAAACAGGTATACATCACCCATCTTGGGTCGCCAGATACACACTACAGAACTCAATTACAAACTTAATTATACAACTGCCGTGTAATATACGATAAAACATAAGCTGAGAGTTTTAACACGAATATTGTCTTCTAGACAATATCCACACTCAATGGAGTCCTCATTACATTTATTGTCACACTATTTTATAGAATAGTGAGGACTACTAAAACAACCATCTGGACCGTCAATCCGTTTCCCGACTCGTCCCAACTATATTCTCATTTCCTGAAGAGAACAATGAAAGAAAGGGTGAGCTCAACTAGCCTAATAAGAAATATTATGACTAAGATAATGCAGAATAAATTATCCTTAGCCTTCAACAGTGTTAAACTGATAAAATATAATAAACATCAAGTTTAACTGCAGCGGAATAAGCAATCCATTAGAAGAGTCAAGTAGAACATAATGTCCACTATCTCCTCTAGATTAAAAGTCCATCGTTAATATTTCATTCATGTAATACTCATCAACAGTTCTTTGTCATACCCAAGACAAAAAGAACTATCATCACCTGTCTTCACCTAAACCACCAAAGATTATAGTTAAATCCATAATTCATTTTTATAATCATGTAAATAAACAATTTCTCCTTGACACAAAGGCTTAATAGAACTTTACTCAATATCCTTACCCCAACGGCTAAAGATATTCAAATGTAATAACAATGATCATACCAATCAGTTGTCTACCTTTGCACTACGGGCCAAAGATATTCAACTATAAAACCAATGGTCATGATCATACCAATCAATTGTTTGTCAGTGCACTACGGCCAAAGACATTCAACTGTTAATTAATGGTCATGATCCTGCCAATCATATCATCGAATTATCCATGCACTATGTGCCAAGGATATTCGTTATTATCACCAGTTGTTATGATCATGTCATACACTCGTCCATCTTTGCACGTAAGCCAAAGATATACAACTATAAAACCAATAATCAACAGTCCATCTTTGTACGTAAGCCAAAGATATACAACTATAAAACCAATAATCAACAGTCCATCTATGCACGTAAGCCAAAGATGACTTTCATCACAATATAAGCATGGGGATGATGACAATGATATAAGCATTAATCAAACGAAATCAAGGATAAATATTAAAGACTTTAAATTTATCCGGAGTTTAAAAATATTCAAATTGTCAACATGATACTTCTTTGTGGAGTAAAATTCAAGAATAATATTCATGTACCAAAAATAATTTAGACAGAAAAGAAATATATTTTTCGGGTAAATAGTACCCCGTGAATAGTACTTCAGGAATAGTACCTCTTGAATAGTACCCCAACATGAAAAGTACCCCAAATACCCAAGTGAATGATAGTAGTGAATAGTAATCGGGTGAATAGTAACCCATGAATAGTAACTCGTGAATAGTACTCTTGCACAAAAAGTGCCCCAAATACCCGAGTGAATAATACTAGAGTGAATAGTAACCCGTGAATAGTAACTCGTCAAAGAAAAATACCAAAGAAAATGATATTCCATGATTTAGTACAAAAGAAATGATATCTCATACGAGTATAATAATATATCTTAAATCGCAAATGGATTTTCACCGCCATGCAGTAATCCACGAGATGCATCATTTGCACAATTTAATAAAGAATGAATACGAAGGATCATTTACCATGCATGCGGTAATCCATATAGACAGGTTATTCCAACAGAATAATAAAGAATAGAATAACAAAAGAATTCACCATGCATGCGATAGAATCAGATGCATGAGTTATTCCCAATGTAATAATAAAGAATGGAACCGAAGTCATGCGTAATCCGCATGCATGTGATATTCCAACATAATAATAAAGAATGGAACCAGGTCATGTGTAATCCGCACAGACAAGATATTCCAACAGAATAATAAAGAATGGAATACCAATAGAATTCACCAGGCATGCGATAGACCGCACAGACAGGTTATTCCAATAGAATAATAAAGAATGGAATAACAAAAGAATTTCACCATGTATGCGGTACTTCGCATAGACAGGTTATTCCAACATAATAATAAAGAATGAAATAACAACTCGTATTAGTATTAAAAGAAAATAACTCTCTTCATGAATACGAAAGAATAATACCCCTTACTATAATAATAATATCCCTTACGAATATTGAACGGAAAAAATATTCCTTACGAATATTAAACGAATATAATGAATATTGAACGATAATAATATTAATACGAATATGAAAAATAATATCTCTTCAGAATATAAAAAATAATAACTCGTACCTCAAAAGAAGACTAGATACTGGAGTACTGAAGTAGCAGACTACTCTTCTTCTTTCTCTCTATAGCTTCTATCTCTATAATTGCTCTTGTGAGACTTAGTGAATTGGTGAGAAATGAAGGAAGAATGAGCTTCTATTTATAGGAAAATATAGTTTCGATAATTGCACGTTTTGGGGCTCAAAATATTACAGTACAATACCTTCATCTTTTCCTTCATTTTTAATTTAGTCCTGCAAGTATTATCAAACTTGTACCACCTCCCCTAATAGTAAATCATGTGAATCAATAGTAAATCATGTGACTCAATAGTTCTAAACATGTGAAAAAATTAATTATAGTATAGTACCTTCATCTATACCTCAATTTTTAACTTAGTCATGCAAGTATTATCAATCTTGCACCACCTCCCCTAATAGTACATGAATGTGAATCAATAGTACACACATGTGAACAAATAGTTATAAGCATATGAATTAATAGCAATTAATTGCTCATTTATCTAATTAATTACTCGATTGGTCAATATAACTTACAGACATTAATTATCATCGAAATAAATGTTGATTTTCACTAACACCAATAATCCAAACACAATGGAACTATCAATTTCATCTTTAATTAACACGAACTTATTCATCATTAATATTATAACTCACAATATTTAACAACCGTGTCGTTCCTGTGAAAGAGGGGCTTTTAGGTAAGGATTTCTCCTTATCATGCCGCCGCAATTAGATGACCTAACCTCTCCTCGATGTAACTTCAGACATTGTCAATATTGCAAATAATAATATGAATAATTGTGTCATCTCAATTATTGATTTAATAATATAAAATATTGTGACAATAATTGAATAAAATTGAGTAACTTCTCACGTAAGCATCAATAATCAAAGATATTGTACAATACTGTGTGCTACTGTGCAACCACGCGTATTACTATACTTTTATTACCGATTATTTTATGACAACTTGCTTACTTTGAAAAATTTTCAAATATCACCCTTAACTTTAAACTTTTATCAAATTAACCATTTACTAAATAGAATAATTATAAGAAAATTGAATATTTTCATTTCATAAAATTCGGGGTCTCACATGTAGTATTACATCAGTACTACAATCATAACATCATAACTTTCCCAGAATTCAACAAGAATACTGAATTAATTTTGGTCAAACCTCATGCCTTGATGACTGGCATGAAATTCTGGAAAACGGCCAAGAACACCTATAACGACGGTTCTGTCGCTATAGGGCCTTTAGTGACACTTATTGTTTGAAAATTAATTATTTTAATAAATAATTATAGAAAATTAGATTTTAATTATTAAAAATACATAATAAATTATGAAAAATTATTTTAAAGCCCGAAAATTAATTTTTAATTATTTTAAGTATATTTCATAAATATTTAATATTTTGGAATATAAATGGTATTTATTTTATTTGATTATAATATTAAATAAATTAGTTAAAAATGATTTTATTAATTAAAAATCATGAAAAATTATTTTATCGTGTTAGAAAATATTTTAAGTTATTTTAATAACTTTTAATATTATGTGATGAATTTCATTAATAATTTATTATTAATGGTAATTAATTTATTTAATGAATAAATTAAATAAATTATGAAAAAATAAAATTAATGTTTTAAAATAATATACAAATGATTTAAGTGTTATAAAAATATTTTAAGTTATAAAATATAATTTTTGATATTTTGTCATGAAAATATTAATATTTTAATATTAATATCAATTATTGGATAATACATTTAAAGGTTTAAAAATCATATAAATATGATTTTAAAGTATTAAAAATACTTTGTGACATTATAAACATATTATAATATTATGTTTTGATTTTGATTAATATTTAATATTAAATAAATATTAATGATTAAGGAATTATGTGGTGTTTATTTAATATAAATACGATATAAATGATTAAAAAATCATGGTAAATAGAAATAATTATCTGGAAATTATTACGAGCTTATGAAAAATATTTTGACTGATCATATGATGATCTAAGATCATTGTTAAACTCGAGCATTATCCGACTAGACCGTCGGGATGTTAGAATTGTACTGAACTCAACTCGGACTGCAATAGTTTGACTTGAGGATGTGTGTTATGTGTTGTATAGACTGATAGGGTTATGTGTTATGTGTTTAGGTTATTCTATGATTATATATATAACAGTATTATACTATGATGATATTATTCTAATATTGGAGATCTATATTACTAATATTAGGTCTTCGGATAAAGCGTTATAAATTGTGTAGCAGTAATCAATGGAACAGGGAAGTTTTTCTTAACTCTACTAAGAGTTGTTTCATTCAGATATGCTTATGGTTAATCATTACTGATTGCCATATAGAATTGTACTTTGTACATATTGCATGTATAAGTCAGGTATGAAAGGCTGATCACCTTCATTACCATTCGGTCCAGATAAATTTGTTTATGTTTAATACTTGTTCAGTCAAAAGTTTATTTGTACTAGTTCTCAACTATACTGATGAATGATAGCCAACTTATTATTCAGACTCTTTCAATCATGATATATCCTTAAATAAAATTTAAACTTGCTGGGAAACCTTCATGATCACCCTTGTTATATCATGATAAATATTGCAGATAAGGTGAATACATTCGGATATAGGAAAGGATAAAGCCAAGTTCAACTTGGGATAAAATGTGCAATTTATTTGTAACAGTTATGTATGATAATAATTTTATATGTTAAATAGTTTATGAATTGTGTATTAAGTGAAGGTTTTCGACTTTGGGGAATAGTGTGTAATGTTTAATGTATAAACAATTTATATTTATATCTTTCGCAATAGTATAGAATGATTATACCAGATCCGTGGTGATTTAGGACCCGGATTTTGGGCTATCACATATATTTAATAGAATCTCAAGGTAAATATGCATGGCATACCTATATATTATCACCTAATATGTATCAACTCTATTTTATTTATAGTTTATTTTCAATCTGACTATTGAACTAAATCACAATAAATATTTTGAATCATATTTAGGCTAATAAAATAGGTATTTTATTTACCAAATTATTATATTGATTTCCTTCACCAAATCAATATTGTTCCTTCTAGGTTTGGTTTATAACTCTGTAGGACCTTAGAGCATTCACAACAGTTTTTCCAATAAACTCTTTATCCCTAACTTTGAAGAATACATCAACAAATCATTATCTAATAGTTTCATTATCCTTTTTTAACTATCTATTTTAATCTCTGTATATGATTTTACTATCCAGGGTGAAGGATTCAAAAGAGTGTTATCTATATATGCAAAATGACATTTCATACCCACATTTAAGTGGACAACTCATCAATCATATACATCTTGACATTATTGTCATACGACTTTTGTACTACTTAATTTTCAAATTATAAAATTAATATTAACTTATTTTTTAAAAATTAATTTCAAACGTATTCAAATTTAAAATTGATATAAATTTATTTAATTTATGTCCACATAATTATGAATATTATAAAAGTACTATTAATTATAAAATTTATTATTTTCAAAATTTAAATGAATCATATTTGAATTTAAAAATATTATAAATTAACTTTTTAAAAGTAAATATTGATCTTACATTATATTTACAAATTTACAATCCATTCAACACCCACTCCATAAATTACTTAAATTTAAAATAAAATAAAAGTTATATTACAAATTGGAATACAATTAATAAATTACACTCTCTTTTATAAATTTTTAAATTATTATTAATTTTATAAGTCAATTTGATGCATTCTCAAACTTAATAATTTTGCTAAGAATTGTAAAAATAATAAATTTTATAAGTTATAGTATTTATTTTAAATAAGTTACAATATGTATTGATTAAATTTATATTAAATTTAAATTTAAAAATATCACATACTTCAAAAAAGATTAAAAAATTAATAGCGATTTTGTGACTCCACCAAATTCAGACCACACTTGTCTCAAATTTGGTTGTCACATACTAACTCTAATAACATAATAAAATCATCACAACGGAATAATAGAATAAATTACATTGTTATATAATTATTCTCATCCCAAGGGTTCGTAACTTAAATATCTCTTACATACCTTAAACATAATTTGACAACAAACGAAAGTACTTCTCTCCGTCAACGTGAACTTGAACCTACAACAAGACCTGCAAATTTAGAAACAAGCTCATATGATGTGGTTAACTCCAATTCAAAAGAGGACACAACCAGGTCCCCCATGTTCTCCATAACATAAGGTACTTTTACCCCTTGTTTCATAACTTCATTGTTGTCTTCTGTTTATCTCGTATGCCAATCCATACATATCATATTACACGGTTCACATTGTGGTATTATATGGGGAATAAAATGTAAATCTTTTTGTTAAACAAAATTGCATAGCTTTATTTAATATAAAATTAAAAAAATGTATATATTAGATTTTGCTATATTCAACATTTTATGTCCCCTATGAACAATTGGAAGGCACAACTAAAGACTCATTCTAGCCCAAGAAATTCTAAAACCTTATAACTTCTATTTTAATGCTTTCACTCCCCCACCCCTTTTCCCCGTAAGTTGGAGTTGAGTCAAAGTAATAGATTTCAAAGTTAAGCACTCAAATATCTAGAGTAAAATTTTATTATAGTTAAACAACTTTTTGAAGCATAATTGCAGGTTTGATACTTACATGTTGATGTTGATGATGATCATGATCATGAAATAGCTACCTCCTTCAATACTGCATTTCATCTTTTAAATGATGAATTTTTGTGCTATATTTACGAAAGACAAGGGACGAAATTATGAAGTGTACTCTCTTTGTATATGTAGATATATAGTTTGATTGAAGAACTGTGGTAGCTTTAGATGGTTAATTGTAAAGATAATGAATGATTATGTAGTGGATGATTTTATTAAGTTAATAATATTTTAGTCTTTTGTATTTTTGTCATTATTTGTTATGGGGACATTGAGCCAGCCATGTACACAAAAAGAATGTCAAATTTTGATTTGGCAACAATATAATTCGTTAACAAAGCATTGAACAAGTTTATATATAGCAACAATTTTTTATACATTTAGCAACAAATTTTCGTTGCTAATTGCATTAAAAATATAATATTTGGCAACGAAAAATTAACCTAATAACAACGGAGAGGAAATTGTTGTTAATACTAAAATAAAAGACAACATTTTTTATCGTTGCATATCATATCAACTTTCGTTGCACATATAAAGAAATGACAACATATAATGTCGTTGTTAATCAACGACTTTCGTTGCTATTGAAAAATAACTAGCAACAAATATTTTCGTTGCTGATTCAACATAATGTCGTTGCCAAATAGTATAATCAGCAACAAAAATCATTGCTAAAAAGTTTACATTCCGCAATGAAAGCAAGCTTAGGCAACAATTTTCATATTTTACTGCAACGAAAAATATCATTGCAAAATGGTGTCAATTGCAACGAAAATGTATGGTCGTTGCAAAAAAAAGTTCATTTTGTTGCCAATTAGCAGGCTTTTGCAATGAATTGGGGTTTTTAGCGACGAAATTTTAATTATTCTACAACAATACATTTTGTTGCTAAAGAATCGATGTCTCTGTACGAAAGCCAAATTTTGTTGCAAAATGTATTGCTTTTGGCAACGAAAAACTACGTTCGTTGCGGAACAATTAGCAACACTCATTGCGCAACGAAAGACGCAACGATAGTAAAGTCGTTGCCAAAACCCTTTTGCAATGAAATTTGGCACATTTAGCAACGAAAATCGGTTGTTGCTGAAGTCCCACTTTTTTGTAGTGATAGTTTAGCCATAACTAATACATAATAAAATATTTCTTAACATAATTATAATGCTTCTAATTAAACAAATACGAAGCTACTCCGTAGCATTGCCCTTGCCCTTATCAATGCCCGAGGGTCCGCCTTGCTCCGCCTTAACTGAAATGTTTTTAGGGAAAGTAAGAATGAACAACACGTTTGCCCAACAAATAATATAGCAATAAGGGTGCTCAATATAGTTTTAGCTTCTCAAGGGTACAATAATAATTATAGTTCAAAGATAGTATAAAGTATCAATAGTCTTCAACAATAGTCGCTAAGGACAGAAAATATCAATAAGATTCAATGATTAATTATTTCAAGATTTCAAAGTAATGAATACTGAGTAGTCACTAAAGACTATGAACTTCTCCTAGAATTAACAGTACTAAACTGCTAATCCTACAAAACGAGTACAACAGGTGATCAACCTAAATTACCCTATGTCATTTATAACATTTAATCATTCTCATATGCACACATTGGTTTTCCCAAAAAATATATAATTCCCCTACGAAGAGGGTTGTTCATCTCAGTTATAAGAGTCCGCACCAAGTTAATTTGGTTTGGATAATTTTCGATCAAATATCAATAATCTAGCCGAAGCAATGGCTTAAAAAGATTTCTTTCACAATATATATGTAATAACTCAATATTTTCAATAAGAAATTTTGCGATTAAATTTTTTCTTTATATATATAAAGGTGGGAATATGTGTAAAAAGTAAATTATATGTATATATGTGATAAATAAAATTATCTATTACATGAATAATTGTAATTAAATTCTTTTTAAGAATTATTGATCATTATAGATTATATTCTTATAATAAATTAATTTTGTAATAAAAATATTTTTTATTTATTTTCCATGAAAATATGATTATGGTATATATATGATATGATTATTAGGATTATTATGATATGTATTTTATTATATTAGTTAAGTTAATTATTTTAACCTAATTAATAAAGGTATATATGAAGGATCTGTCGAATACGGATTCAAAACCCTAATTCTGGATTTTGAATAAGGAATGAGACTAATAATATAATATTATTTATATTTCAATGATAAACATGTATGGTATGTGTGTAATGTTAATTTGTAGATCAGTTATGGTGAAACAGTGCAAAACCCTAGCATTACTGATAAGTTATAATACAGAAGTCAATTATGACTGTAAGATTTGTTAAGTTGTGTGTTATGTAATTAATGACCATTATTATATTTACTGTTAATTAGGTAAACCCTAATTAATATTTTGAAATCCTAATTACTAGATTAAAACCCTAATTGCTAAGTTATAAACCCTAATTATTAATTTAGCAAGTTTAATGGTAATTGGTATTTTATAAAGCCTACTTTACAAGTCTAAAGTGATTAGGAAACCTAATTCAATTAGGGAACCCTAATTCACATTTTTAGAAACTAAGATTCCCATTTTTCCCTTATTACACAATCCTAGATAATGAGCTTAGGAAACCTTAGGGTTAAAACCCTAAGGGTTGAAGTGAATTGCCAATTTGCCACTAAAAGTAAAAGCCAAATGACATAATTGCCCTTTTGATTATTTTAATAAGGTGGAGTGTAGATCTAGCCCTAGTAAGTGGTTGGTGACCAACTCTAGCTAGCCATGTGGTCTAGTAATAAGCTTTAATCATTCAAAATCTAATTAGCCATAGCATTACACCATATTATATATAGATTATGAGAGATAGAATGTCATATTCAAGCCTCATTTGATCACAACACTTAACCAAAACTCTCTCAACTCCAAACCTTCGAATTCTAGTCTTGGACCAGTCCTTAATCAAGCCCCACTATCACTTCTAGCAGATCAGAAGTCAGATTCAAGATCTTGGTCATAGAAAGGTAATCCCTAAGCCAAGAATATTTGATCTTGTATGTTATGTTGGATTTGATGTTAGAATGTTTAAATATATTATATAAGGTGTCTTTTAATGATCTGGGTTGTTGGATCATGGATCCATAACATTTAGATGCTCGAAATTGAAGTTTTTAGAAATCTGGAAAAGTTAGAAATTTTGGTTTGACAGCCGAATGTCAGGGCTCTTAGATTCTTATGTGTTAGTTGTTTGTGGTATTTTATGTTATATATCTATTCTATGTTGTAAGGGCCTTGATCTGGAACTTGAATATAGCCTAGATCATGTCTAGCTCTCGAGTTATAAGTGGTCAAACCTAGTAGATTGATCACGAAACTGAAATTCTGGGCAACCCAGAATTTTCCAGAATTTCTGACAACGTTTTGCAGGCCTCGGATCTTGCAGGTCTTAATTAGTTTGACCAAGTTAGTGTTTGATTCGTGTAGACTGACATGAGTACTACTTATCCATGCCTCTAGATTACCCAAATAAGTAATAGAATCGAATTTAATGATGGTCAAACTTAGGTTGACCAAACTGCTCAAGAATATTTCTGGGAAACCCAGAAATGTTCAATAACAGTTTTCTTGACTACTTTGACCGGCCCAGATCTTAAATAGATTATGTTGTTAAGTTGATGTTATGCTATGTACTGGTTCTACGACATGAGCACTATAGATTTGGACCTTAAGAATAACATTTTAATGACCAGAACACCAAGAAAATTGAACCACAACGTGGACCCTCGAACTGCCTGGGTTTCTGGGTTACCTAGAAAACCCAGGAACCGTCTGACAACACTTTCTGTAACTTAGATCTTGATGAGTTGATATGTTATGGCCATGAAACTTGTTTAGGGTTGTTGTACTACATCAATACTACAACATTAACACTTTAGACAGCCCAGAAAACGCTATGATCATTGATCAAATGCTAGTCAAACATACCACCCTGTGAACTGAGTTTGAATTTCTGGGCAGGTTCAAGGACATGAAGAACACCTATAGCGACGGTTCTGTCGCTATAGGCACTCTTTAGCGACATTTCCTTTATAAAATTATTATTTTTATTTAATAAATAGAGAAAAATAGTTTTTATTATTAAAAATACAAAATAAATTCCTAAAAATTAATTTAAAGTCTAAAAATAGGTTTTAATTATTTTTAATATATTTCATTAATATTTATTATTTTTGAAATATTAATGGTGTTTAATTTATATAATTATAATATTAAATAGATTACTTAAAAATGATTTTAATACTTGAAAAATCATTTAAAATTATATTATGGTATAAGAAAAATATTTTAAGTTATTTTTAATGACTTTTAATATTTTGTGATGAATTTCATTAATAAGTTAATATTAATGATAAAGTTATTTAATAATTGTATTAAATAAATTATGAAAAATAGAATTAATGATTTAAAATTATATAAAATGATATTAGATTTATTTAATAATTATATTAAATAAATTAGTTTAAAAATGATTTTCATATTATAAAAATCACTTTAAATGAAACTAAGTTGTTTAAAAATATTTTAAGTTATAAATTATAACTTTCAATATTTAAAGGTAAAATTTATTAATTATTATTATTATATAATATTTGATTTATTTAATAATAAATATTTTAAAAATGGTTTATTAATTTAAAAATCATTTAAAAAGATATAAATGAATTAAAAATATTTTAAGTTATAATTAATGACTTTTAATATTTTGATAAATAGTGCATTAATATTTAAGTATTAATGATAATTATTTAAAAATGATTCTAATTATTTTAAAAATTATTTAAGGGTAATATTAGTACTTTTAAAAATATTTTGAGTTACTATAAATAACTTTAAGATTTTAGCAATAGTTTCATTAATATTTGGATATTATTTCAATATTAATGATAATAAAATTATTTAATATTTAAATCATGTAATAATGATTCCAGAGTTTGTAAAATCAAGATAAATTGTAATAATTATTTCAAAATTATTATAAGTCATTTAAAAATTAATATGATTGATATTTACATCTATTAAATTATAGAATAGAGTTTTAGACTCTATAATTACCCTAATAAAGTTGTTTCAGATAATCGATATGTTTTTAAACCGATCCGGCACCTAGATAGTTTAACTTGATAAGTGTTTGTTTGTGATTCAATGACTGT
Source organism: Panax ginseng (assembly GCA_020205605.1). NCBI lineage: Eukaryota > Viridiplantae > Streptophyta > Magnoliopsida > Apiales > Araliaceae > Panax > Panax ginseng. The sequence goes on along the minus strand of CM035132.1, from coordinate 146,440,060 downwards.
TAAATCTATGTGACAATGTGTTTAGGTTATGTACTGACTGCAAATAGCAGTACTGTGTGATGATATGTTATTCTAATCGATAAAATGATCTTATTAATGATAGGTCGGTATAAAAGATAAAACTAAGTTGCGTATTGTAAGTAGCAGACCAGGCAAGTTTCTAAATCCTTACTCTTTTATTTGAGCAAGTATCTTTACCCCTTAAATTTACTTTATGCAATGGACATGTATAGGCAAGTTCCTCAAACCCTACTTTTATTCTGCAAGTATCCTAACCTTTGGATTTACTTTATGCAATGGACATGAGTAAGAAAGTTTCAGAATTATATTATCATTGTGTCATATTATTAACTCTATTATTATCGATTATGTATCCAATCATTTGTATACATACAAGTTCTTAAATTATCCGATCATTGTTTAACAACACAGTATTATTGTATAATCCAGATATTTATTATGTTCATTAATCTTTAAATATGGTTATATAAGTGTCCCCACTTGGATAATCATTCTATTTAATCACATGTTAATACATACCTATTGATTTTCGATATGTATATATTAAAGGTCGTCTAAGCTATTTGACTCGGCTAGACACAGATTTAGAAATATCGTTGAACGTGATAGAACTTTATTGTATCCAACCGAATTGTTTTGGTTTGGATTCCCGACGAAATATGAACATCCCGAATTTGGGAAACTTTTATGCGCCTAAGGCTGATGTGTTGAACAAAACTATCATTCTTGTATGTAGTATTGATCAATACAGGGCACATTGGGCAGATCACCCTCGTGCCCGCAAGTTATGACGGTTTGCGGATGAAGTTCTGCTAAACCTTAGCGAAAATGAAAAACAATGTTCATAGTCTGTGAACTGATCTTCATTTATAGTTAGTACGTAGTTTCAAAAATTTGAAATAAAATTGTCATGTTGTTTAGTGTTGCTTCAGTTTACTTCACAACTATTGTTTCTTTGTAGAAGTGTTATCCAAAGAAAACATTTAATCATTTCAGCTAATGTTTATTGTTTACTATTACTTGTTGGGCACTTAAATGCTCATTCTTACTTAATTTAAATGTTTTCAGTTAAGTATGATCAGCCAGAGGGCTCTGCCAAGAACAAAGGGAAAGGGAAGCTGACAGTATAAGTTTATGTTATCTTATGTAATAGCTAGACTTAAATAAGATAATGATATTTATTATCTATCATGTAATGAAATGTTTTGAAGGTCGCATACCTGGGATTTAGACAACTCTGATATGTAAATTAAGTTTGATATTTATGACATTATCAGTTTTATTTTCGCTCATAGAAATGGTATCGTAAAGCACTAAGTTTAGGTTTCAAGTACCTGAATTTGGGGGCATTACAATATACACGAACAATTATCGTTCGAAATCAAGGTTTGGTAAACAATTTCATTTATAGACTACGAAGTATTATATTCTCAAAGATTTACTTATACGATCAATAATAGTACAAGTTCAAGTAATGCTCAATAAAGAGTAGGGTTCGAGTACTTGCCTCAAGCATAGTTTACCAAAGTATAGCTTATCAACACTCTTTGAATCCTAACATAATATAGTTACGTGTATAGGATATTCATTACTTTTGCATGCTCATACATATTATGTAAGTTTAAACGCGCACATAAGCGTCTAACTTAGTTGTATACTCTTTACATATACTTTGTGTACTTAAATCACATCATCAGTTTATAAGACATCACAAAGTCAAACAATATAGTTTCTAATCATCGTTTTATAGTTCGCAAACATCTTTTGGACTTATCATTTTGAAAGTTCATCATCACTCATTAGACATTTAATTCTATCAATTAGCATGCTTCTTACCACATTGGATAATATATTGGTCATATAATACAAGTTAAAGTAACCATATAAGCATGCCTTAAACCTTAGATTACAAATGTAATGCGTGAATCGATCGCAGGATGGCGTAGTAAGCGCCTCTAGTTAGGCTTAGGGATGGCAAAGAATACTTGCAATCCGTCATGCACTGTGGTTGAGCCTTGTATTTCTTGTTTCTGTCCCATTCTTTAGTATACCTAAACAATCACACTTAACATGCATACATGCTGAAGGACTTTATATAAGAGTATGACCATTTTAAGTTCATTTTTATATGTCATGGTCTAAATTTAGGATTTCTAAGGAATTAAAGCATAATACGGTTATATAATTACAATGCTTTATAACTTTAGTCATATGTCCACATAGAGATATCACATAATCTATACTACACATGCTCATAAGTGTTCACACTATTTGTTCACAATTAACATCATTTATTACTTTAAAACATGCTTAAACTCATTCTTGGCTTCTTTCCATTATGTTTTACATATAAGACTCATGTATAGAGACATAATGAACATAAGCATGTCATCTTAGATCCTCAAAACTTAACTACTCATACTAATGCAATTTGGTTTGAAAAATATCCAATTTTTCCCTTGGAAATCATTTTAAACTTGAACAATGTGATTTAACCCATACAAAGCATCTTTAAAGCTCGTATCATGTGTAGTTAAGTCATGTTAACATCTTCACAAGATCAGAACATATATCATCTAATATTCATGCATATTTGCTTTGATATGTCAAGCTTTTCTTTGAAAAATTTCTTTAACACAAATCCTAACAAGTTGGTCATGAACAAAGAAACTATAATTCACAACTCATGCTTATTCATATTCAAAAATCAGTCATGTGTTTATACTATCAAGCTCAAAATTTGCAGAACATGAGTTCCATCAAAGTTCATTTTCAAAACTTAAAGTTTTTATTATAAATCTCCAACCAATTCATGTTAAACAATTCATATCTTCTAAGGAAGCTTTAAAAGCATGTTATACTTCTTTTCATGCATGTTTAGGTGTTAATATCAAGTTAAAAACAATACAGGTCCAATGTAAACCAGATTACGGTTCGGGGGCAACAGAATTGCTACTGCGTGCCCTAGTGTAATCTGGTAGCAATTGCGCCTTCCTGGACCAAAGACAAGAATGAGATACTCTATTTTGTAGAACATCACTCCCACCTCAATTTCTTTCAATCAAACACACTCAAACTAAATCTTAGAGACTCTATTCATGCATACAAACTTCATAAACACTTGATAGCATGTTATTTCATACTAATTGACAGCGAATTTGAAGAGATTTCAAGAATTTAACAAAACCCAATTTAAGAACATAAAAATAGAATTTATACCTCTTTGAAGCTTAATTGAATTCCTTAACACACTGATTATACTTCTTCAATTATTCAGCAACTCACACTCTCAGTTTATACTTAGCGGACAATTTCAAGCAATAGAAAAATGAGAAGGAAATGGTACTTTATATAGAGAAATGCATAACCAATTAGTGTTCTTCCACCATGGTTTAAATCAAAGGGTAATAGAAGATCACACTGTGTATACAGAAGTTGGCCAACCACCACCTTCATAGCCATCATCACTGCTAATCCTAGCTCTTAACTGCCGATAAATTTTAACACAATATAGAGTTAGGCTACTGTTCATGTATTGATTATGATCACTGATTTTGGGACACGGTTTAAATCCTAGCAATAAAGCTTAGTTTGATTCTTTGAACTTCTAAAATGTAATTTTAATGTGTTAATGCTACTACAACATGTAAAGTTAGTGATCATTTATGTAACCACACCATATAATCCATGTACATTAGTCCATTCTAATTAATACTTATAACATGTGTGGACTTAATTTAATTGATCACTAATAATTTAATATCTCCTTTTACTATTTATTTATACATCAGTATTGAAATAAATATTTTAATAGTACACATTTATCTACACCCATATTTAGAGTACACATTTAATTGTCCAATCACACATGATGAGGTAACAAAACTTATTTAAATCAACTTTATGATTTAATTACTTTTACTATATAATTTTTGTATAGCATTAATCCCAATTAAATGCCACACCTCATTTACTCGTATGTAGTAAGTAATTATATGATACTACTACCCATATTTTCCCATATAACATATAGTGGCATGAAATAATTTTTAATAATAATGTTCACATTAATAATACTGGTAACTGATCCATTATCTTTCTCATTCTCTGTTAATGCTAACAAACCATCGTATAACGCATGCACAGAGTGGACGTTATTTTCCAAGTCATGCTTTATCGGCCAGAAGCTCTTATTGTTGGTTTCTGATTCAAGAGTGGGCGCAAGCTGTGCGCCACACTTGGAACTTCTCGCACTCGATTCATCGCAACAATTTATCTATTTATTTAATTAATAGTATACCCATTTTGTCATTTTTCTATACTATACACTTAAATATAATTATGTAATTTACTTTACTCATTAGTATTCTATTATTCCCAATATCAACTAATTAATTATTCACTTCTTAATTTATTTATTCCTTACTTACTTAAACCATTTTAATTTCCATTCTTATGTCGCACAAGGCATTTCATAATTATCAATTCTCAATTCTCATATAAATTTAATTTAAATTAATTGAATTACTCATCTCACAACACATCAATATTTATATTCAAATAAATATTCATTTTCTTATTATATCAAAATAATTATTTATTCATAAAATTCACGGTTCTTACATCCTCTTCCCTTATAAAAATTTCGTCCTCGGAATTGGTACAAGGTTACACGAATAAATGGGGATAATCCCTTCACATCTTATCTTCTAACTCCCACGTGGCCTCCTCGGTGTCGTGGTTTCTCCAAAGTATTTTTACAGAAGATTTAATTTTATTTCTTAACATATGCTCATTCCTATCTAATATCTGGACATGAATTTCTTCATATACCATATTCTTCTCCACTTCAATGGGCTCGTAACAAATCACATGTTTGTGGTCAGACTTGTACGAACGCAACACAGATATGTGAAACACGTTATGGATGTGCTCCAACTCGGGTGGTAATGAAACTTTGTACGGCACTTCGCCCACTCGCTTCAATATCCCGAATGGTCCTATGAACCTTGGACTTTGTAAGAACCCAAATTTTTAGAAAATATTAAAATAAGAATTTAGTAGATAAAATTCTTAAAGCATGAGATGGGTTGGAACAAGAATATTTAAATGTGTTACGAGGTATGTGGTATTGTGTTACATAGGGTAATATGTGCTATACAATAGGTGATGTTGTATTTATTAAATATATTATTATTATATATTTGTTATAAATTGTAGAGATGAATTTATATGAAGATGGATAAGATTTATCTATCGACATTAAATAATTTATAGAATTATTTTATTGCAGTAAGTTTGTGAAATTAAAAAACTTTGATAATCACCAATTTCTTTAGTATTTGTACGAGTGAGTATCAAGTCTAAGGTAGTGCAATCGTACTCTTTAGTGGTGGATGTATAGGAGCTGGGCTAAACAATTCCTTCAGAGAGCAGAGGTATATACGAATTAGTAACCGATCTAACTCATTGTGAAAACAGTGTAGACGAGACGGAAACTAATTTGTTGGTTGTTTGTGGGAAACCACTTAGTGTACTATATTGAATACTACTAAAGACTCGATGTGTGTTAGGTTTAGACTTGTATATATGCACGTTGTTAATGAGGGAAGAAAATCGATATACCTTTCAAGTGGTTAGAGAATTATTGAGTAAATTGATACACAACGAGAAGTGAAGATTTAAGGAATATATGTATGTGTTACATTCGAGTTTTGTGTTATTGGTGGTATGAAACCATAAAGGAGATGTATAGTTGGTTAAACTAATAAGAGAAAATAGAGTTTTAGAACTCGAAGTGTGATCTTTGAATTTTTAAGGAAAATAGTAATTGATGATGTGAAACCAAAGAAAAGATTCATGTTAAATGAGTTAACACTCAAAGAGGATGTGTAAAGTATGTAGAAGTGTAAGGTTTCAAATCTGCTAAGGTAGAACTTGTCTGCCTCTGATTTTGGTATATGTAAGAAATTGCGCCATTTCTAAGCTCACATTGACCCGGTAGCAATTTACTTTGGGTCAGTAGGATTAGTTTTTGGAATTTAAAATTTAAGAAATGTGTATTAAGGACTTATAAGGATAATAAAATCTTAAATAATGATTAAGTTATCCAGGAGTGGATTTGAATAAAGATTTAATTAATTAACCCGAAATAAATATGGTTAATTAAGAGATATTATGGAATATTATAATCCTTGTATGGTAGTGGCATGATAATAAATTAAAATGAAAAAGGGTCAGTTCACTTGTGTAAGATAGTGAGTTAACATGCGTGTTTAGCATAAGAGGATGAAAGAAATATCTTAATTAATACTTGATATTTTAATATATTATATAGTTTTGTAATATATAAAAGGGTTGATATTTGAAAGATAAATGATTAATATTAATTAATCGTTGTGATATTAAAACACGATAATGGGTTGAAAGTACCCGACCGAATGATATTTAGCCCAATTAAAGTATTAATTATCATTAAATAGTATTACTATGTGTAATATGGAAAATATAGGTAGTGGTGATATAAAATATCTATGGCCTAAGAATACATGAAGTGTGACATTTAATTGGGACTAATGTTATGAGGTACCAAGTGGTACAGTGAAATCATATGTAATTTTAATACATAAATGGGTATTCTAGAAACTGAGAAAAAAATTAAATGTTTAAATAAACATTAAATAAGGTTATAATGTGGTTATGTGAGTAGTGGAGAGAATTAATGGTTATGAAGATCCATAAATACATTAATCAAGGAAGTGGATAATTTATTTTACATAAAACAAATAGGTAAGTTATTAATATAATAAGATTATATTGACTGTTATGTGCATATGAACAATAATTAAAAATATGAAATACAACTATATTATATACTGTGGCATAACATTTATGTGACTATAATATATATAGTAACCATGTATTAAGATTTATTGAAACTATATGATATGAATACATCATAAAATGTGTATGTGACAATATGCATGTGGGTAAACATTAAAATACAATGTACATGGATTATATGTATGTTGCATAACACCTACTACCTTAAAATATTAAATCATATTGTGGCACTAAGTTATAATTATTGTAAGGTTGAGATGTGGATAAAATGTGACATAAGAGTAGGAATTAGTATAAATGTTGCAAGAATGCTGAGATAATTGGCTTGTCCCAAAACTAGTGTCCCATTTGCTCTCAATTCTCAGTCACGTGTAGAACATAAAGACTAAGGCCTATTATCTCTTTCTTCTTCCAAGCTTTTCTAGATGATGATTATGGAGGGAGTGGGCATAATGATACAAATCAACAACCATTTACCAACTCCTTGTTAACCTTCATGCAATACTTAAATCTGTGGGTTTGATTCAATAGGAAATTACAAAATCTATATATTGGGTTTTCTATATATAGAGACTCCTTCATCTTATTTCTTTTTCTTGAGACGTCTGAGAAGTGGCTATGAAGAGTCCATAAAATTGGAGAGCAATCAGAAGTTAGGAAGGCTATGCTTAGCATATTCAAGCATCAAGAGGTAATAATTCTAAGTTACATGTTCTTGATTTTCTAAGTTTGCATTTCTTAGTAATATCATGAAAAAGTAGCTTTTGAGTCACAAAGTTTATGGCTAAGATTTGTTATAATCCATGAATTAATGCTAGGTATTGTTAATATAGTTAGAAACTAAAATAATGAAAGTTAAACGGACCAATTTGGTTTAGAAACGAATTCATAGCGAATGATTTCGCTAAATTGTCCAAAACATGAACATTTGTATGAACATGAGTTATAGATTCATTTTTGGGTTAGTTAATGTTTATGTTAATTATTGGGTATTTGGTATGTTATAGTTTTATGAGTTACAAACTCATAGACTCAAAAATGAGCTAATTAGGGTGAGTATAACTCATATTATGATGATTGGAAGGAGTTTTGGTCTGTGAAATCGCGAGGAGCAGAGCCTAAGGGGTTGTTCTACAACCTGGGGCGTAGCTGCACTGCCCCCAAGGTTAATTAGGGTGCAGCTGCGCTGGACATCAGTGTATGGTGCACTGCTATGACCTACTGTAGTAAATTAGTCATAACATTTACATACGAACTTCAATTTAGGTGATTTAAGATGATCTGGAACGAGGACGAATAGACCTACAACTTTTGTTCTTTACGTATTTTAATTTGAAGTCTTTAGGAAGGGTCAAAATAGTCATCTTTGTGACTATTACGTATTTGAAGTCAATCGGAGGGCGTCAAACTAGCACATACGCAAGTATAGTGCTCCCGACGATGGAATATGTTAGTTCCTGGAGGCACAATAGTTATCTAGAAGGGGGGGGTTGAATAGATATTTAAAAATCTTTTCTTTTTACTTTGTTAGTTTTGATAATGATTAAAACTTAGCAGAATAGGAACTTGTTTAATCTCCCTTAAGATATCTTGAATTAATGAGAGTGAGGCAGTTATAGCAGTTATAGCAAGAATATAATAGACACAACAATTTTAAGTGGTTTAGAGCACTTAAAGCTCCTAGTCCACTCTTTTACTCCTCGAGTAGGAAATCCACTAAGGATGTCTTTTACACATTCTGAATCTCACAGATTCCTTCTAGACCAGCAGTATAGGAACTTCTTAGTTCACTCTTGAACTCTTCAAGTCCAGCAGACTTGGATCTTCACAGTTCACTTAGAACTCTTACTTTAGTTGATTGGTAGTTGTTAAGTTCTTGGTTGATGCTACTCAGTTGTTGTTAAGCTCTTATTCGAAAGAACTAAGTAGTTGTGCAAGCTTTTTCTTTTTCTCAGATCGTAGAGTTGAGCGTTGAGTATTCTTTCTTTTTGTTCAATTCCTTGCTTGCTTCTATCATTTGCAGATGTCTTGCATATATGTGATTTGAAATTTCCCCGTTGAATCCATCCTTTCAAGCACTTAATGCATTTCACGTTTCTGAACTTTGATGGAGACTTTTCTTCATATCCTCTGAAATGCATTCTGGCCCACTGATATAGCATACTTTTTTCTCACCTAACACCTGAAAAGGTGTTTTCCTCTGTCCCATGGTCCTTTCCTTAGCTTCTTCAATACGTCTTTTTGTTGCATACTAAGGATATTTTCATTCCATTGGGACTGGTGATTACTTCAACGTTTATAACCCATTTCACATTTGTTTAAGATTTTATCTTTAAACAAATGACCAGGGTCCACAACTTCTGACACAGCCAGATGATACTCTATGATTCTTATCGTGGTGTCTTGCCACCTTGTTGTTTAATACAACCAACCGAGAACACTACGATTTCTCTTAAGGGCTGGCACACTACGATCTTCACTTTCTTGTATTGCAGACTCTACGTTTCCGAGAGCACACTACGATCTCTGAGTTGGCTTCGAAAAATGTCTGAACCACACTACGATCTTTGGAGAGGTCCTTCAAGGTAGACATACTACGATCCTCGATACTCTACGATTCTGTCTTAGCTTCTGCAAGTTCTTGATCAGCTCAATAGACTGCGATTTTATTGAAGCCTATCTATTACATTTTATAGATCATCCTAACATCTTTGATCTCTTTATCTATACATTCATTTATAGAATGATAAACATTAAAAGCTTAGATCAACCTAACAATTCGATCTATCACTAAGTCCTTATACATACATTCCTGGAAGGACTATACATATAATCATGAGCATTAACTTTAAACATCAAATCACAATATGCACTGTTCCAACAATCTCCCCTATTTGATGTTGACATAACCAAAGAGATTTGTTGTCATGATTATCAAATTCTATATGCATTTGCAGCAAAGTAATTATGACTTAATATTTCAGTGAGCAGCTGAAATTTCTGGACAATAAGCATGAATTTATTGATGTTTGAAGATAGATATTACATTTAAGTTTAACTACATCAATACGAATTAAAATTCAACTTATCTCTATTTCTTTGGCCTTTTTCCTCGTGGAGGATTTGCATACTCCTCAGCTCTCCTTTTCCTGCTTGCTTTGTCTCTCCTGGCTAGATCTTCTAGCTCACTTCGACTTAGTCTTGGATTGTGATCATGCCTATTCATGAATGCAGGATCTCCAATGGGCATTCTTAGGCCTGTGGTGGTCACATTTTATGAGCTGGTAGTTGGCCCTAGACTCCTTATTAGTTATGCCATTAACACTTCTTGCTAATCAGATCACTAAGTCTGATTGCCGAATCATGGAGTCTATTGGTGATACTGCCTTGGAGGAGGATTCCTGGAAGATTGAGCAGAAAAGGTGCCTCTGCCTTCGCCTTTGCCTTGATCTCCTTTCCCTTTATTCTCCCCCTTTATGGCAGCATCAAGGGTTTGAATCTTCTGAGAGGCGAGTCATTTCTTGGACAAGCTAGTTAAGTTGACTTTGAGTTTGAGCAATGTCCTCTCGATTTTCTTTGATCAGAGCATCAGATCGAGCTTCCCTTTGTTGAAGAACGACTAGAATGTTTTTAGTCTACTGTCCTTGGCTGACGTAAAATTGTTGGAATTCTTTTATGGCAGTTTGCAGATTGAGGAAGCTCTCCATCATAAGTTTATTCTAAGCTTCTTGAGTGGACTGTAAGGCAAAAATAGCATCCCTATGTCTTTTGGCTACGAGAAAGTGGATGTCATCCCTGTCCTTTATGCTCTTAATCATTTCCTTGGTGATCTCATTGGAAAACTATTTGCAGCACTGATCATTGTTGTTAATCTCATTTGAATGAGTTCAGTGTGTTCTTCAAGACTTTCATCGATTTCCTTGATCACTTTCTTGGACATTTTTGACAAATCGGTTTTGGTGGGCAGTTCTGAAAGAAGTTCATTGATTTGGGGAGTATATGAAGGAGGGGGTGTTCTCTTGTATTGATCTTGTAATGAGTAGAGGGAAAGATCAAGGTTGAAGTATTCATTTGTGGATGAGGATGGAATATCGAATGGAGGGGCCTGTGTTTGGGTGTCTAGAGTGGGTGGCTCTATAATTTGAGCTTTGGACTCTACAATGGGGCTAGAATCTGTAATCGTAGAGATGATGGGAGTTGGGATCAATATAAAGTTCGGCATATCAGTTATAGAATTTTAAGATTCTGTAACTGGGAATTGACTTCGTGGATTTAGGACCACTTCCAGCCATCTTGGAAATTCATAAAATTGGCTGAAGAATGATAGTGGATAGTGATTAACTCTGAATAAGATCGGGATAGTTAATACCTCATGCACCATTCTTAAGGAGGGACCATTTGTGATCAGCTGTTTGGTAAAGTTAAAATTGCTTGGGAATCCATGAGCTAGCACAGAGATGGCTGGATACTCTTTGAAGCTCTAGAACATGTGATTCTAGGAGTTTAGAATTTGAGCTTGATGAAAAGGCATCATGGGTAGAGAAGAGAACAGCTGGTCGTAGTTAGCTTTTCTGTACCCATTAATGCCCACAGCTATGATCTCAACCTCATCATCTTCGTCCTCTTCTCTATTTTCATTCGATGATTCCACTATATCAATGGCTTCAATTTGTTCTTACTCTGGCTCTCCCTCATTTTCAGCAGGAACAACTTCTTCTGTCATGGAGATATCATGAGGCTCCCCCTCAACATGATCATTCTTCGGCAGTACTGGCAGCTCCCCCTTAACTTGAGTATTTTCTAGGGTGAGAACTTCAGGTATCTCCCCCTCCGCTTGAGCCTTATCCTTTTGGCTTTCCTTGGATAGTTCCTTTTCAGCAGCCATCTTTCTGTCTTCCTCTTTGAGTACCCTTTTATTGACAAGGATGTACTTCTTAACCAATTTTTGTCTTGGTTTTCTAGGCTGAGCCACAGCCTCAGGACTTTCTTGAGCTTCAGCTCTATCCTCTTGATCAGCCAGAACATCTGGTGCATCAAATTCCTTACTCGAGGTGTTCAATCTGGTCTTTACGATCGATAGAGACTCTACGATCGAAGAGACAGATGGCATCTTGGATTTGTGACTGATTTTGTTCTTCTTCAGCAGCTGTGATATAGTAGCTCTGTCTTCATCGGCCTCAGCTTGCTGGTGTTTTCTTCTTAGGATCCTTAGAGTCTCAATGTCAGAGGACTCTACAGGTATATCAGTAGTTGATCCCTGGGGTTCTTCTGCTATTCTAGCCTATAGCTTTCTCTCGCCCTTGTTTTTTCTGACCAGGGCAGTGGGTTCTGCCTTATTAGTTTCTTCTTCATCTTCTTCAGTTTCCCTAATAACTGACATATTCCCTGGAATCCCTGACTCCTTTGCATTAGCAGTCCTACCACTGGACTCAGACATCATTCGTACGTTTTTAGCTGGATTCCTTTTCCAGTTCTCGAACAATTGTTGGGTCATTCTTCTGTTTGGATTTATTTGTCCATCTTCATCATCCTCAATTTTATCGCCAAGGCGGATTGTAGAATAATACTGATAAATCGCCTGTAGAGCATCTTCCTATAGCTTTTTGATTTCTTTGAGCTGAGAATCCACTTTCCAATCCATTCAAGAAGCAAAGCTCCATAGTTAAGTTGTATCCCACAACTGATGGCTGTTACGAGTTTGAGTTGTACTTTATTTATAGAATCGTGGCTTGAGCTCTTCCAGCATATGCATTTTCCAACAATATCAGCCAAAAATTCATACCTTTAAGAAAACTCCTTTTTCTTGTAACCTTTGACAGTGGAGAATTTCTTGTGATGCATTCTTTTAAGTCCCCCATGGAAATCTATGCCATCTATGAACGGAAACCCTTCAGGTTTAAAACCTAGGGCTAAGTTGATGTCCTCAGCCTTCAGCTTGATTTCCATGTCCCTGACTTTAGTAGTGATGATGCAGTTTTCGTACATACCATTTCTATTGAATTCTTTTACTAGCTTTGGGTAGATCAGTGTGGCCGTACCCAGAGCCTCTTTGAGACCAGCCTTCTTTATTAGTGACAGAGTTTTGTGAAATTTGGGTTCAGCTATTTTGAACTCGTCAAAACAAAGTCTGTAGCCAGAGATGACGTTGGAGGCTACCATTGATTTCTTTTCAAGGAGTATGGTTGTCTGAACTTTCTTACGATTTAGGGTTTCTGCTTGTAGAGCAAAAGAGAGAGATGAGCTTTTTGAACTTCTAATTTCAAAAAAGCATTTTCAATTTGTACTTGTAACTTCCCTCTCTCCATTTTTCTTAGTGGGACAGGTGTCAAATTCTGCTTGGCTCTACGAATCTGTCTGAGGAGGATTGTACTGATTTACCCTTAGCTCCTTATGGGCTAATGTGTCCTTAGGAAGGACTACGATCGTTGTGGTAGCCTTTGTGATTGTTGAGTCTGCTCTGCAATCTTTGAGTTTGTTCAGCAATCATCGAGTCTAAACTTCTATCGTCGAGTCTGTCTGGGTCCTTACGATGTACTTTTAACTTGGCATTCTTCTCGATATAAGGTAGCTCAAGAAGGGCTAACCTCATAGAATGAATCAAGGGTTAGGTTTGTCCTTGAGGCGCTTATTAGAGAAATTGCCTTATTTTATTTAACTTTTGTCATCACAAGAAGCTCCTTTGTTCTGCGATCATTAAGTCTGTGCTGCGATCGATGTCTTTCTTGTCTCTGAAGCTCTACGATCGTGGACTTCCTTTTATCATGTCTATGATTTCAAACATAGCCTTTTATATCTGCATGGTTAACACAACCTAGAGCATAGATTTTATGGTTGTAAATTAAGCATGCATAGCTCACTTATTAACTTGTTAAACTTGGATTCATCTAGAGGCTTAGTAAAGATATCAGCAAGTTAATTTTTAGCAGGGATATATTGTAAAGATATAGTTCCACTTTGCACATGATCCCTAATGAAGTGATACCATATTTCTATATATGCTTAGTCCTAGAATGCGTGACAGGGTTATGAGTTATAGCTATTGCACTTGTGTTGTCACAGTGAATAGGTATGGATTTGAATTCAAACCTATAATCTGCTAGCTAATTTTTCATCCATAGGATCTGAGCACAGCAGCTGCCAGCAACAATGTATTCAGCCTCTGTAGTTGAAGTAGATACTGAGTTTTGCTTCTTGCTAAACCAGGACACAAGTCTATTTCCTAGCAATTGGCAGGTTCCACTGGTACTCTTTTATCTATTTTGCAGCCTGCAAAACCAGCATCTGTTTATCCTGTTAGTTCAAATGAGGACTCCTTGGGTTACAAAAGCCCTAAGTGAGATGTACCTTTGATATACCTGAAAATCCTCTTTACAACAGTTAAATGTGATTCTTTAGGATTAGCCTGAAATCTAGAACATATGCATGTTACAAACATTATGTCTGGTCTACTGGCAGTTAGATATAAAAGAGAGCCTATCATACCTCAGTATTGAGTTATATCAATACTTTTACCTTTTTCATCTTTGTCAAGCTTGGTTGCAGGAGCAATTGGGGTTTTCATTGGAGAGGATGATTCCATGACATATTTCTTAAGTAAATATTTAATGTACTTGGTTTGGTTTATGAAGATTCCTTCATCAGTTTGCTTTACTTGCAGTCCAAGGAAGAAATTCAGCTCACCCATCATGCTCATTTCAAACTTGCTCTGCATAAACTTGGAGAATCTCTTGCATAACTTTTCATTAGTAGATCCAAAAATAATGTCATTAACGTATATTTGAACTAATAAGACTTTATCTTTATGCTTTCTAAGAAATAGTGTGGTATCTACTCTACCTCTAGTGAACCCATTTTCAATAAGAAAATTAATTAGTGTTTCATACCATGCTCTAGGTGTTTATTTAAGACCATATAAGGCTTTATCTAATCGATAAACATAATTAGAAAGAGATGGATTGATGAAACCTAGAGGTTGCTCTACATAGACTTCTTCTTGAAGTTCACTATTCAAGAATGCGCTTTTGACATCCATCTGAAAAACCTTGAATTTCATGTGAGCAGCAAAGGTGAGGAATATTCTGATGGCTTCTAATCTGGCAACAGGTGCAAATGTCTCATCGTAGTCAATTCCTTCTTCCTGATAGTAGCCTTTGCCCACTAGTCTTGCCTTATTTCTGGTTATTACTCTATCTTCATCCATCTTATTTATAAAGACCCACTTAGTTCCTATGATATGATGATTCTTTGGTTTTGGTACCAATCTCTATACTTTGCTTCTTTCGAACTGATTAAGTTCTTCTTACATGGCTTTTATCCAGCTGGAGTCTTCCAAGGCATCCTCTATCTTGTTAGGTTCCATTTGTGACACGAAGCTTAAATAGAAATATTCATTTTGGGTGGCAGCTCTTATTTTGACTCTTACACTTGGATCCCCAATGATTAGGTCTTGAGTGTGATCTCTTGCCCATCTGCTTCCTATTGGGACATCTGTCCTTATGCCTTCTTGTCTTAGATCTTCAAGATCTATTTTTTCTTCTTCTTGGTGTGGAGGTTCGTTGTTTGGCATAGGCCTCCCTACGATCTCATTTTCTTGCTCAACGATTTCACTATCTGGTACTACGATCGTAGTGTTGAGCTCGACAACCTCGTTCGTAGTGTCTGAACTGTTGGTCTTAGTGTCTTGAAGCACTGTTTTGTCTAAGTCTGTCTCATCAAAGATGATGTTTATCGAGACTTCAACACTGAGTGACTTCTTGTTGAACACTTTATAGGCCTTACTGTCTGTGGCATATCCAAGAAAGATTCCTTCATCTGATTTGGGTTAAAACTTTGTCAGGTACTGTTTTCCATTATTGAGAATGTAACATTCACAGCCGAATACATGAAAGTAGCTGACACTTGGCTTTCTTCCTTTGCACAGTTCATAGGGAGTCTTCTTAAACGTAGAGTGTATGAGTGATCTGTTCTGAGTGTAGCATGCAATGTTGACAGTTTCTGCCCAGAAGTATTCAGGCAGATGGGCTGCTACTAGTAGAGTTCTTTCAGCCTCTGTTCTTTCTCTCAGCTACTCCATTTTGTTGAGGAGTTTGTGGAGCTGAGAAGTTGTGATCGATGTCAGTTGTGCATGCATGTAATCGGTCCATTTCTGAGAAGTCAAATTCTTTGCCATGATCACTCCTTATAACTTTGATTTTTTCTCCTTTCTCGTTCATTACCAGTCTGAACATCTTGATCATTTGGGAGCTTGTTTCATCCTTTGAGGTTAGAAAAAACACCTAAGTGAATCTGGTGTAGTCATCGACTACGACCAGAGAGTATCTCTTCCCTCCAAGGCTCGTCGTTGGAATTGGCCCAAATAGATCCATATGTAGCAACTGCAAGGGCTTGTCGAATTGGGTTGGCAGTTTTGCTCTTGAATGAGCTTCTGGTCTGCTTTCTAAGCTGACATGCATTACACGACCTTTCTTTAACGAAGCTGAACTTAGGTAGGCCTGCAACTAGATCTTTTGAGGCTAGCTTGGACATGCTCTTGAAGTTGAGATGAGACAGTCTTCGATGCCATAACAAGCTCATTTCTTCAGATGCTTTAGCCAAAAAGCATATTGTCTCGTCTGAGCTTAGTTAACCAAGATTTACTGTGTAGACATTTCCCTCTCTTGTTCCGGTTAACTTTATAGCAGATGTCTTCAGGTCTCAGACTTGACATTGATTGTTGAGGAATGTTACTTGATGACCCTTGTCGAAGAGTTGGCTAATGCTTAGAAGATTGTGTTATAGTCCTTCCACATAGGCCACTTTATTAAAGGATACTACACCATTTCCAGCTGAGCCATATCCTCTTGTCTTGCCAGAGCCGTTGTCTCCAAAGATGACTGAGGGACCCTCCGTCTCTATGTAGTTAGTCAGAAGGGCTTTGTTCTAAGTCATGTGCCTTGAGCATCCACTGTCCAGATACCAGGTTGTGATCGTGGAGCTCTTTTCCTGTGGTAACATTAAACCTTCACTTTTGTACCCATACTTGCATGGGTCCTACTTTGTTAATACCCTTGGGGACCCAAATATGTTTGATTTTGGGTCTCATATGCATCGAATTAAAATGGCACTTTGTAACCTTGTGGCCAACTTTATAGTACACAAAACATCTAGTATGATGCATGTTTGTGTGTGTGTGAGAATTCTTCCTCCATTTGGACTATTGTGGATCTTTAGTCATTTTTCTGTTAAGCTAATTTTCCTTCTTCCATGTGTCCTTGTGTTTCATGATTTGTGAGGAATGTACCTTACCTCTACTGTACCTTCCCAGTTGGTTCGTAGAGTTGATCTTATTTGACTCTACGATCCTTCGAGGTTGGTGAGTAGTGGCTGGGTTACTCTTCTCTTTTCTAAAACCCAGGCCAGCATGAGATCCCTTACTTCTTGGAATATGGATTGAACCAGTAGAGCAGGGTTTAACTGGCTCATCATTCTGTGAGGATTTCAAAAATATAATGCTTCTACTAAAATTTGAAGCATTACTAGTGCTAGTTTCCCTTACTTTTTCCACACATGGCTTTGAGGCAGATTCCCCAAAGCCTAAACCTATTCTATCAGAGACACTTCTCTAGCTAGAGATTAGGGAGTCCATGGATGAAGAGGATTTATTCCATGTAGAGATTGTCTTTTCTAGTTCCTCAATTTTAGAGGTTAGACTTGACTCTCTTTTTACATTGAGCTCATTGGTCTGTTTCAAGAGCTTATTCTCAACTTCAAACTTGGAGAGAGAATCAGTACTTAGAAGGGCTATTTCCAGTTCTTCTTGAAATTTTTCTTTCTCCTTTTGAAGAAGTGAATAGTTCTTAGTCAGAACTCTAAAAAATTTCATGTATTAATCCAGATCAGATGTGATGCCATGTAGTACAGTTCTTAAGTCATCAATGTCTACATCAGGAGAGTTGAAGTCAGATACCTCATCTATACTTACTTCATATATGTTAAAGTTTTGTTTGTCCTTTGCGTTCTTGGCCATCAGGCAAAGATTTGCCATTTGAGGATCTTCATCATCTCCAGATTCTGGAGTTGAGTCATTGTGTCAGTCACTCCATGATCCTCCAACTACTAGGCCTTGGTCTCTCTTCTGAGGCCTTTTGTAGCCTTTGTATTCCTTCTTTGAATGTGATTTCTTCTTTAGTTCTTCTCTGAGAGATTAGTTGCAGTTAGCAATGAAGTGGCCAGGTTTCTTGGAATTGTAGCATAAATCGTTCATTTCCTCCTGGCTGCTGTAGTTGCTGACTTTCTTTGGCTTGCAGGTTTTGCCTTGACGCATGAACCTTCTATGTCTTTTCACCAACATTGCAAAGTCCTCATCATCATCTTCATCATAGTCAGAGTTAACTTCAGTGTTAACTTTGGAGGTGTTTTCAGTTGCTTTGAGAGCAACACCTTTATCCTTCTTTCTCCCTTCAGACAGAGTTTCTGCTTATTGGGTCAGCTCCAGTTCGTATGTAAGAAGGTTGCCATATAATTGTTAAACAGTCATTTCATGTATATTCTTTAACTCTCTAATGGCAGTGGTTTTGGCATCCCACTTGCTTGGTAAGGCTCTCATGAACTTTATGATTAGATCTTTGTTTGGATAGATCTTTCCATAGGCTCGTAGAGAGTTGAGCAGAACATTAAATCTCTCGTAGGTGGAAGTGACGTTTTCTCCTTGAACATGAGCCAACATCTCATATTGCTGAGTCAAGAGGGATTGTTTGTTTTCTCTGACTTCTTCTGTTCCTTCATGCATGATGAGCAATGCTTCCCAAACCTCTTTTGCTATTTTGCTGTTGACCACGTTTTCGAACAGATCATCTTCTAAGGATTGGAATAACATGTTCTTGGCCTTTTTATCGAGTTGAACATCTCTCTTCTCGTTTTCTGTCCATTCTCCTTTAACCTTGATCTATATTCTGTTTGGATCATCTGTTGTTGGTGCAATCTTTGTAGGAACGTAGGGCCCATTCTTAACAGTTTCAAATAGATCTTCATCTATTGAATCCATGTAGGCTTGCATCCAAACTTTCCAGTTGGCGAATTTATCTTTGTTGTACATAGGTGGCTTGCTGCCTCCTCCAGTCTTTGATTCGCTTGGTAAGTGTGCCATTGGATCTACTCAAGCTTTGTAGGCTATATAATAGAACCTACTTTGATGCCAATTTTTAGTTCCCAGAGGCACAATAGTTATCTAGAAGTGGGGGGGGGGTTGAATAGATATTTAAAAATCTTTTCATTTTACTTTGTTAGTTTTGGTAATGATTAAAACTTAGCGGAATAGGAATTTGTTTAATCTCCCTTAAGATATCTTGAATTAATGAGAGTGAGGTAGTTATGGTAGTTATAGCAAGAATACAATAGACACAACAATTTTAAGTGGTTCATAACACTTAAAGCTCCTAGTCCACTCTTCTACTCCTCGAGTAAGAAATCCACTAAGGATGTCTTTTACACATTCTGAATCTCACAGATTCCTTCTAGACCAACAGTCTAGGAACTTCTTAGTTCACTCTTGAACTCTTCAAGTCCAGTAGACTTGGCTCTTCATAGTTCACTTAGAACTCTTCAAGTCCTTTTGACTTGGAACTCTTACTTCAGTTGATTAGTAGTTATAGAGTTCTTGGTTGGTGCTACTCAGTTGCTGTTAAGCTCTTGTTCGAAAGAACTGAGTAGCTGTGCAAGCTTTTTCTTTTTCTCAGATCGTAGAGTTGAGCGTTGAGTATTCTTTCTTTTTGTTCAATTGCTTGCTTGCTTCTATCATCTGCAGATGTCTTGCATATATGTTATCTTTGAAATCTGCCCGTTAAATCCATCCGTTGAAGCATTTAATGCATTTGACGTTTCTGAACTTTGATGGAGACTTTTCTGCATATATTCTAAAATGCATTCTGGCCCACTGGCATTTCAGACTGCTTTCTCACCTAACACCTGAAAAGGTGTTTTCCTCTATCCCATGGTCCTTTCCTTAGCTTCTTCAATACGTCTTTTTGTTGCATACTAAGGATATTTTCATGCCATTGGGACTGGTGATTACTTCAACGTTTGTAACCTATTTCACATTTGTTTATGATTTTATCTTTAAACAAATGACCAGGATCCACAACTTCTGACACAGCCAGATGATACTCTACGATTCTTATCGTGGTGTCTTGCCACCTTGGTGCTTAATGCTACCAATCGAGAAACAACTGCGATTTTACATTAAAATTTGGCACACTACGATCTTCATTTTCTTGTATTGCAGACTCTATGTTTCAGAGAGCACTACGATCTCTGAGTTGGCTTCGACAAACGTCTGAACCACACTACGATCTTTGGAGAGGTCCTTCAAGGCAGACATACTATGATCCTCAATACTTTATGATTCTGCCTTAGCTTCTGCAAGTTCTTGATCAACTTAATAGACTACGATTTTATTGAAGCCTACCTATTACATTTTATAGATCATCCTAACATCTTTGATATCTTTATCTATACATTCATTTACAGAATGATAAACATTAAAAGCTTAGATCAACCAAACAATTTGATCTATCACTAAGTCCTTGTACATACATTCCTGGAAGGACTATACGTATAATCATGAGCATTTACTTTAAACATCAAATCACAATATGCTCTCTTCCAATAGAATATGTTATTATTCTAAGTGATATAACATTAAAATGCATGATATTAGACATGACATATAAGATTACAATACTTATAATGGAATGCTTTAGCGTGACTTAGTGTGTGTTTTAAAAAGAAACTTGAAGATTTTGAAAACAAACCTTGACGAACATTAAGTCATTTGAGTTATGACTTTGTAGTGAGCATATGGTTGAGTCTTACGAGCATAAAATGTGATCTTAAGTTACCTCTTATAAGATAACTTGTATAGCTTGGATAATATGTGTTTTCAAATAGAAATTCATGTTTTGTAAACTAATAATCATGAGTATGGTGTCTTTACATTTCTACCCCAGAAGTGTGTAGAAATGCACAAAAATGTAGCACGCGAAATCCGGTCTATCTTCAAACCCGGATTCCGTACGTCACGATCCCATCTTCTTCCAAACATACGTCATTATATACTGAAATATAACAACATATACTCTCAAATTCCAGTTTCTAGAAACCTTATAACCTTTTTCATTACAAATAATTATAAATACATTATTCATTTCATCTTACAAGAGTGACTTTTATCCGCCACCAAGGATACATAACAGTTCTTCAAACTAATCTAAAGTTCATTTAACTTATTATATCTTACAAGTCTTCGCTCGATCTTCTCGCTCATCCACATTCTGAATGGCACTTCATCTGGATACCGTCAGCTTGATCTTTACGAGATCCTTAAGTTCTTCTAACATCGTTTGCTGAAAATGTTTTTCATTTAAAGCAAGTGTGAGCATTCAATTGCCCAGCATGTCATAACAGTTGAACAAACATCTTCAAGAATTCAAACATTCTTTTAAGACTTCAATAACCGAACAAAGGTTATAAAGCAGCTTAAATAATAGGAATAATCTCGATTCCTATCATTTTAAAACTTAAAGTTCGGCGATTTGCTCGCTTTTCTATTTCACGAATATTTTTGATCCGATCAATCATGCTCATGCTCTTCCTTCTCCCTCTCCATCCGAAATCTCACTCTCTCTCTCTCTCTCTCTCTCTCTCTATTGTAGGATTTTCAAATTCCCATTTAAATGAAATAAGCTTCCTATTTATAGATTTTCCAAAGCTAGGGAAAAATAGTCATTTCACCCCTAACCTCCTTACTATTCACACCTCCTTACTATTCATGACTTAAGTGTTAAGTTAACTTAGCCCTTAAGTCTACTTAGCCTTTAAGTTACGTGGTTCCGTCTTTCGGGTTTTCGTCCAACAGTTTGAAAAACTGCGATTCTCGGAATCAAAATATTTTTGGATATTTCGTCTTTCCTTTACCGATTAACTTTTACGTATTCTTCAGATTTTTGAAAAACTGAAAAACATTTTTTGGCGTTAAGCGTTTTTCTTCACGTTTTACCCTAACGTAGTTAAACGAGTGAAAAGTACACAGCATTACTTTTCGTCGTTTTTATTTCGTTCGATTTCTGCACGTTTTTCGAGAAAACTTTTATCGGCTTACTTAACTTTTCAAGATATATTATCTTCAAATCTTTCGATAGAATGTCATTTTGACATACCGAACTCTCAGAACGGCTTAGGTTATTCAAACCCTAACCCTTAGGTTTTGTCGGGTGAATAGTGCCTATTTCGTCTTTTTCCCCAAAAATATTTTTATTCCCAGAAAATTTTTATTTTTGTCTTGAAAATTCTTACTCATTTAATCTAGCTCGTAGGCAAAATCCTCCCGACTTATAATCATCCTAGGTTCTAGAACGATTAATAAACACATAACACACAACATTATTAATAAAAATTCATTTTATCAACAACTAATTCTTTAAACTTAAATTCTAGAAAAATCCAAATTTCCAGGTCATTACACTCTTCCCCTCTTATAAAAATTCCGTCCTCGAAATTTCTTAAAATCACACCCTTACCCGGGTCATCACATTCACCCCCTCTTCACAGAATTTCATCCTCAAAATTTTAGCATACCCATCCTCTCAACTTTTCTTCAAAGAAGTTCTTATCGTTCCATCATTCCTAACCTCCATAACATATCAAGAATCATGAAGTAGAAAGAATAACGAGGAATATAAAATTTCCTTTTAAAAAGTTTCATACTTTTACTAAGGGGTCAAATCGACCATGAACTCTTACTCGGTTTAACAGCATAATGCCGTAACCTTTCTTCCACGGTCAGTTTATAATCACAAAGAAAGAAAACTACCTCTTACCCATCGTATACCCCATTTCGGGATATGTTTACCTCAGACTAAATCATTAGATTCTGCACCAAAACAATTTGGTTTGGCACAACTTCTTCAAAGAAAGCTCGATGACATACCATTTGTCTAGCCGAATCAAGTAGCTTAGACCATACCAATAAATTGAATATCAATGTGAAACATTAATCTAGTCAACTCAATTGACATCGACTACTTCTTTAAATTCTTTTCGCAATGCATTAAAACATTTTATGTCATGATACCGTACTTTTCACAGTATATTGAGGACTTCGTTAGTTTGTGACTTCGTCAGTATACATCATACCATAGCGGGTTGTTGATCCTAAGATCACATCCAACACCAGGTTCATTTGCATTAATAACTCCATCCTTTTACCATCCTTGCATCAAGTGCACTAATGATATAAAATTCATTTTGATATTTCAAATCAATTTATGTCTAGCCAAAACAATTAGCATAGACATACCAAGAATAGTTCTTTTAAAAATCTATTGGTTCCAAAAGTTGAACCAATTCTTTCATTTTCCAAAATACGAACACATAAGCACGATTTCAATAAACTTCGAAATCTAGCATAGCTAGATGACTTGGAATATCCTATTCTCCATCTTCCTACATTGTATTACTACGACAATACTTAATCTTCTCTAGCACCTTTAATACTAAGCCTACTGAAAATAACATATTTTCAATCTAAACATCATTCTACCTTAGTACAGTCCATCAACTTACCACACATTATGAGTTCAGGAACTTTCCACAATAATATGAGTTTAAGAACTATCTCAGCCAGACGATAAACGTCCATTTGCTTAGAAGTTCAAAGACCTACCATATCATTATGAGTCATGAACGTACCATAAGTATGAGTTTCAAGAACTCGCACCTACCTTATCGTTCTCTACCTATCAAGTATATACATGTGAAAAGATTCACCTTCTCGTCATATACATCTTGACAGCGCGACCGATTCTAATGATTATCACTATAATAAGCTAAGCAGTTGTTACACCAAGCACAAACCTTTGCCCATAACGAAGGTTCATACAACTCAGCTACCACATGAGTCCTCAATTAAAATTTATAACTCCTAAATCTCTCTTAATTAATACGAATTTTCTTTAATTCATATACTATCCTTCACAACTCAGTATGAGTTCTTCTTCCTATACTACTTCAGTAGTATTATAAATCATTCATCGCTTAATGGCTCACCGTTACATTACGATTCACTATGATCACGTGGTGATCTTCTTATCCCTCTCTCTACGATTATAGTCTTAGATACTCTTACCTAAGATTTATAACCTATCAGCTCTGATACCAATTTGTAACACCCCAAAATCTGATCTATCTTCACATCCGGATTCTGTACGTTACGATCCTATCTTCTTTTAAACATACGTCATTATATACTGAAATATAACAATATATACTCTCAAATCCCAGGTTCTAGAAACCTTATAACCTTTTTCATTACAAATAATTATAAATACATTATTCATTTCATCTTACAAGAGTTACTTTTATCCGCCACCAAGGATACATAACAGTTCTTCAAACTAATCTAAAGTTCATTTAACTTATTATATATTACAAGTCTTCGCTCGATCTTCTCGCACATCCACATTCTGAATGGCACTTCATCTGGATACCGTCAGCTTGATCTTTACGAGATCCTTAAGTTCTTCTAACATCGTTCGCTAAAAATGTTTTTCATTTAAAGCAAGTGTGAGCATTCAATTACCCAGCAAGTCATAACAGTTGAACAAACATCTTCAAGAATTCAAACATTCTTTTAAGACTTCAATAACCGAACAAAGGTTATGAAGCAGCTTGAATAATAGGAATAATCTCGATTCCTATCATTTTAAAATACTTTCATTCTTCTACCTTTTCATACACATCATGTTTAGCTAGAATCATTAGCACAGACTTAACAATAACGGTTCATGTATAAACAGAACATACT
Organism: Panax ginseng; assembly: GCA_020205605.1. Classification (NCBI taxonomy): domain Eukaryota; kingdom Viridiplantae; phylum Streptophyta; class Magnoliopsida; order Apiales; family Araliaceae; genus Panax; species Panax ginseng. The sequence goes on along the minus strand of CM035132.1, from coordinate 146,415,360 downwards.
TGTATTGAACAGCTCAATCACAGAACAGTTCATATCATAGAAACACCAAAGTGTTCACATTGTGGCTCTTGGCCTCATACGTTCTACCACCTTGTACAAATATTGCATATTCGCACATAGACAAAACTTCTCAAGTTCAACATCTGAGAAGTTTAAGAAACTAGCATTCATTTAAAGTATGAATGAATTTAGGAAACTTGCCTTACGCTTAACTGCTCATTCCAGTTCCTATGTAGCAAATAATAAAAATAACACATACACTAATTAATCATGTATATTTGACTTATACATTAGTTTGCTTAACTTTACTTCTTAGGGTTCGCGTTCTTGTAACCTAAGTTTACGCGACCACTTTCATTACCGTTCTACGGCTTCATGACATACGGAGATGTCTTACTTTTACGTTCATCATCTTTGATGTTTTACATCTTATCTTCTTCTTATCTATTATATATACTAAATCCTAGTACATAACACAATAATTTGACATATGTCCTTCTACAAATTAAACACATATCCGTCCTATTTACTGTTACTTAAACACATGCCTTTACAAAAATAACCTTAACAAACCCCCATATCTAATACAATCCCTAATTTCGTCTTGCTTCAAACTTCGGCATCCCCAAATTATGAACAGACCCTAAGAACCACGACTTTTACTGGTCCAGATCATGATCTAGGCCTTTGTTTGTTTTGCTGATTTCGTCGACTCACCAAAACCATTAGACTTATCAAATTCGTCATCTTGAAGCATTATCCGTACTGCGCTTCACCAACGGTGATTGATTTCGTCATCTTGGGTACCATGAGGTTTGTCAAATTTTTGCCGAGGAACATGATACTATGTTATTTTCATTAGTTGAAGAGCTGTTGTTCGGAATTTCAAGCAAGTTCTCCTTTTGAAATTGAGTGCGTGATCGAGATCGTGATATGGGCTTTGTTTGCTGATTTTATGGTTTCTTCGTTTTTGTTTTGTTTTGGTCTACATTCATCTTCTTTGGATCTCAGATTGTGTGAATTTTTTAATTTCTTTTCTTGGTTGTCATATAAATCATTCTGGATAGTTATGAAAAAATTGTGGATAACTGTGTCTAATTGAGGACAGTGCTCTGGTTGATTTTTGATCCCCCAAATGGAAGAAATCTCTGTTTGCCTAATCTGGGTTATGTAATTTTTACTTTCATTGTGTTTCCATTACTAGGGAGAATCTTCTGAATGGTTACATGATATAAATTTATAATCACAAATCATGGTTAGAATTTGATTCTGTTCACTATTTAGGGACAATCCTGATATTGCTTCAATCACTGGAATTTTCAAAAGATTTGCGTCAGTGATGTTCATTCTGTATCAGTTTGATAGTTTATTACATTTGGGTCATTGTTTTATATGCTTTTTATTCAGCAGAAGGTGGACATATAAAACTTAAATGTAGTATGCGATTAATGTTTGTTTATTTGTTTTGATTTTAACTTTTTTTTATATGAATTCTGGGAAAAAAACCAGGATTGGGATAGGCAAAGTCCAACTCAGATTGTCACAAAAATGTGTGGGTTTGCGACAATCCTTTCTGGAACCTTTCTTCTTCACAGATCGAAGGACATGGTCGATGGTATGGTTCTGTACTTCTTCTTTTAGTCATGTGGTCCGAGAGAGAGTTGGTCTCCATTGGTTCTGTACTTTTGGCAGATTTTTGACGTGGTTTCAAGTTGTTATTTATTAGGTATAAAGTACATTGTTATTACTCTGATGGTTCTACTTATTGAAATACAGGTCCGACGCCTCTGCAAGTGCGTCTTCAAAAGCACACAGATGTGGAGGATGGTTTTAGTCATGAAGGCATTCCTCTTAGACGGCAAGAATCAACGAGATCGACCTGATGCTTTCTTTTGTCCATTGCCAGAACTTATATGGCAAAAGACCACACCAATGTCGATTGTATTTTATTATGCTTTGAATCTTGCATCATGCTTTTTCTGACACGGTGGTGTGGTGCGGTGACGGGTAACTTTTTCTTTTTCCTAGGAACAGATTCTTTTTTATTAAGATTATAACCTTTGCAGATGCCATATCCGCCTTCATACAATGGAGAATTGCCAAATGTAATTCCAAAAAATTGTTGATTATAAATAATGTATCTTGTCTTTGCAGTTTGCAAACAAAGTGTTCACAACCTTCTTATCTAACTGTGAGCTTTAGTGTTGGAGTTGCCTACTCCACAACACTATTGCAAAATACGCCTATGATGATATAATTCTCTCTCTCTCACTCTCTCACTCTCATGTGGTGAGAGCAAAAAGGATGGGGGTAGAGAGTTACTAGTTTTATTAATGGCTTTCTTTTGTCAACAATGGTAACAGCTCTGAGTTAAAAGAATGCTCATATTAGGCTCTGCTTGTATTTTTTTATGACCTGGTTCCAGGTGTTTGTTAATATTAAAAAAAATATTATACAAATTACTATAATTGCATATATGCAGGAACGAGCAGCAAATCTGTAGCCTCATGAAGAAAAACCTAATTGATTCATGAGAACAAAAATTTAAGATGGCAATCATCTGACCTGAAAACTGTGAAATTATCGTTTTATCAACAGCTTGAATCAATGGTGATGAAGATACTGTATCAGGCGCCAAGTCTTTTCTTTCCCTGCCATTGTCCTCCTACCAATTTATTTCACTGATTCATCCATTTGCCTATTCCTAACCACATATTACTTCCTCTTGCTCTTAGTATCGATTCTATCGAATGTATTACATATTTCCTTCTTGGGATTGTGCTCAAAGGAGTTTCCTGGTTTACTTTCAAGCTATAAAGTACTCTTTATGTACTATTGAGTCTTGGATTCTGTAATTTTCATTGTGACCCTCTGTTTAACAAGTGTTATTTCTGATATTTCTGTAGATGGGAAAATCCTTTGATGGGTTAGACATCTACTGGGGACCCATATGCCCATGTTGGTGATTCTGCACTGGGATTTGATAGTGAAGAAGCTGCAAAAGCATTTGCAGAAAGGCATGGCTGGGACTATGTGGTAAGACCTTTATAGTATATGGTGTTATATTATAGTGATGCTCCAAATGTAAAGGGCAAGACTTTTTTTTCCTGGGCATAGATTTTCATTTTATATATTTCCACCAAATTACGTTGCTGTCAACTAGCACATTATGCTAAATTGCTAATTGTCTAGACCCATTTTTTTGGTTTGAAAAAATTTTAGGCAGAATAATTATCAAACACTAATATAAATGAATAGTGTTTCTCTTGAGAAATGAGTAACAAAAAAGTTGACACAAATATGACTTGAATTTGTTTGCAATATCTTAACAAGTTTTTCATACATTTGTCGCCATCTTAATCAGATTTTTGAAAGCAAGGATTTTCTAGGAAATCATAACGTTAAAAAAATGTAATAAAAAAACATCTTAGAGATCCTGTTATTAGGTTGTTATTTGTATAGGTCACCTAGATATTAAATTTGAATACATGTGATGTACTATAACTCTTACATATGATTCCCCTAATCTATGGAATAAAAACTCCCTACCGCTTTGAGAAGGAAGTTTGTGCAATGAAGAACAAGAGAGATGACATATTTTCGTACTAGAAATGAGTAGGAAATGGATGATATGAGAATATTGTATGAATTTATCTGTTGTCTCCCATATGTATGTGGTTCTTTAGATATGCATCTATAGAGGTTATTCAGTTTCCATTTACTTTTCATTGATTTCTGCTTTATATAATTTGTTTTTAGCATTTGTGCTATCTTATATGAAATGATTTACTATGTGTTGCAGTTGACCCGTAGCATTGATTTCAAATGTGTGATGATCCTTTAGTTTTTAATAATGATCCTTAAAATGCAAATCTATAATATATTCTCTGTGATATGTATGTCCTCTGAACATGTTACTTTTTTCCCTATTTGATTATCTGATATGCAAGAATGAGAAATAGTTTTAGGCATGGACAACTCAAAGAGGAACACTTTCCTGCACATGTTAGCTGTATTTTCCAAAGCAGAACACTTTCTTGCACATGTTGGTCTAATTCGGTTTGTTCTGTTTTGATGTCTGTATGTCTAGAAATGTTTAATTGTACAACTTAAAAATTCATGTTTGCTGACATGTTTATTAGCAAAAGTTATGTGCGGTGCTTTCAGGTAGATGTGCGATGCTTACAGGTAGACTGCTTTCTTAAATTTTCCTGCTACACTTTGTAACATATAACTGAGGTTGTCAATATCATGAAAGATCTTATGTCAATATCATTTTTTATTTCATATGCCAATATCTTGAAGTCGTAAACTCAATATTACTTCCTATGTCATCAACAATTTTATATTTGTGCTAACATGCTTTGCTCAATCAGTCCAGTTGTGTACAAGCAAGAGTTCGCATTATGTGGGATAGTGAAAGAGAGACTGCAAAACACAGATGATTACTAGGCATTTTTGAAGTGTCTTCATATTTATAGCACTAAAATAATTACATGAAAGAAATTACAAGGTTTGGTATGTATCAAGCTGATCATGCTAATTGTTGCTTATTTTTGTGTTGCTTATTTAGATGCTTATTGTAGAAGTCATTACAATTTGACTGTTTTGAGTGGCTCTTTCCAATCACTATGTAAAGTCTTTGTTCAAAACTTGGTTACTTATTTAGATCCAACGATTTAAATACACAAAAGTAGAGGAGGAAAAAGGATTCTTTTCATGCAGGAGGTACCCAAATATGATTTTAGAAAAATGATTCCTATATTAATTTGGACTTGGAGTTTGAGCCAAATTTTATTCAATTCTATACTATTTTGTCTCAAGTAAACCCTTCATAATTCTACTTTGACCACAACTTGGCTTTTCTTCATTTGTATCTCAGGGATAATTTATGGATTAAGCATTAAAAGCTGTTTTTATCGTATTGTGTTGCTCTATTCTAGAATTTGTCTACTTCCAATATTTTATTGTCTTATAGCTCTGTCTTATGTTAATTTCTATGTTTCTCAACACATTTTCCCCATTAGTTGCTTTAACATTGTTCAAGCAGTTTTCTTTTTTAGTAGTGTAGCTTACGCTTAATGCCAATGCACCGTTTATTAAATTGCTGACGCAGAGTCATTCTTATGACGTTTAAATATTGGCATGTCTTAGATCCATGAGAAAGTGAAGGAGTTACAGTCTCTGTCAAAATTTGACTGCAACAAGAACTTGAAGTAAGGATTGACAGACATATCCAGGTAATTTTGTGCTTTCTATTTTACTTTATGGTGAAATTATTATGTTATGTGTTTTACTGAGGTTGGATTCAAAAGTAGTGACTGACGTAGTAATGACCAAGGATTTTATTGTAATGTACATCAATTGTCTCTCCATCTCAAGTTTGTTGATGTTACAGGAGACATACAACTCAAAACAATATAAACATATAAAAGGATGTAAAAGCGTTAAATGAGAAAGCTGTTGCTTTCATACGTAGCATGGTGAGGTAAATTTTCACTCTCTCATATATCCTCATTTTTCACCCACCATTTTTGCGTTTGTCTGTTCAGTAATACAAACATGGCTCCTTCAAATGCATATCCTATTGCCTTTCAGTTTGGATGTGTTTTAATTCTTTACGTTCCTTGATAGGACACTGCATTTTGTCAATAAGTTTAAAACGGTATGAAATTATCACCTTCAATTGATTTAATTTTTCGAGTTCTTAAGCTTCAGTCTGTAATTATTCGAGTTCTTAAGATTCTGCCAAAATTTATGTCGAGGTTTTCGTGAATGGGACAAAGTCTCGCCTACCACACGGGTCCTATGTAAGTTCTAAACATGCCACATGTTTCACATACTTACATTAGACCAACTATTAGATAGTTAGTTTTTTGACATTTTAAAAAGTTATGTGCTTGATGTTTACTGCACTATTTACAAGGGAATGGTTTGAGGTAGATATTTTCAAGCTATTGTGCCATGTACTACGTTTCGTACACACATTACTCAAAATTACCTCACAATGTGGCACTGCTAATTTGAACATTGATTTTGTTTTCAGGCCATTGCAATTGAAGGTTGTTTCTTGAATGAAGGTTCTAAACTTGTAGTTTTCCCAGCTATTTTGCTATATGCTTGGGGGCTGAATAGTTTGAGCATTGGCTTTCTAATTGTCTTTTTAAGAGATTTTTTAAACCTTCACATATCTTTTTATTCTCTTTTTGTTATGGATTGTAAAAAGTTAAGTTGAGGCAACTCTTTCTTTACAGTAAACAAATTACAAATGTAGTAAAGGACGAGGAAAATAAATCAGTTGGCTACACTTTGGTCAAGAAAAATTGAAAAAAAAATTGAAAAAAGGGAATAGTAGAAAAAATGATATGTCCATAAGTTGAGGTCACTTACTTTTCCACTAGCCTAAAAGAAATAGTTACATACTTAGAGTGTAATGCACAGATCGGTAAACTCTTACCACTACCCCCTATAATGTATATTTATTTATTTTTCTGTGTAAAATTTGATCATCTCACAACAATTTACTTTTTTTTATTATATTTTAATTTATTAATTATACGTACATATTTATTATTAAATAATTAAATAATTCCGCCACAATGCGCGGGTTTGTATCTAGTTACTTCTCTAAGACTCAGCACACACCGCTCTCTCCGCTTAGTAGTCCATATGGTACTACTCGAGTGGTTTCCCACAAACAACCAACAAACAAGTTCCGTCCTCGTCTACATCGCCCATAACAATTGAGTTAGATCGGTTGCCATTTTGCATATACCTTCGCTCTCTGAAGGAATTGTTTAGCCCAGCTCCCATATGTCAACCATCAAAGGTTACGATTGTACTACAACTTAACTTATCTTAACTTATACGAACTATTAAACTATATGATCGTTAAGTTAATTTCTTATTCCCTATGGCTTCCTGGCAACAAAATGCCACACCTCAGTATTCACTCTTTATCGTCTAAGTCATACAGTCTTTTGTATACTCAGAGAGATCATTCCCTTTAATCCTTAACTCAGCTTCGTTACGTTAAACGTTATTATCTTTAACTCAACCTCTTTACCATTCACGGTTTAATCATTGATCTTCATCATCTTACGGTCAAACCATACACGGGGTGTAGGTTCTATCCGTTTAATATTTGCGTACCCTCAACCTTCACGTCGGTTAAAGTGTTCAACGCATACATTTTATTCTAACGTTCTCATTAGACTCACATTTGGCTTCCATTAATCTTATCATCGTTCATTACGGCTTCTTAATACCATTCATATCTTACTTATTACTTTTGTTATCCATTACTTGAACCCCATGTTCATTAGTCATTTTTAATGTCCAAGCCATACCGTTCGTTGTATGCTAAGACCACTGCTTATCATAACATTGCAGCATTGCAAGCCGTATACGCTTTACACTTATCTCTCACTATCATGACATAACATCAAAATGTTATTCATTACCCTCGTCACTCAACGTTTAAGGAATCACGACCATAACAATCCTCCACGTTCGATTATCGTAACTACGGTCCCCGGATATCGGTTCCATAATCCGCGTTTACATTCTTTCTGTTTTACTCTTATTTAATCTTTTCGCCTGACCTTCATTAAAGGTTTAATTCACTTTTTTTTAAGTGTTATATTAGTTGAACATCATGTTCTTTATCTTCCTGTACGTTTCCCCCAAGAGTTGAGCAATTAAAAGCTCTTCTCTGGCTTTTTCCCTACACTGGCGCTGTGGTGCCACTCTCTTCTTTATCTCTCGTGCCGTGACGCGAGTTTGTAGTACTCGGCCTCGGTCTCAGTGCAGTATTTTGTAGCACCACCTCTGAAACAGCACGATGGCCATGCATGCGGCCAAGCCCTAACCCTAGGTTACTTCCCGCTTTCATAACTTATTCGTTATAACTCGAAACGAGGTCGTTCCAACGTCATTCTCTTCCTTATCTTACGTACTTGAATACCCCTCAGACAGAACTTCATTCTAAATCCGTTAACGTGCCATTCAATTGGCTTGATTTTCACCCTTCATTCATTTTACGTTTTTAACGCTCTTCGTTTGTTCGTCCGTAATTCGGTTATCCGAACTCGGAATTTATTCGTTCTTGAGTCCAAGACTCACGTTTTCTATGTTCTCTTATATTCTTATGAAACCCTACATGTTCGGGTTCATTTACTAACTTTCTAATTCTCGTTTATCTTTTACGAAATTTTTACCATAACTTCGTTATAACTAAGTTTTAATCCATTCTTCATGAATGTTTCTACCGTTCCTAACCAACAATATGCATATAACTTATACGCGATGGTTTTAAACTTGTCCATCAACAACAAATATACTACGATGGTTTTAAATTTGTCCATCAACAACCTTCTTCGTGTTCTTCGCATATTCTTCGTGTTCTTCGTTCGTTCTTCATTTTTAATCGATATTTTAGATTACAATTTCAATTTTTATTGGACTTTGATGTTATTGAACATCATTCCATACTTATTTCACCTACTTATTAATATAATCCACTCGGATCGTTCTAATCCATTACGAATCTTATACTTCCTTAAGAAATTTATTTACTAAACTTCAAATTCTTATTTTTCTTTATTTCTCATGATTTCAACCATATAAAATCATCCCTAACATCATATACTTCTTATTCTCATTAAGTTATGTTTTAAACATATAAAACTTAAAGAAAATCTAACATAGAAGTTAGGTGTTAATACCTTTCCTCTTTAATTTTCTTCCGCTAGACAAAACTGGCGATTTGCTAGCTTTTCTATTTTACGAACATTTTTGATCCGATAAATCATGCTCATGCTCTTCCTTCTCCCTCTCCATCCGAATTCTCTCTCTCTCTCTCTAGTGTAGGATTTTTAAAATCCCATTTAAATGAAATAAGCTTCCTATTTATACATTTTCCAAAGCTAGGGCAAAATAGTCATTTCACCCCTAACCTCCTTACTATTCACACCTCCTTACTATTCATGACTTAAGTGTTAAGTTAACTTAGCCCTTAAGTCTACTTAGCCTTTAAGTTACGTGGTTCCGTCTTTCGGGTTTTTGTCCGACAGTTTTAAAAACTGCGATTCTCGGAATCAAAATATTTTTGGATATTTCGTCTTTCCTTTACCGATTAACTTTTACGTATTCTTCGGATTTCTGAAAAACTAAAAAATATTTTTTGACGTTAAGCGTTTTCCTTCACGTTTTACCCTAACGTAGTTAAACGAGTGAGAAGTACACAACAGTACTTTTCGTCGTTTTTATTTTGTCCAATTTCTGCACGTTTTTCGATAAAAACTTTTATCGTCTTACTTAACTTTTCAAGATATATTATCGTCAAATCTTTTGACGGAATGTCATTTCGACATACCGAACTCTCAGAACGGCTTAGGTTATTCAAACCCTAACCCTTAGGTTTCGTCGGGTGAATAGTGCCTATTTCGTCTTTTTCCCCAGAAATATTTTTGTTCCCGAAAAATTTTCATTTTTGTCTTGAAAATTCTTACTCGTTTAATCTAGCTCGTAGCCAGAATCCTCGCGACTTATAATCATCCTAGGTTCTAGAATGATTAATAAACACATAACACATAATATTATTAATAAAAATGCATTTTATTAACTAATTCTTTAAACTTAAATTCTGGAAAAATCCAAATTTTCCGGTCGTTACACTCTTCCCCTCTTATAAAAATTCCGTCCTCAGAATTTCTTAAAACCACACCCTTACCCGGGTCATCACATTCACCCTCTCTTCACAGAATTTCGTCCTCAAAATTTTAGCATACCCATCCTCTCAACTTTTCTTCAAAGAAGTTCTTATCTTTCCATCATTCCTAACCTCCATAACCTATCAAGAATCATGAAGTAGAAAGAATAACGAGGAATATAAAATTTCCTTTTAAAAAGTTTCATACTTTTCTTTGAGGGGTCAAATCGACCATGAACTCTTACTCTGGTTTAACAAAGATAACGTCAGAACCTTTCTTCCACGGTCAGTTTACAATCACAAAGAAAGCAAACTACCTCTTACCCATCGTATACCCCATTTCAAGATATGTTCACCTCAGACTAAATCATTAGATTCTGCACCAAAATAATTTGGTTTGGCACAACTTCTTCAAAGAAAACTGGATGACATACCATTTGTCTAGCCGAATCAAGTAGCCTAGTCCATACCAATAAATTGAATATCAACGTGAAACATTCGTATAGTCAACTCAATTGACATCGACTACTTCTTTAAATTCTTTTCGCAATACATCAAAACATTTTATGACGTCATGATACCGTACTTTTCACAGTACGTTGAGGACTTCGTCAGTTTGTGACTTCGTCATTATACATCATACCATAGCGGGTTATTAATCCTAATATCACATCCAACACCAGGTTCATTTGCATTAATAACTCCATCCTTTTACCATCCTTGCATCAAATGCACTAATGATATAAAATTCATTTTGATATTTCAAATCAATTTCTGTCTAGCCAAAACAATTAGCATAGACATATCAAGAATAGTTCTTTTAAAAATCTATTGGTTCCAAAAGTTGAACCAATTCTTTCATTTTCCAAAATACGAACACATAAACACGATTTCAATAAACTTCGAAATCTAGCATAGCTAGATGACTTGGAATATCCTATTCTCCATCTTCCTACATTATCTTACCGTCTTCTCTAGCACCTTTAATACTAAGCCTACTGAAAATAACATATTTTCAATCTAAACATCCCTCTACCTTAGTACAGTCCATCAACTTACCACACATTATGAGTTCAGGAACTTTCCACAATAATATGAGTTTAAGAACTATCTCAGACAGACCATAAGCATCCATTCGCTGAGAAGTTCAAAGACCTACCATATCATTATGAGTCACGAACGTACCATAAGTATGAGTTTCAAGAACTCGCACCTACCTTATCGTTCTCTACCTATCAAGTATATAAATGTGAAAAGATTGACCTTCTCGTCATATACATCTTGACAACGCGACCGATTCTAATGATTATCACTGTAATAAGCTAAGCAGTTGTTACACCAAGCACAAACCTCTGCCCATAATAAAGGTTCATACAACTCAGCTATCACATGAGTCCTCAATTGAAATTTTATAACTCCTAAATCTCTCTTACTTAATACGAATTTTCTTTAATTCATATACTATCCTTCACAACTCAATCTGAGTTCTTCTTCCTATACTACTTCGTAGTACTATAAATCATTCATCGTTTAACAACTCACCTGTTACTATGATTCCCTATGATCACGTGGTGATCTTCTTATCCCTCTCTCTACGATTATTGTCTTAGATGCTCTTACGTAAGATATATAACCTATCAGCTCTGATACCAATTTGTAACTCCCCGAAATCCGGTCTATCTTCACACCCAGATTCCGTACGTCATGATCCCATCTTCTTCTAAACCTACGTCATTATATACTGAAATATAACAACATATACTCTCAAATCCCAGGTTCTAGAAACCTTATAACCTTTTTCATTACAAATAATTATAAATACATTATTCATTTCATCTTACAAGAGTGACTTTTATCCGCCACCAAGGATACATAACAGTTCTTCAAACTAATCTAAAGTTCATTTAACTTATTATATATTACAAGTCTTCGCTCGATCTTCTCGCTCATCCACATTCTGAATGGCACTTCATCTGGATGCCGTCAACTTGATCTTTACGAGATCCTTAAGTTCTTCTAACATCGTTCGCTAAAAATGTTTTTCATTTAAAGCATGTGTGAGCATTCAATTGCCCAGCAAGTCATAACTGTTGAACAAACATCTTCAAGAATTCAAACATTCTTTTAAGACTTCAATAACCGAACAAAGGTTATAAAGCAGCTTGAATAATAAGAATAATCTCGATTCCTATCATTTTAAAATAATATTCATTTTCATTTTAAATACTTTCATTCTTCTACCTTTTTCATACACATCATGTCTAGCTAGAATCATTAGCACAGACTTAATAATAACGGTTCATGTATAAACATAACATACTTGTATTGAACAGCTCAATCACAGAATAGTTCATATCATAGAAACACCAAAGTGTTCACATTGTGGCTCAAGGCCTCATACATTCTACCACCTTGTACAAATATCGTACATTCGCACATAGACAGAACTTCTCAAGTTCAACTTCTAAGAAGTTTAAGAAACTAGCATTCATTTAAAGTATGAATGAAGTTAGGAAACTTGCAAGATGTACTACATTTACGACTACTGTTGAACTACTCATTCCAGTTCCTATGTAGCACATAAGAAAAACAACACATACACTAATTAGTCATGTATATTTGACTTATACATTAGTTTGCTTAACTTTACTTCTTAGGGTTTGCTTTCTTGTAACCTAAGTTTACGCGACCACTTTCATTAACGTTCTACGGCTTCATGACGTACAGAGATGTCTTACTTTTACGTTCATCATCTTTGATGTTTTACATCTTATCTTCTTCTTATTACTTCTCTAAGACTCAGCACACATCGCTTCTCTGCTAGTAGTCCATATGGTACTCTGAGTGGCTTCCCACAAATAACTAATAAACAAGTTCCCGTCTCGTCTACACTGCCCATAATAGTGAGTTAGATCGGTTGCCAGTTTTGTATATACCTTCGCTCTCTGAAGGAATTGTTTAGCCCAACTCTCATATGTCAACCATCAAAGGTTACGATTGTACTACAACTTAACTTATCTTAACTTATACGAACTATTAAACTATATGATCGTTAAGTTAATTTCTTATTCCTTATGGCTTCCTGGAAACTAAATGCCACACCTCAGTATTCACTCTTTATCGTCTAAGTCATACTGTCTTTTGTATACTCAGAGCGATCATTCCCTTTAATCCTTAACTCGGCTTTGTTACGTTAAACGTTATTATCTTTAACTCCACTTCTTTACCGTTCACAGTTTAATCATTGATCTTCATCATCTTACGGTCAAACCATACACGGGGTGTAGGTTCTATCCGTTTAATATTTGCGTACCCTCAACCTTCACGTCGGTTAAAGTGTTCAACGCATACATTTTATTCTAACGTTCTCATCCGACTCACATTTGGCTTCCATTAATCTTATCACCATTCATTACGGCTTCTTAATACCATTCATATCTTACTTATTACTTTCGTTATCCATTACTTGAACCCCATGTTCATTAGTCATTCTCAATGTCCAAGCCATACCGTTCGTTGTATGCTAAGACCGCTCGTTTATTGCAACAGCGTTGCATTTGCAGCGTCTATACGCTTTACACTTATCTCTCACTATCATGACATAACATCAAAATGTTATTCATTACCCTCGTCACTCAACATTTAAGGAATCACAACCATAACAATCCTCCACGTTTGATTATCGTAACTACGGTCCCCGGATATCGGTTCCGTAATCCGCGTTTACATTCTTTCTCTTTTACTCTTATTTAATCTTTTCGCCTGACCTTCATTAAAGGTTTAATTCACTTTTTTTTAAGTGTTATATTAGTTGAACATTATGTTCTTTATCTTCCTGTACGTTTCCCCCAAGAGTTGAGCAGTTAAAAGCTCTTCTCTGGCTTTTTCCCTACACTGGCGTTGCGGCGCCACTCTCTGCTTTATCTCTCGTGTTGCAAATGCGAGTTTGCGATGCCGACACTTCGGTATGGCATCTGCAGCATACCTTATATAAGGCATATGGGTTGCGCATGCGCCAAGCCCTAACCCTTGAAAATTTCTCTAAGTGTTAAATCCAATTTGAGACGCTTACTTCCCGCTTTCATAACTTATTCGTTATAACTCAGAACGAGGTAGTTCCAAAGCCATTCTCTTCCTTATCTTACGTACTTCAATACCCCCCCCCCCCCTAAAGAATTCGTTCTAAATCCGTTAACATGCCATTCAATTGGCTTGATCTTCACCCTTCATTCGTTTTACATTTTTAACGCTCTTCGTTCGTTTATCCGTAATTCGGTCATCCGAACTCGGAACTCGATCGTTCTTGAGTCCACGACTCATGTTTTCAACATTTTCTTACATTCTTATGAAACTCTACATGTTCGGGTTCATTTACTAACTTTCTAATTCTCGTTTGTCTTTTACAAAATTTTCGTCATAACTTCGTTATAGCTAAGTTTTAATCCGTTCTTCATGAACGTTTCTACCGTTCCTAACCAAGCAATATGCATCAAACTTATACTCGATGGTTTTAAACTTGTCCATAAACAACAAATATCCTACGATGGTTTTAAATTTGTCCATCAACAACATTCTTCGTGTTCTTCGCATGTTCTTCGTGTTCTTCGTCGTTCTTCATTTTTAATCGATATTTTGGATTACGATTTCACTTTTTATTGGACTCTGATGTTATAGAACATCATTCCTTACTTATTTCACCTACTTATTAATATAATCCACTCAGATCGTTCCAATTCATTACGAATCTTATACTTCCTTAAGAAATTTATTTACTAAACTTCAAATTCTTATTTTCTTTATTTCTCATGATTTCAACCATATGAAATCATCCCTAACATCATATACTTCTTATTTTCATTAAGTTATGTTTTAAACATATAAAACTTAAATTTCTTTACGAGATCCTTAAGTTCTTCTAACATCGTTCGCTAAAAGTTCTTTACGAGTTCCTTAAAGGTGTTAATTCCTTTCCTCTTTATTTTTCTTCCGCTAGACAAAATCGGCGATTTGCTAGCTTTTCTATTTCACGAACATTTTTGATCCGATCAATCATGCTCATGCTCTTCCTTCTCCCTCTCCATCTGAATTCTCTCTCTCTCTCTAGTGTAGGATTTTCAAAATCCCATTTAAATGAAATAAGCTTCCTATTTATAGATTTTCCAAAGCTAGGGCAAAATAGTCATTTCACCCCTAACCTCCTTACTATTCACACCTCCTTACTATTCATGACTTAAGTGTTAATTTAACTTAGCCCTTAAGTCTACTTATCCTTTAAGTTACGTGGTTCCGCCTTTCGGGTTTTCGTCCAACAGTTTTAAAAACTGCGATTCTCGGAATCAAAATATTTTTGGATATTTCGTCTTTCCTTTACCGATTAACTTTTACGTATTCTTCGGATTTCTGGAAAACTGAATTTTTTTTTTGGCATTAAGCATTTTCCTTCACGTTTTACCCTAACGTAGTTAAACGAGTGAAAAGTACACAGCAGTACTTTTCTTCATTTTTATTTCATCTGATTTCTGCACGTTTTTTGAGAAAAACTTTTATTGGCTTATTTAACTTTTCAAGATATATTATCGTCAAATCTTTTGACGGAATGTCATTTCGACATACCGAACTCTCAGAATGGCTTAGGTTATTCAAACCCTAATCCTTAGGTTTCGTCGGGTGAATAGTGCATATTTCGTCTTTTTCCCTGGAAATATTTTTGTTCCCGGAAATTTTTTATTTTTGTCTTGAAAATTCTTACTCGTTCAATCTAGCTCGTAGACAGAATCCTCCCGACTTATAATCATCCTAGGTTCTAGAACGATTAATAAACACATAACACATAATATTATTAATAAAAATTTGTTTTATTAATAACTAATTCTTTAAACTTAAATTCTGGAGAATCCAAATTTTTGGGTCGTTACAAAATGAATATGACATATGATTCAAAGTTGTCTTACATGATTTGGTTGGCATGACATGGATTTGAAGAAAAGAAACTTAAACGTTTTGAAAACATTATTCGTGAGCATTGTGTGGTCTAAACTTCTGAACTTGTAGGATGGCATACTATTATCTTTTTGGTCTTTAAACATGGCCTATAAGTGAAAACACATAGTTTGACACAATGTAAGTCATTGGAACATGATTTTGTAAGAGTTTATAGTGATGGATGAAACTAGTTATGTATAAATGATATGAATACTTGCGAGCGTGCATTATATAACCCTCTCGTATGAAAAGATGGATAATATAGTTAACCTCATGATTTCATGAACTTGGTTGGCCTTAACTTCATAGAAATTTCCAACTAGAGATATATTGTGTAAAAGTAGACTTGATATGACTTTAAGAAAGTCCAAGATCTCTTAAGATGTATGCTTGCTATGTGTTAATATTTTGGTATACTAAAAAAGAAGTGGAATGAAAACCAGAAGATAAAAGCTCAACTTTGGTCTGGCCAGGGGACAGCGCAACTGCGCCATTCCCAAGCCTAACCTCAGCGCAGCTGCGCTACATGACAGTTTGGTCTGGACATTTTATTTGCTTTCTGATTTTGGCAACTTACTTATAGTACTATCCTAAGCTATAGTACTTGACATGGATGATGTTTTTAGCCTAAGAACACGTAATTTTATATAAAACCCAAATTTGTTAAAAGTTATTAAAGTTTGCAAAATGCAAGAACTTTGCGAATCATGCATCTATGAGTTTGAAATGTGTAACAAACACATATCGAGTCACGTGTGTAATAGATTTATGAATGTTGATATTGAACATGTGTAGCTAAGGTGTACTATACATACCTAGCTATTTTAAGCGTATGATGAGAAAGTGAAGTGTAGATTTTATGAACCTAGTTAAAGAGCAATGTAACATTATTATTACATTGAGACTGTATGAATGTATGACTAATGGATATGAATCCATGATTATATAACTGTGTAGCAATACACGAAGTGCAGATAAGCTTTAAGCAGTTAAGTCGTAGTTGATAAACTACGAATCAGGCAAGTCTTTCAGTTCTTATTTGATATATGATTTCTATAACCGTTAGTTGAGCTATATTATGATATGCAAATGTTGATGTGTATATATGAAATGCATATGAGATATGTATGAAATGTGAAAGTTGATCTTTGATGATATGCCTATGTTAGTAAATCTCTATGCCTGTTATGCGTGAAGTAACATGCGTTGTAAATATTAATTGATTACGAATACATGAACCATGTTTAGGTTCTAGTAGATGTACATGATAGTAGTTTACGATGTGTAATACATGTTAAGTTGTAAATTTTTATTAGGCGGTACTTAGAGGAATTCAAATTGAGATGTAAAAATTTACACGGAAATTGAATAAAGTGAATCATAGAATAATTTGATTCAGGGATTTGTAATTGATTCGAGTTAAGATATCAATAAAAGATTTATTTTTCAAAGGAAATTGAAAAAGTTTAAATTATTCCGCATATTTGTATAACATCGAATATGATGTAAGACAGGAATGGTAATAACCAAGTTTTGAAACTTATAAAAGTTTGGGGTCATTACATAGATCCTGAAAATGGAAAGAATTTATTTTCTAAATTGTAATAAGTAAAGTTATATTCATTAAGTTATGAATAAAAGATATAAATAGTTGGACGATAGTAGTATCGTGGTGGATCGGATCTGAGGTTCGAAGGGACCCGGATTTAGGGGCATCACAGGTTGGTATCAAAGCTATAGGTTATAAACTTTAGGTAAGTGTAACTTAGGCTATAACCTGAGAGAGAGAGAGAAAGATAAAGATTAAAATATATATGCGAAGATTCAAAGAAGAATCTCTAAGTATCTAGAGAATGAGAATTCAGGAGTTTCCTAACTCTGGTAATAAAAATGTTAAGATGATGTCTATAAGATGAAGATGACAAAGATAATAAGAATGAACTCGAATGGAGTTTAGTTGATAACGGGAAAGAACCATAAGGTAAATTGATGATCACGGCGTGATCGGATTGAGCTATGAAGTGATAAATAGTCTGTAAAGACTAAGTGTGTATAGCTTGATGCTATAAGTGAATGTACTATGAAATGGTACAATATGAACTCATGAGGAGGTGTATATGATGAGATACAAAGAATTCATATCAAGTTAAGAGCAAGTTAAGTGTGAGATAGAGTTAGGTGGGATTTCAATTGAGGACCTATGTCAGCAGCTGAGTTGTATGATTCCTTGTTATGGGCGGGGAATTGTACTTGGTGTAAAAACCACTTAGTTTCTGGCACTGATAATCATTGAAATGTTTATGTCACGCCATTTGCTATATACCTGTTGAGAAGGTGATTCTTTTCTCATGTGTATAACAGATAGATAGATTATAGTTAGAGAATATAAGGTTAAGTTACGAGTTCTCAAAACTCATATTATTGGTACGTTCGTGACTTATAATTATATGAAATGGTTTTGAACCCCTCAGCGAATGGACGCCTATGGTCTGTGTGACGTCCCCAAATCTGGGTACTTTTTACCTCCAATCTGGTACATCATTTCTACAACTATTGCGAAAGATATAAATATAAATTGTTTATACAATAAACCTTTACACATCATTCCCAAGGTCTACAACCTTAACTTAATACATTCCTTCAATATCTTAGAAGATTTACAATGCTATTTTTGTTAGAAAATTTAATAGATCCAACTACAACATAAATTAATCTTGCACTTTGACTTTGCTTCTATATTTATTCGAGCTTTCATCTAAATCTGAATTTTTTTTTTATCATAATATAGCAAGGGTGAGCAAAAAATTTGCCCAGCAAGTTTTAAATACAATGAAGATATATCATGATTGAAAAGAATGATTAAGCTTTCAAGTTTTCAATAATATAATAATTGTGAAATAACATGAATCAAGTTTCAAAAATTGCATAACTGAATCAATAATGTTTGGAGGTCAACAATGACCATAAACAATTTAACTAAACCTTATGGTAATGAAGGTGATCGGCCTTTCATACCTGATGAACATATGCAACATGCATTAAGTGCGAATCAATAATCAGTATAGACGTGAATAATCAACAACAATTATTCACTAACATGCTTTGAACATACAACTCAAGTTTGAGTTATGGAAACTTGTATGATTCGTTGACTATTGCTACGCAATTTAAGTTAACTTCTTTTGTAAGACCTATCATTAATAAGATTGGTCTTTTAATCAACATATCATACTTTGTATCATAATATAATTACTTTATCAATCAATTATCTAACACTTAATCACATAATTAAATATTAGATAAAACCTTACAAAATTAGCATTATTATCATCCTTTGATAATTCTTCAATCATTGTATCATATACATTATGATTTATCACTCGCTTTTTCATTTCATAAGTTATTCTTTAACATCTAATAAGTTAAATACTAATCCAGCCACCTGGATTTTAAATCCAGCAACCTAAACTGCAATCCAGCTAACTGGATTCCAAATCAAACAACTAGATTGCAATCCAGCAAGCCTGGATTCACCAATCCATCAATCCAGTAAGCTGGATTCTAAATCCTTTAATTCTGTAAGCTTCTTTTTAATCCAGCAAGCTGGATTCATCAAATTTTCCAATCCAGCAATCTGGATTCCATATCTCCTTAACAAAAATACCAAATCAACTTACCCTTCTATCTTTTGGTCATGCTTATATACATGTATTCCATACACAAAAAGTATTTTTCCAAAAATTTTCAATTCTCTTTGGTATTTTTCAAAAAACATTTTTAGTTAATTCCTTAAGAAATTAGCTACCTCACGTTTAACTCCAGAAATTCCCAACTCTTGGCGGGATCTTACACACGTTAACGTGAGCCTCCAGTTTAAATTTCGTTGCCATCAGAGTTATAGAACTCTAGTTATAGCTGTTTTCGTCGGAAAATATTTAAAATTGAAATGGTCATAACTTGGTCATTTTAAGTCGGAATGAGCTCATTTTTGGATAGAAGGTACTTAATACCATATATTTTCATGTCCCAAAAGGCCAGAATTTTTCTCACAAATTAAGTGGCCGAAAATACCCTTTTAAATTTCTGGGTAGTAGCTTTTGTCATTTTGCAGTTTTGGAGTCCTTTGCTAAAACTTAAATAAAATGAGTTCTATAACTCCAATTAATGATCCGTCAATTTTTTTGGATTCTTATCTTTCCGATATACAATTTTCATCTATCACAATCCATATTTGGACATGTTAAGCTCCCAGAAATTAGCCCGGAAGTGGCTGGTCAAAACTGTTATTCTAACAGTTTTCTTAGTTTTGAGTAATTTGGGATAAATTCCATAACTTGCTCATTTTTCAACCTAGTTGAGTGATTCCAAAGTGGTTTTATCCTTAATACATTGATCTAGCATCCCAAGAAAATAAATCACAAATATCCATCATAGATTTAAAAAATCAAAAGCTAGATCACACTTTCAAGTTTAAACTTTCCGAAAAATTCTATTTTTCTATTCCTTTTGATTCCAACCAAATCAATATCCAATATGGGTAGATCTAAACATAAAACTCTAATCAACATGGATACCCATAGTGTTTGAGTTTATAAACATAAATCCAAGCTTTGATTTACAAAAATCCAACTAAAATATATATATTAGTTTAGGAATTTACCTTTTTCTCAAAATCTTTCTTCTTCTTCTTCTTCTTCTTCTTCTTCTTCTTCTTCTTCTTCCTCCATGGATGAACTTTCTCTCTCCTCTTCTCTCTTTTTCCTTCCATTAATGGCAACCCTCTCTTTCCTTTTCTCTGTCTAAGTGCCACTCCTCCCTTATCTCTCTCTCTCTTTAGTTTTATTTTTGGAAAGAAATAAGAGATGAAACAGAAAATGGGTTTATTTGCTTGCAAAAAATCTATAGATATATTTTGTATATCTAATCTATATCTTCCAATATCTCTACTATCCTTATCTCTTTCCTTAATCATCATTACATAGATATGTGGAATCTTAGTGTGAAAAGTGGCTCTTTAAAATGAATGCCACCTAACTTGATTTGGTAATTATCTTTTGCAAAATGTGGCTTAAATGATGACAAGCATGTCTCATTTTCTCTCCTTCTTGTATCCGACCATGTCGCCCAAATTCTTCCAAGTTTGGTTTTGTTTTATATAATATCTAGTATAGCAATTGTCTAAAATACCCCTTTCTCTAATTGGGCTACAAGTGTGGGCTATTATATTTAATGTTTTGGGCTTTCCATATATAATCTCTTGGGCTTTTAATTAAATTCTTTGGGCCATTGAAAAGTTATCATATTCCAATGTCTTTCCATTTTATCTTACCCTAATTATTTAATCAGGGTTTCATTCCACACAATTATAATTTTAATCCTTATTCATGTACACTTAATTCCTTAACCTAATTAGACTTGCTATAATTAGGTTATAAAATTAATTAATTGAGATATATAAAATAAATCTCTTAGAATTAGTATATATTCTAAATACCATAATTCTCTCATCTCATAACCCTTAAGTTATTCAATTCTTCATTCCTAATATATAATTAGGATCACGCTTAGTTTTTTTTTATTTGTTTATATAATAAACAAATATAAACCATCACATAATATTCATATTCACTTACTCACATAGTCATATAAAATAATTAAATAGATTAAGATATGATTCACCAATCTCTTAGATTAGGTCACTATTATATATTTAAATACTAGAACCACTAAATAAAAATAACTCTTTAGGTCATTTAATTATCATACTTAATTTAAATAAATTATTTAAGTTATACAATTTATATTGTATAATTAAATTTAATTTCTTCTCCTCTCCATAAATTGTTTTCAAACAATTTATTTATATATTAAATATAAATTTAATATATTTAATCATTTATTCAAATATAAATTTAATTTACTAACTGCTTTGATACCAATATTCATATTTACATATTGGATCTCATCTCATATTTGCTTTACCTCCTTTGGTATAATATTAAATATTCTACCATTATTCAAATAACATATTTCACTTCCCACACTAATTTTGACTTTCTCCAAAAAAAAATTAACTGTTAACTTTGACCAAAAGTCAACCTTTATACATTTTGTGTTTACTATCCATTCTGACTAATCTTGACGTTCCGGACGCAACCGAGCAATCAATGCTTCAAAATTATATCTCTAGTTCAAATTTTGAGTTTTAAATTACTCCCTTCTTATTGCTACTCGTACTGACTAACGACTTTATACTTATTCAAATTCTTATTTGTCAGTCAAGGCCAACGTTCAAGCTATGTTAATTACTAACATAGTTTTATCTTGATCCTTATATCATTAACTTAATTCATCACTCCTCTTGCTAAAATATATATATCACCTTACTAAGTATATATATATTTCTATACATATACTCATCTTTGTTTAACCTCATAGCATCTCTTCATGTGAAATCTTATCTCCTTCCAAAAAATTTCATATGTACTTATATAACATTTCTTAGACTATTCAGTTCACATCGAATTTACAGGTATCGTAATACCTTATTCTTGATATTCCTTCAAGTACATATTAATTCATTTCTAGGGTTTAGAAATTTTATAACCCATATTTTCTCTATTCTCATTCGAATAGTAAACCATATAGGTTTTACTTAAAAATTTTAAATAAATTCTCAAATTCTCATCTAGGTTTTATTCTTTAACCTTATTCTAATCATTCAAGATTTTATAAATTTTTGGGTAATCACAGTCTAACTAGGGCAAGTTCTTAAACTCGTATGATTATGGAAAGTTCATGGATTTCCAAAGTGTGGTAAGTTTGATGAACTATATCAGGTATTTATATGTTATGAAGTGAGAAATTTTGGTATAGTGAGCATTGATGGTGTTAGAGATTGATAGAATGAAGCAATGGAGTAAAGCTTGAAGTTGATGGAGAAACAAGGATTTTCTAAATCTTATAACTCTGCTAGATTTTCAAAATTTATTGACTTCGTGCTAATGTTTGCACTTCTATTTTCTTGAAAAACATTGGATCATGAGATTGAACCAATGATGTTTTAAAATTAATACCGTTATCCATATGTATATGCTAATTGTTTTGGCTAAGACAAAAATGATTTGAAAATTTTCATAATGTATTTCTAACCATGTGCATCATTTGATATGGTGTAGAAATGGTAAACGATGGAGTCATCAATGCAGTCGAACCTAGTGTTGGTTGTGATTGAAAGATCGCCAGCCCACTATGGTGTGATATAATATGACAAAGTCACATAATGGCGGAATCCTCAACGTACTACTAATCTGGTACGGTATCATGACGTCATAAAAGAATTTTTGGTTTTCTTTTAAATTATGAAGAAGGTCAATTAAGTTGGCTAAATTATTTTGATTGATATCTGAGTTATTGATACAAGTCTAAGCTATTTGATTCGGCTAGACGGCTGTTGAAAAATATTTATGGAATTCAAGCGTTCTTGAGTATTTATGCCAAACCAGATTGCTCTAGTTCGGATTTAGATGTGGAAAAGCTGAGGTGAACAACCCTATAAGGGGACATATTTTTGGGGACAATGGTTCCGAGCGTAACGCATGTAGTCATTACAAAACTCTACGTTGTGGCCCAACGTAGTGGTACAATAGGCTGGCCACCTAATGTACGTGTAGAGGGTGTTTTCAGTCTTTGTGATAGATAAACACTCTGGTTTGCAGTGTGAAGGATTATGTTGAAGCACTAGTTCACGGTCTTGTGTGACCCCTTAGTATAAATTGGAATCTGAGTTATTCATACTACTTCCCGATTATTGAAAAATCGTGGAAGACTCTTATTCTTTTGTGTGATGAATGTAGTGAGTAGAATGTTCCTTAGAAAGGAGAATGTGGTAGAATGCGAGTGAGCAAGTTATAATAAAACTTCTGAAAAGAGAATTGATACAATTATTCAAAAGAATATGTAATATTCGAAATGGCACCGAGTAGTGGAGGTTTCGGTGATTCTGAGGACGGAATCCTTATAAGGGGGAGATGATGTAAAAACCCAAATTTTTAGAAAATATTAAAATAAGAATTTAGTAGATAAAATTCTTAAACAATGAGATGGGTTCGAACAAGAATAATTAAATGTGTTACGAGGTATGTGGTATTGTGTTACATAGGGTAATATGAGCTATGTAATAGGTGATGTTGTGTTTATTAAATATATTATTATTATTATATATTTGTTATAAATTGTAGAGATGAATTTATATGAAGATGGATAAGATTTATCTATCGACATTAAATAATTTATAGAATTATTTTATTGTAGTAAGTTGGTGAAATTAAATAACTTTGATAATCACCAATTTATTGAGTATTTGTACGAGTGGGTATCAAGTCCAAGGTAGTGCAATCGTACTCTTTAATGGTGGATGTATAGGAGCTGGGCTAAACAATTCCTTCAGAGAGCGGAGGTATATACGAATTAGTAACCGATCTAACTCATTGTGAAAAAAATGTAGACCAGATGAAAACTAATTTGTTAGTTGTTTGTGGGAAACCACTTAGTGTACTATATTGAATACTAGTAAAGACTCGATGTGTGTTAGGTTGAGAGTTGTATATATGCACATTATTGACGAGAGAAGAAAATCGATATACCTTTAAAGTGGTTAGAGAATTATTGAGTAAATTGAAACACGTCGAGTGTAGACACTCAAAATTTTCTACACGCTTGTTATTGACATTGCAGGAGGGCAGATTAATCTTTTGAAGATAACCCTGGAAGACAACTCACATCCATTCCGGAGCTAACACCGGGCAGACAGGCATTCTCACAGATGACATTGCGGCATACTAACAAGTAGTCCAATCTCAGATGTAACCTTGAGCAACGTCTGCTTTCAGCTCAAACTGGCGATAACACCGGTGAAGAGTCAAACGTCATCTTGACACCGCAACACCTGTGCGTCGTCTCAACACTTCATACATACATATAACAATGCCCCACTAGAACCGAGGAGTTACAATCCCGAGTGACTATTACTCGTGGCAGCACACCGGATAGAATTTGAAGCTTGAAGACTATGGGCATGGTCCCCTCTTCCTGACTTCGTACAACCTCTAATCCATGTCATTGCGTAACTCTCGACACAAGCGGTCAAAAGAAGGTCGTATATACCTCGTTCGGATGCTCGGATTGAAGTTCTACAAGTTCGAGCGGACATTACAGTGCATGAGTGCACGTACTTCGAGACAACAAGGCCCGCGGAACCCCGAAAGTGGCGTAGCAGTACATCTGTGGGTCGCCAGTAGTACACTCATATCTAGCGACTCTATAAATATAGAGCTTGGGCTAGCCATTTTAGAAAGAGAAAAGGCGAGGAAGCCCTATCCAATTTGCTCTATACACACCCATATTGAGTGTTTCCTCATTTTAAACATCTGTTAGCTCACATATAGCTATATTTTTATCCAGCGAGAGCAAAGTGTTTATCCATATAGAATCATAGAAGCCTACATTGACAGCCCACTATAAGCCTTCTCACACTCTATAAAGCCTTTCCTTTCATATTTGGACACACTATTATACACATTGAGAGTCGTGTTGTGTGCGTATGCCCGAACTTCGGTCCGTGGTTTTCATTTGTTGTATATATATATATACTTATATATGTATATAGTTTATATATGGACTAACATTATCGAGTTATATATATATAATTGTTGTCGAACATATCCGATGAGCCATATATATATATATTTACATTTCTGTCATGCGTAGAATTCACTTTGTGGCCTTTTACAGCTTTATTTATATTTCGTCCCGCCTGGAGTTTACTTCGTGGTGGTTGATAGCATTTACTGCTTTATTTACATTTATGATCCCCCATGGAGTTTCTTCGTGGTGGTGATCACACACACACACACACACACACACACACACACACACACACACACACACACATATATATATATATATATATATATTTCTGACTTTTATATATATATATATAATCGCCATCTTGTTTTCCATACAAACTGCAGATGATCATGTGAGCCTAGGAATCATGTGATCACAGATTCGGTTCATTGAATCTAGATTCGATTCTCGTAATGGACTTTTTTTAGCTATAAGCGACTTGTACATTATTTACGATTGTAATGCGAATTTCCTTGGATGGTTGTCATGCCCATAAGGAGTTTAAGATCTTTGTATATATTTTCTTGAAGATGTTTCGCATCTCAAAAATAAAAGCAAACAAGCCGAATATTTTAATAATAAAATGGAAGTATGAAAAGGTCTCAATTCCTATTGAGCACAGGGTTTGAAAAACCTCTTTTTACAAAACTTCATTGTTATATCTTGGTTAAAACTGAATTTTTCTATAAAATCAAACCTTATGTATATAGGTGCGAACGAGGCCTCGTATTACTTTCAAATAATTGCACATTGATCCGCACACACACACACATTCTTTGAAAAGTGGTGGTTACCGTGGCAACACGGATGTCGGGGGGTGCCTAACACCTTCCCTTCGCATAAGCAAGCCCCCGAACCCAAATGAATCTCGATTTCACAGACCTGTTTAGCAGTATCACATCTGTAAGACCCCAACTTTTATGAATAAAGATTAATTTCTCTCGAAATATATTTTTTAATATTAAGGTGTGGATATAATATAATGTTATAGTTATGGGTAATATTTACAAATTTTGCAAAGTAAGTAAGTGGTTATATAATATTTGATTGGTTGGGGAATATTCGTTTTAACATTGAATATTCGTACGACGGCACAATCATTGGTGGACCCCACAACGGAAGTATTGTCGTAGTAAGAAAAGGACAGAATTATCTTTTTATAAAAATAACGACGGAAGTGTTACCGTTAAAACTGTTGAACTACCCGGTAGTAAAAGTACAGTAATATGCATGGTTGCATAGTAGCACACGGTATTGGTTATTGATGCTTACGTGAGAAGTCACTCAGTTATACTCAATTATTGCTACAGTAATTGCTGTATCATATCTCTCATATTATTGATTCGATTATTGTCACAGTATCATCTGTATAATATGATATATTATTAAATCAATAATTGAGACGACAAAGTTATTCATATTATTAAATTACAATATTTACAATGTCTAGAAGTTCCATCGAGGAGAGGTTCGTCATCTAATTGCGCGCCAATAAGGAGAAATCCTTATCGAAAAGCCCCTCTTTCACGGGAGCGACACGGTTATTAAATATTGTGAGTTATAATATTAATGATGAATAAGTTCGTGTTGATTAAAGATGAAATTGATAGTTCCATTGTGTCGGAATTATTAGTGTTAGTGAAAATTGACATTTTTTCGATAATAATTGATGTCTAGAAGTTATTGGGTAATTAATCGAATAAATGAGGAATTAATTCACATGATTATAGCTATTTGTTCACATGTGTGTACTATTGATTCACATTCATGTACTATTAGGGGAGTTGGTGCAAGATTGATAATACTTGCATGACTAAATTAAAGATGGAGGTATTATACTGTTATTCTTATTTTCACATGATTATAACTATTGAATCACATGATTGAACTATTGATTCACATTATTTACTATTAGGGGAGGTGGTGCAAGTTTGATAATACGTGCAGGACTAAATTCAAAATGAAAGAAAAGTTGGAGGTATTGTACTGTAATTTTTTGAGCCCCAAAACGTGCAATTATCGAAACTATATTTTTCTATAAATAGAAGCTCATTCTTCCTTCATTTCTCACCAATTCACTAAAGCTATAGAGTAATTATTATAGGGAGAAATTATAGAGAGAAAGAAGAAGAGAAGTATGCTACCTCTCTATTCCAGTATCGAACTTTATTCTAAGGTAAGGAGTATTATTTCTTTCATTTTCATGAAGAGAGCTATTTTTATTCCATTCCTTATTATTATGTTGGAATAACCTGTCTATGCGAAGTACCGCGTACATGGTGAAATTCTTCTACTATTCCATTCTTTATTATTCTATTGGAATATCCTGTTTGTGCGTATTACGCATGAACTGGTTCTACTATTTATTATTCTATTGGAATAACCTGTCTATGCGAAGTACCGTATACATGGTGAAATTCTTCTGTTATTCCATTCCTTATTATTCTGTTGGAATATCCGTCTGCATTCAGACACGCATTTGATTTGGTTCCATTATTTATTATTACGTTAGAATAACTCGCTGTCTTGATCTATCGCATGCCTAGTGAATTCTGTTGTTATTCCATTCGTTATTATTCTGTTGGAATATCCTGTCTGTGCGTATTATGCATGACCTGGTTCAATTATTTATTATTCTATTGGAATAACCTGCCTATGCGGTCTACCGCATGCCTGGTGAATTCTTTTGTTATTCCATTCTTTATTATTCTGTTGGAATATCATTGTCGTCTCGATTTCGCATGACTGGTTCCATTTTTTTTTTTACTATTTTGAATAACACGTCTGTGTGCGGTCTATCGCATGCATGGTGAATTCTTCTGTTATTCCATTCTTTTTTATTCTGTTGGAATAACCTGTCTATGTGGATTACCACATGCATGGTGAATGATCCTTTATTCATTACTTATTAAATTGTGGAAATGATCTGTCTATGTGAATTACCTCATGGAGGGCGAAAATCCATTTGCAGGTTCATATATTTTATTATACTCAGTTGGTTAAAGTTTTGGCTTCTATACTCCATGAAATTAGTAGAATATCCTGGATATTTGCATTTCATCTAGTATCTTTTCATGGAAATATTCTTCTGAGCATTCTTGAATATTACTCCACAAAGCAGTATCATGTTGACAATTTGAGCGTTTCTAAGTCAGGATAAATTAACTTATAAATCTTTAAAATTTAATTCTTGAACTTGTTTTATTGAATTATTATGTCATTGTCATCATCATCATGTTTATATTATGTTGAAAGTCATCTGTGGCCTGAAGTGCATAGATGGACTTAGTATGATTATGACCAGGAATTATTCGGTATAGTCATGACCGTAATGTTACAAATGATGTGGTAAAAGTCTTCATTGGCCCGTAGTGCATTGATGGACAGTTGTTGACATGATCATGACCATTGATGAAAACACGAATATTCTTGCCCCGTAGTGCATGGATAATTTGTGGTCGTGATACGAATGAATATCATTGGCCGTAGTGTAGGTATGACGTGGTTTATTTAATAAGCTGAGTCTTAGTGATAAAAGTGATGAAAAACCTTTTAAATCATAGAAGATAGTAGATTTTAATCTCTACTTAACTCTTCTAATGGATTGCTTGTTCTGCTGCAGTTAAACTTGATGTCTATTATATTTTATCAGTTTAACATTGTTGAAGGCTAATGATAATTTATTCTGCATTATCTTAGTCATAATATTTCTTACTGGGCTAGTTGAGCTCACCCTTTCTTCATTGTTCTCTTCAGGACATGCGAACGTAGCCGGGACTAGTCGGGGAATGGAGTGATGGTCCAGATGATAGCATTAGTAGTCCTCACTATTCTGTTAAATAGTGTGACAATAAATGTAAAGAGGACTCCATTGAGTGCGGATATTGTCAAGATGCCAATATTCTTATTAAAACTCTTAGATTATGCTTTGTCGTATTTTACACGACTGTTGTATAATTAAGTTGTATTTGAATTTTGTACCATGTATTTGGCGACTCAAGATGGGTGATGTATACCTGTTTTGGGGGCGTCAAAGTTGGTATCAGAGCTTAGGGATATGATCCCTGGCTGAGAAGTGAGACAAGAACTAGGAGGGGAGAGACGGGGAATTCCTTCGCTAGTATGACCTACCTAAGTTTATTTAGTATTTAATTGGTCGGTTAGAGTATAGGGATAATATGTGATATGTTAATTAACCCTTATTTTGTGGCAATATTTGAAAATGACATCTGAGAATGTTGAAAATAGCAATGGAGCACAGGAGACCATTGAGTCTCCACAGATCAATAATCAGGATAATGTGCATCAGGAAGACGATAATCCTCATACAAACGACAACACTGACCAAATGATGAACGATGGAATGTTCAGAGGCTTTATGCAATTCATGCAACATCAGGCAAGAGCGGCTCCTGTCCAAAATGTAGGTGGAAACACTGGCAACTCTCGGACGGTCACTGCTAAACAGTTCAAGGAGCTCGGACCACTGGAGTTTTTTGGAGAGCCAAAACCACTTAAGGCGGAGACGTGGATAAAGCAGATCAACAAGATATTTGATGTCTTGGGATGCTCTGAGGAGAAAAAGGTTCCCTTTACCACCTTCATGTTAAGTGCAGGAGGCGGATTCTTGGTGGGAATCGTAAAGCGTACTCAACTCGCCAAGATCAAGATGTCTTGGGAGAAGATCCAAGAACTGTTCAACGACAAGTACTTTCCCAAAAGTATTCGTCACATGAAAGAGGTAGAGTTCATTAAAATGGAGCAAAACAAAATGACCATGTCGCAGTACGAAGCAAAGTTTGCCGAGTTGTCCCGGTTTGCGTCCCATTTGGTTGATAATGAGGAGAGAATGACGCGAATGTTTCTAAGAGGTTTGAAACCCGAGATACGTCAATATCTTATCTCTCATAAACTGTGTTTGTATTCAAATGTTGTTAATAGGGCTCAGTTATTGGAGCCCGATAACCCAACCAAAAGAAAACAGCCGACAAAATGATAATACTAGTGATAGCAGTCATAAAAGCGGTGACAATAAGCGTGGAGGGAATCAACATGCTAGAAATGGTAACCACTTTGGTGGTAATCATGGAAAAAACAATAAGATGGGACATTTCAAGAAGAGGAGATTCAACAATGATGGAAAGACGTCAGCATCGGCACCTGTTGTTAAGGAAGGAGAACGACCACCTATCATATGCTTCAAATGCGGAGGGGAGGGACATATCAGTCCAAATTTTACGCAGCAGTCCAAAACCTGTTATAATTGTGGAAGAGAAGGTCACCTAGCTCGATTTTGTCATTCAGGGAAGGCAAGTTCAGCTGGGATGGAGGCACCAAAGGCCGTCCCAGAAAAGTCAAAGTCGGTAGTTCAAGGGAGAGCGTTTGTTGTGACCTCCCAGAAAGCAAGGAACCCGAACTAGGTTATCACGGGTAAGCTTATCATAAACTCGAGCGAAGTCTATACCTTATTTGATACCCGTTCTACCCATTCTTTTATTTCTCCTACTTGCGCTCAACGTTTAAATTTGACTCCTTAGAAATTAGACTTTGACTTATCTGTTGAAACTTCGTTGGGAGAAACATGTATGCACTCAGAGTACATGTAGAGATCCACCATTTGAAAAATCCTCAAAATAAATAAAAATCTACCCTTTGAATTAGCACCGGCCTAAATGAGAGACATAACATCCAGTAACAGTCCCAAACTGGGGACTATTCGACATTCACTCCTACTGAGTGAATGTCAAACGGGTTTCTAAGCTTCAACCTATATATACTACATACAAATGTATATATTGAGTTTATTAAAGATTATGACAAACTAAACAAATGCTACTTAGTTTACTTGTAAAGCTACTAAGTATACTACTTGAAACATATTTAGTTTAAATTAAATTAAATTTAGTTTATTTTATTATATTTTATTGTAATTTAATTTATTTTTATTTTATATTATATAATGTTATATTATTATATTAAATATAAATTATTTTTTTAATTAAGTTAATTGATTTTATTTTATTTACATTATTTTATTTCCTTAATTAAGTTACTTAATTTTATTTTATTTTATTTAAATTGTTTTGTATTATATTTTATTTGGTAATTTTAATTTAATCTACTTATTAAATTATATTTATTTTATTTATTATATTTTATTTTATTTTATTCTAATTTTATTTTAAATTATATATTATTATATTAAATATAAATTTTTAAATTATATTATTTTTCAGAGTTAAGTTAATTAGATTAATTGATATTTGAAGTATAAATTATTTGATTTGATTAAATTTTATCTTATCTTAATTATTTTATCTTATCTTATGTTATTTAAATTTATTATTTTATCTTATATTATATTCTTTCAATTTAGTTTATTTATTATATTAGTTTATTTAGTAATACTTAGTTGATTTTATTTTATTTTATTAGTCGAAAACTAATTAAGTAAATGCTAATTAATTAGTGAATTTTAGTATTAGAGAATTAAGTAAGATATATAAATAGTTTGTACGGCCCACAAATTTTGCATCTCAAGAATTCTTGTGACGCCCCCAAATTCTCTACATTTCCTGTAGCAGATTTGGTGCTCACGTAAACATTCCATAAGATAATAATTCATATTAATCCAAGATTCACAATACTCATAGCAGATAAAAGTTCTCGTCAGAACAATTACTGTATTTGAATACCCTCACTTGGATGTATAGGTTTCATATCTTACATATATTTCTTCCAAATCAATAATTCCTATCTATCTGACATTCACAGTATTAATGCTAGGGTTTTTCTTAGAACTAAGAAGCGCTACCTCAGTGCATCAAAGAACTCTCAAGATCTGTCAATACTATCATTCAGATATATAGTTCATATAGATATTGTACTCTTTTTCTAATTTCTTTAGAAATGTAAAACTAAGCACTGGAAAACTAATAATACATTACACAACTTAATATACACTTACATAAACTCTAAATGTAGTTAACAATTACATCATAGTCCTCAAATAGGATAACCAGGTCTTAAGCCCTTCTATCCACAAATACTGGAACTGCTGGGTACATCATTTCTATCTGCAAATTAAAAATATTTGCAAGAATGAGCTACAGAAAGCTCAACAAGATTTGAACAATTAATAATTATACTCACACCAAATCTGAATTGAATGAACATAAAGTTCAGAGTTTTTCCATATATATATGCTGAGGTGTATCTACCAACCCCACACATTACCAGTTTCTGTCAGTCATATAGACTTAGCAACCCGAGTTGATTCGTTCAACCAAACAACCTAGGAGTATGCATATCATCCAATCTTAATAACCCCCGGTCATTGCTATAAATGTTTGTCATAAATAAACCTCGGTCAGCCTATAATTGTCGGTCATAATAGTATCAGTATATGTGTTTGTACCAAACAACATTCGTTTCTCACAATCTATACTTTGATCTCAAATCAAACATATTTTACGCAAACAACAACTCATATGTCTTAGTTATGGTTGAACAAGAAATTATAACCTTTTTAACAACAGATATCATGAACATTGTATACCACAAGATCATATATGATAAATAGAAGACTTGTATTTAATAAATAAATTAAATGAAGCACAAAAACTTGCATATACCGTCGATTACTGCTACACAATCTAATATAACTTCAATTAAAAGACCTATTATTGATAATATCGATCTCTTAACTAGAATAATTTTAGACACTCAAAATTTCATTTTCCTGTTACTAACTATGCAGGAAGACAAAAGCATCTTTTTTCACACTCCGGAGATAACCTTCGA
The DNA here is from genome assembly GCA_020205605.1 of Panax ginseng. Classification (NCBI taxonomy): domain Eukaryota; kingdom Viridiplantae; phylum Streptophyta; class Magnoliopsida; order Apiales; family Araliaceae; genus Panax; species Panax ginseng. The sequence continues at coordinate 146,382,176 of CM035132.1, read as the reverse complement.
GGACCACAACATCAGTTCCAATAACAGAGATAAACCCAGGGAAAGTTAGTTCTAACCCCGGAGATAACCTTGGGAGATCAAGTTAAATACCTGGAGTCAACCCTGGGAGGTCAAGCCAACCTCAAAGATAACCCTGAGGACATTCAGAGTCAACAAAAGGACAATCTTAAAGATAACCCTGTGAAAAGACCGCTACAACTGCGCCAAAGTCAGAGACAACCTCAGGGGGGCAAAATGGTCATTTTTCCAACTCAAAATCAACTCAAATCAAACTTCTTCAAATATAGTCCCACAAGAACCATATCTTAACTTTCGAGCGTAAACTACGCAACATAACTCAACAGACTGCTTGACGAAGACCCAAAAAGGCTATTTCGGTCATGGACCCATCTTTTCGGAATCAAAGAAGGGTAAATCCTATGTCATTGCGTAGCTCTCGGAAAGATATGGTAAGTGAAGGAAGGATTACTAAGTTGCTGCCTCTTATAAATTCCGAGATAAAGAGTTATGATTCCACCAAGATATGTCTTTACCATTCTAACTCACCTGGGCATGCAACTGAGGAATGTTGGTCTTTGCGACAAAAAATCCAAGATCTCATTGAAAATGAAGAGCTAAAGATAGAATTCCTCATGACCAGAAAAGGTGAAAAGAAAATAAAAAGCTCCAGATGTCCACTCGAGACAGGCTATTCGAAGGAGGTGAAGGCTATGAACACCAATCCATATAGAACACAAGGTGGACTGATTCTAATGTAGGGAATGCTAAAGGAAATAAGAGAATCCCAAAAGGAGATTCCTCCACCAACTTCAAGCATCTTGTGGCCCAAAGATAGCAATCACGTTCCTGATTTTATCATCTTGGATGATGAGGAGGAAATAATGATCCTTTCTAAGGAAGAAAAAGCCAAAAAGGAAATTTTATTACAAGAAATGCAACAACAGTTCGAGGGAGATTTCATGGTCGAATCCTCTCAAGCCCAGAAAAAAGGTGAAGGAACAGATGAAGGAAAATGTGGTGAGGTTGTCGGGGAAGCCAACCCATTGGGGAATCAATAGTTCATCCCTTTTTGCGATTGGTCTAGTATCAGCATCCCTGAGGGAAGTGCTGAATCAGGAGGCGATCAAGTTATGGCCATAAGTGAAGATATTCAAAACCAAGAGGTAACCTCTATTGTGAGCCTTGAAGGCAACATAACCACTAACAACTGGAATATCAGGCCTCAGCTAGCCAAGAAGATGTAGATCCAGGGGATAAAGTCGTGAGTTCTAGGAGATGTTGGGACGGTATCCATTTCTTCGCAGTATACTTTTTATTTTCTATGCATGTAAATATTGAAAAAAAATCAAAATATAAAAAAAAATCAAAAATCAAAAAATCAAAATCAAAAAAGTTAAGCCAGTTAGGTCTCAGCACATAAAGCCTAAACTACGAAAGACCTAATCTCCCCTCATCAATGGCAGTACGTAGGCAACCATTTATGGTGGGGTAAAAATAAAAAAAAAACCCAAAAAACCCAAAAAAAAACTCTTCAATGTCATTCCATCAAATCTGGCACAAGTCCTAGAAAGGAAGAAACATCGATACACCAAGACCACCAGCAACGAGGACCTTCGAAGAGCCGACATCCTCAATCACAAGTCTTCATTAAATCGGATGAAAATCATCAAGGTCGATTGCGCGAATAAGTCAGGAACAATGATTAAGGGAATCAAAGCCCAAATCCACTACCTGTTCACCATATGGTACAGAGGTAAAAGCATCTTATGATCTCGGCATCTTATCGGCCCATCTATCAAAGAAGCTATCTCAGACAACAAGCAAGTCTGGGGCAATCTCAAAAACAACGACAACTCAATACTGGGGCATTTATCAACCATCCCAAAGATGAAAATGCACCAGTCAGCACCATTAGCATGGTACATCATTATCAAAGCTTCCCTCACAACATCTCACTGGTGATTCAGTATGATTATTTGGTCTTTTCCAATCATACTATTCTCAAAATGAATAATCCACATCTGAGGTATGACTCTTTCATCTCTTTATGAGCTTTTAGTCTCCATCTACATGCATTAGCGATAATATACATGTTAAGTATTCTTAGAAAGAGGTTTTTGCTTAACTCGTTATGAATGGGATTAATTTTAATAAGCGTCTGTGGGGCAAGAACGGGAATGTGTAGAGAATTATGACTATTCAACCTTTTGATTAGGCACGACATCCTAGTTCAAAGCACTTTTTGGAACCTAGAGTGGGACAAGTGAGATTACTTAATTGGTCGTGAATTCTCTCAATGATATTACTAGGAGTGCCAACAAAATGTTTAATTATGGTAAATATTAAGGTGTTAACTCCATCTGGTGGACCAATTCCAACATCTTCATCAAAGATGGGGTTGCCGTCATTGTCTAATTGGACAGCATGGATTATATATAACCTAGTATCTTCAGTGAGATGTTTTTCCCACCAAGATCTAAGAATACCGGTGAATCAACTAGCTATTAACTCAACAATGTCTGGCTGAGTCAGATTGTTGAATTTAGTTATATAGCTATTAGCTACCATAAACATATGATTTAATTTATTTAATATCTCTTGTTCACTAAAACCATCTATGTTCCATTCATAAATTTTATTAGATGAAACAGAGAATTGTTTATCTAGATTTCTCTCTTTGAATTGTAGATCCGGAGGAGTAGGTCTAGAATACCAATTCCTGGTCACACTAGTGTTATGAACTGTTAATTTGTTTAACTGTTCATTAAAATCTGGGACTGAAACGGTATTAGAATGATTTGACTGGCTATTGCTTTCATTGTCAGTTTCAACTTAATCAATGATTGCTATAATACCACTTGATTCAAGTTCAGTTTTTAATTTTTTAAATAACTTATCAATAGAACGAACAAGTTCGCCATCATTATTGGGTAAACCTAATTTACTTCTATTTTCTGGTAATTTTAACAAAGGTTGTTCAATTTTCGAATCAGGTTTTTTAACAATGGTTTCTTCAAACTTTTCTTCTATTCTATCTAGCTGCTTACCAACAGTTGCTAGATACTGGTTACTGAAATTTAATTGTTCAATAATCTTTTTATCATCTTTATTACCATCCAAAATCTTAAAAGGACTGGCAACAACAGATGTGTTTCTTATTGGAAGAAGGACAGTTTCAAGAGGGGGATGACTAGAGGAAACTTTTGATTTGTCTTCTTTTGTCCACTGTATTTTAGTTATAACATTACATTTACCATGATATTGATTATACCAATCGTAAAAAGTAATGTTTATCTTTTCACTGTTAATAAATCTTTTCCATCTATTAACAATCTTATCGCGATCTTTATCTGTTGGATGATTAGATCGAAAAAAATGTCTTTTTTCTTTATTAGATTTGGAATTAAAGTCTTTAACAAGATTATCCCAATCTAATTTGAATTCTTTCTTAATGACTCTTAATTGGTTGTTAATAAGAATTTCAAAATCTGATTGAGTCGGAAACTCAGAAGGGGTAGGAGAAGAAGAACCTTCTTCTTCTACATGGTCATTTTGAGTGTAACAAGGGTGACTAGCTTGACCTTGATTAAGGATACCTTTCATTTTTATATCCCTAATAGAAGGGTTACTTAGAACTTCAGTATCTCTTCTAGTATGAATAGAAGGTGCTGAAGAACTGGTAAAGTCTTCTATAATAACTGGTCTTCTAGTATGCTCAAAACTTATTTTGACTGTTCCATTAGAAAATTGTTTAACATTTTTTATATTTAGTAGGTTATTAACTATAGGTTGTTGAGGTATTTCACTGGGTAAAGTCCATTGACTAGGTAAAGTAATATCTTTCTAGAGGATGGTTCTCTAGATCTGAATATTAGCATCACTAGTTGAACTTTGAATTAAAATAGTTTGATCTTTAGGACTTTTATTAAGAGCATGAATGATTAAGTTCGTTTTCCTGGTCTTATAATAAATCCTATAAATCAAAGCTATGGGCTGAGAACCCTCAATCATATGAGTAATTTCACCAGCAGTTTTAATGTTTCATGTAAAAGCTTTTAATAAATGTTGATCACTTAGGCTTAATGTGAAATCAGGAAAGCAATTGAAATGGATAGGTCCATTATGCATACTTGATTCCATAGCACCGATCATACTAGGATAATAATTCAAGAATCTAGCATCTCCGAGGCAGAGGTATATACTCGAATTGATTCCTTTAATGTTTAAATGGTTTAACTGCAACTTGAACAAGACCGATATGGATAAAATTATAACATTTCTTCCTATGTTTTTTAATAACATCAGGAGATAAAAGACTACAATTTTCATATTCTTTGTTAATGGCATAAACTTTTTCAACTGTTTATACATTATAATCTGTTTTGAAGTTATCTTAAAAGGTTGATTGATAAATTTCTTTAGGGGAAACTCTGGGTATATTCCAATTGTGTAAAGCTTGACTAATGTTTTCATAACTGTGTTCTTCCTGGTTAACTATGTCAGGGACAGGAGGCAAAGTTGACTTGTTACTAGCTAAGGAGTTAGATCTAAACAATCTATTCATCTCTTACCAGATTCAAATTTAAATTTTACTCATCGTTCTTTCATGCATACCCTCTTACCTTAAGCAGACTCATACCTATGTTCTTTAACCAAACACTGCTCACCCAAGAGACTTCTTTTACTCCAGTAAATGAAGTTACCCTTCTAGAATTAAATCATGAAGTTAATAAACTAAAAAGAGAAATTTCTAACTTAAAATTTGAATTTTCTAATTTAAGAAAAGAGTTTTAATATTAGAAATACCACGAGAACAAGATGAACCAGTAGGACTGACTCTGGACTCTTTTGGTTTTAACTCTTTTGTTTGACTGGTAGATTATTTGGGTGGAATAGCTGTAACTGGTAAAACAGGGAGACGAACAATGGTAAATTCCTTTTGAACCTGACCAACAATTCTATTAATATCAAACTTATCCCACCATTTGATGAAAAGCTGACGGGAGACATGAGGATTTGGATCAACGGTGCTACAATATACCAAATAAGTAAAATTTTGAGATTGAAAATCTGTTACTTTAGTTGGAGTTTGAATATCATACTGCCATTTATGAATCCAAGGAATCTTATATTTACTCAAAAACTGAAGAATGACAGGGATACCGCCATATTTTGGATTGTGTTTACTGTGATTGCAAAAATGACTGAGTTGGACTTGTAAAAGATCAGGGAAGAGGTCGAAAGTAGAACTAAACCTTGACCACCAGAGAGTGAACCAATAAGGGATTTGACTTTTGAATTTGTGGTCAAACTGAATAAACCACGAGTAACTATTTGACTCATTTTGATTAAGGAAAATCTTATACCAGGCTTCCATATAATTGAAATAATAGTAGGAGTTTTCTTGATTAAAGAGCTGCATAAGATCGGAGAGATGTTTTCCCCAATCAGTCATTTGAATGAATTGTTTAATATATAAGGAATGATAGAGTACTTTAGATTTATCATTATTGGCATAAATAGGTTTAATAAAAACTGCCTCGGTTTCAATGAAAATATCCTTATAATACACAAGGGATTTATAAGGAGCAAGGGGAATGAAGTGCCATCCAATAGGAAAAAACTGGGAGGCAAGTTTAATAGGTCATCTTTGGGATTCATATGGGCTTCAATATGAAATAGGTGATTATTCCATTTAGGCATGTACTCAAAAGGAGGATGACTGGGATTTGAAGAGGAAGCCCTAGTCTGATTGCAGAAAGGGTCAACTGATTCTGGGTTACTGGCTAAGACTGAACTATAGGGCTTGGGAATTATACCAAGGATAATGAATTTGTTAACTAGGTTAGGTTGAGGAATTGGGTTAACTTGATGAGAAACTAAAGTTCCTCTTGGTTGATTACTTGGGCCAGAGGGGCGAGCCGGACCACGAGAAGAAGATGCTCCTCGGACACTCATTTTGGTTGAATAGTACCTGTGTTAATGAATTCTCGAGTGAGAAAATCAGAAATGGAATTGTTACTGCCTTTAATATACTCAATTTCAAAATCAAAAATACTCAATAAGGCTTGCCATCTTGCAAAGGAATGTTTAGAGGCTATGTTTTCTACATCCTTTTCTAAAACATATTTTGCAAATTTGCAATCAATACGAACTAAAAACTTTTGATTTAATAAGTCACTTTGGAATTTGTTAATACATAATACTAAAGAAAGTATTTCTTTTTTAATAGTGATGTAATTTAACTGTGTACTATTCCATGCACCGGAATGAAAACGAACAATTTGTTCAGGAGAATTGACTGTTAACTTTTGCTTGAGAATACCTCCGAATCCAATATCTGAGGCATCAGTTTCAATAATTTTGAATGCAAAATCATTGGAAATACCAAGGTAGGGCAATGCCTTGACATATTTTTTAACTTGTTGGACGACAGAAGTGTGAATGTCAGTCCAAGGTGGAGGATTATCTTGCAAACACTGAAAGAGGGGTTTACAAATCTTCCAGAGATTTTTATAGAACTTGCCATTGTAATTGAGCGAGCCCAAAAATCTCTATAGTTGGGTTTTATTGGTTATCTTATTAGGAAATCTGTCAGCGAATTGAATAGCTCTGTCAATAGGCTGAATAAGTCCTTGATAGATATTAAGACCAAGAAACTGAACTTTATCTTGAAACAAGCTGCATTTGGAAGGGGAAAGGACAAGTCCATTATGTGACGCCCCCAAAATAGGTATACATCACCCATCTTGAGTCGCCAAATACATGGTACAAAATTCAAATACAACTTAATTATACAACAGTCGTGTAAAATACGACAAAACATATGCTGTGAGTTTTAATACAAATATTGTCATCTATAAAATATCCACACTCAATTGAGACCTCATTACATTTATTATCACACTATTTAACTGAATAATGAGGACTACTAATGCTATTATCTGGATCGTTACTCTGTTCCCCGACTAGTCCCTGTTACGTTCTCATTTCCTGAAGAGAACAATGAAAGTAAAAGGGTGAGCTCAACTAGCCTAGTAATAAATATTATGACAATGATAATGTAGAATAAATTATCGTTAGCCTTCAACAGTGTTAAACTGATACAATATAACAAACATCAAGTTTAACTGCAGCGGAATAAGCAATCCATTAAAAGAGTCAAGTAGAGAATAAAATCTACTATCTTTTATGATTTAAAATGTTTTTCATCACTTTTATCACTGGGACTCAGCTTAATAAATAATCCACATCATCCCTGCACTACTACCAAGGATATTCATTAGTATCACAACCACAAATTATCCATGCACTCACTTGCCAAGGATATTCGTGTATTCATCAATGGTCATGATCATGCCAACAATCGTCCATCAATGCACTACGGGCCAATGAGGACTTTTACCACATCATTTGTAACATTACTACCATGATTATACCGAATAATCCCTAGTCATAATCATACCAAGTCCATCTATGCACTACAGGCCACAAAAAACTTTCAACAAAATATAAACATGAGGATGATGACAATGATATAAGAATTCAATAAAACAAGTTCAAGAATTAATTTATCCAGAACTAATAACGTCCAAATTGTCAACGTGATACTTTTCAGTAGAGTAAAATTCAAGAATGCTCGTAAGAATATTTCCATAAAAAGATATGGATGAAGCGCAAATATCAAGGATATTCCACTAATTTCATGGAGTATAGAAGTAAAAACTTTAACCAACTGAGTATAATAAAGAATGGAATAACAAAAGAAATCACCAGGCATGCGATAGACCGCACAGACAGGTTATTCCAATAGAATAGTAAATAACGGAACCAGGTCATGCGTAAACGCACAAACTGGATATTCCAACAGAATAATAAATAACGGAATAACAGAAGAATTTCACCATGTATGCGGTACTTCACATAGACAGGTTATTCCAACATAATCATAAAGAATGGAATAACAAAAGAATTTCACCAAGTATAGGGTAGACTGTGTATACAGGTTATTCCAACAGAATAATGAAAAGAATGGAATAACAGAAGTTCTCTTCATGAATACGAAAGAAATAATACCCCTTACCTTAGAACAAACTGGATATAGGAGTAGTGAAGTAGTAGAATACTTTTCTTCTTTCTCTCTATAGTTTCTCTCTCTAGAGTTTCAGTGAATTCATAAGAAATAATGAAGGAATGAGCTTCTATTTATAGGAGAATAGACTGAATACTAACTAATTCTCGAACGGTCAGATTGATTTACTTTTAAAGCAGACGGTCGGTCTGTATTGGTTTACTATAAAATATTCTAATAAAACAAAATCTTTTAAATAAAATAAAATATATTCTATTTAAAATCTAATAAAACAAAACTTTATATAATAAAAATATATATAATAAAACACGTTACTCCTCCGTGACTCACGATAACTAATTTTTCTTCCTTCCCCACTTTTCTTGACAACTTGATATATATATATATATATATATATATATATATATATATATATATATATATATATATATATATATATAATGTACTCCCTCAATCCACACATGCTAAATCAATTATATATATACATAATCTATATACTCCCTCTTTGTACGTTAAGTCTCCCTCCCATTTCTCGACATTTCATTACTCCCACCCAAATCATTTTTCCATACTTGGGCCCCTACATGTGGCCCCCACCTTTATAATATAGAATAATTTTCTACCGATTATTTTGAAAAATGGGTAAATGGGGGGTTCATAAATACAACAAATACTTCATTAAAAAAATCCCTCAATATTTTTAACAACATTTATCATCATTATTATAATTCACAATATTAATCGACCGGGTTGTTCCCGTGGAAGAGGGGCTTTCAATAAGATTTTCTCCCTATGGTAGCGCAATTAGGTGATCAAACCTCTCCTTGTGAACTTCTAGACATCGTTAATATTGTAAATAATAATATTAATAATTTATCGACTCAATTATTGATTTAATAATATATAAAATATCGACAATAATTGAATCAAATAACATGAGATCTTTGTGCAACAATTCATCGAAGCAATAATTGAACAAAAGCGAGTGACTTCTCACGTAAGCATCAATAATCAATCTGTAGTGCTACTATGCAACCACAGCAGACATCGCATTACTTTAACACCAGGTGTTTCATCAGTTTACGGTAAAACTTCCGCCGTTATTTTCATAAAAGTATTTTTGTCATTTTCTCAATCCGACAATAATTCTGTTGTGGGGTCCACCAATGATTTTGCCGTCGTACGAATATTCTCTGTTAAAACAAATATTCCCCGACCAATCGAATATTATATAACAACTTGCGTACTTTGCAAAATTTATAACTATTACCCACAACTATAACATTATATCAAATTCATTCCAAAATATTCAAAAATGATAATTATAGAAAATTCATCTTTGTTCATAAAAGTTGGGGTCTTACAATCTCCCCTTATGAAATTTCACCCTCGAAATTAGGGTACGTACCTGTATGTCGAAGAGGTAAGGATACCTTGATTTCATTTCAGATTCTAACTCCCAGGTCATTTCCTCAACATCGTGGTTCCTCCATAAAACTTTGACTGAAGGTATAACCTTGGAGCGTAGAATATGTTCATTCTTATCCAATATTTGAACAGGAACCTCTATAGACACTCGAAATTTTCTGTATGCCTGTTACTAACATTACAGGAGGGCAGATTCGTCTTTTGGAGATAACCCTAGAAGACAGTTTACATCCATTCTGGATACTACTGGAAGTTTAGTTCCAACCCGGAACACAAACCAGGAACACCAGTTCCAACCCGGAACACAAACCGGGAACGTCATTCCAAACCCCGGAACACACACCAGGAATGTCATTTCCAATATCGGAGATAACCCCGAGGTATGCAGATCAAAAGACCGGCAACAACAACAGAGAGGACAGTTTTGTCTCTGCGATAACACCGCGACGCTCAGTTTCTGCCCCAGAACTAACACTGGGAGTAGCGACTCCATCCTTGGTGATAGCCCCAAGGGATGCTTTTGCAGTTCTGGCGATAACTCCGGAATTGTTTGTTCCAAATACATGCGATCAACTTCAAGCTCAAACCTCCTACCGAGGCACTCATACCTCAAACCCAGAGCTAACAACGGGAAGACAAGCACATCCACAAGATGACCTTACGGTATTCAAACACTTGCAGCAGTCCAATCTCGGAAGTAACCTTGAGCAACATCTGCTTTCCGCTCAAACCGACGATAACCCCGGTGAGGAGTCAAACGTCATCTTGCCACCTTTCAAACACCTGCGCATTGTCTCAACACTTCATAAATACATACATACAATAATGTCTCACAAGAACCGAGGAGTAACAATCCCGAGTGACTATTACGCGTGGCAGTACTTTGGATAGAATTTGAAGCTTGAAGACCATGGGCATAGACCCCTCTTCCTAACTTCGTACAACCTCTAATCCATGTTATTGCATAACTCTCGACACAAGTGGTCCGAAGAAGGTCAGATATACCTCGTTCGGATGCTCGAATTGAAGTTCTGCAAGTTCGAGCGGATATTATAATGCATGAGTGCATGTACTACGAGACGACGGGACCTGCGAGGCTCGGATGCATCACGACGATCAGATATATAGCACCTGGCATGCTGCTGCGGTATACTGCTGCGCCATCCGCTCTATATATACAAGCCTTGGGGAATTGACCATTTGAAGAAGAGAGAGGAGAAAAAAGGTGACAAAGCCTCATCCATTTTACTCTGCATACACATCTCATTGAGTGTTTCCTCATCTTTAAACACTTGTTAGCTCACATATAGTTATCTTTTATCCATGGAGATGAGTGTTTATCCATTTAAAGTCATAGAAGTCTACATTGGCAGCATAACCGTAAGCCTTCTCACATTATATAAAGCCCTTCTTCTCATATTAGCACACTTTGTTATACACATCGAGAGTCGTGTTGTGTGCGTTTGCCAGATCTTGATCTCAAGTGGTTTTCATTTCTATATATATATATATATATATATATATATATATATATATATATATATATATATATATATATGTATATATTTTATATATGGAATAACATTATCGAGTTATGCCTCGATTGAGCCTAAACTTGATTCGAGGCGTTTATCCGCTATATATATATATATATATAATTGTTGTCGAGATATATATCGATGAGCACGGATTTTACATAAATTGCATTTACTCATTATATATATATATATATATATATATATATATATATATATATATATATATATATATATATATATATATATATATATATATAGCAAGAACGACTTTGGATGTGAATCGAGACTCATCGAATATATATATATATATATATATATATATATCTATATATATATATATATATATATATATATTTACATTTTAGTCTTGCACAGAGTTTACTTGTGGCGGTTGATCGCTTTACTGACTTTATTTACATTTTCGTCCCACAGAGTTTACTTCGTGGTGGTTGATCATGTCCATATATATATTTACCGCTTTTATATATTTATATTTCGATCCCCATGGAGTTGCTTCGTGGTGGTTGATCATGTCTCAGATAGATATATTTACTGACTTTTATATATATAACTACTTATCGCTTTCCATACAAATTCATGTATCATGTGAGCTCAGGAGTCATGTGATCATGATTGATCTATTGAATCTAGATTAGGTTCCCATGATAGACATTTTTTAAATTTGTAAGTAGCTTGTACATTATTTTACAGTGTCTGAATTTCCTTGGATGGTTGTCATGCCCATGAGGAGTTCGGCACTGTTGTATATTATTTTCTCGAGAATGCTTCTCATCTCAAAAATAAAAGCAAACAAGCCGAACATTTAATAATAAAATGGAAGCATCAAAGGCCTCAATTACTATTGAGCACAGGGTTTGAAAAACCTCTTTTACAAAACGACATTGCTATATCTAGTTTAAAACTAAAGTTTTCTATAAATTCAAACCTTATGTATATAGGTACAAACGAGGTACTGCACTACTTCCAAATAATTGAACATTGATCCACACACACACACACACACATTCATATAATAGTTTCTTTGAAAAGTGGTGGTCACCGTGGTAACATGGATGTCGGGGGGTGCCTAACACATTCCCTTCGCATAATTAAGCCCCCGGACCCACAATGAATATCGGTTTCACAGACTGCCTCAGCGATTGTCAAATCATCGGGTCAATGTGCAAACCTTTTTTGATTCGTTAGTGCAACGATTAAAAACATCAATGGCGACTCTTAAAGTCAAATCGTCGACATTATACATGTCGGACCTTTTCACTTGTTTTTCAAACAAATCTCACATTAACATGAGAACACCAAAGAACAAGTAACGAAAAGGGACACTCAAAAATCCCGACGTCGACAAGTGGCGACTCTGTTGGGGACTCCAGTAAGAGTGCTTCAGCTGCTATTACAAGCTTTTCAAAATTGTTATATTCTTGTGTGTGAATGTTGCATTTATATTTATGATGAATGTATGAATGCATCTTAATTCTCGTGACCGCTAAATATCTATCTCTGTGATATTATCGCTTCAAGACATGTCATCATTTTGCATAAAGCGGTGAGACACGTTGTATGTGAATGTATGTTGTGTGGTCCCTCCACTAGGAGGCTATCTGTCCGTGTTTGATTCTTTGGACTCGTGGGAAGAATAATTCCACGAGGCTCGGGAAAGGCACCACCTCGATTTCGCTCCAGTTGAACGACCAGATTAACTTCCTGTCAAGTAGATTGCGATGATCAGGGAACCTTTATGCCAAAAAGCCGCGAGAGTAACCCTAAGATAGGTCAACATCTGATAAACCAAATGGGAAGGAAAATCTCTTCATACTTTCCATTTTCAATTACTTGTGAACGTATTTACTTGTAATTTTAATCCATGTTCATCCATGTGTAATGGAAAATATGAAGAATATATGTGCATGCATAACATGTTATCAATTAACAACCGGTTTTACAGGATAAAATTCCTAAACGGACATGTTTTGATAACATTTAGATTACCCTAAGACTAAACTACGTAAGTCTTTTGTAGGGAAACAATTGGGCCTGTTACACGCTCAAAATCAAAAAAGGCCACGAGCCTACAGCCAATCATGTCTTCTTCTGACAAGTCTAATGCTGTTTCCCGAGAAGAATTTGACGGATTGAGTAAACAAATTACAGACTTGGTTATTCTACTGAAAGAATTTCACCAGTCCACTTAGGGTACGAAGATACCTACACATACACAATCCTCTACACAAGGAAGAGTTCAAGGTCTGGAAAAGACAATTCCAGAACCTCAGTTGGATACAACCAACAAAGACCCTGAAAACACTCATCTCAAAGAAGATCCAGACACCGGTGATATCAGGAAGAAGGTCCTTCAAATGGAGGAAACTATTCGTGTTCTCAAAGGGATTGGAACACATGAAAGTGTTTCATATGCAGACCTTTGCATATTTCCTGGTGTTCATTATCCAGAGAAATTCAAGACCCCTGATTTTGAGAAATATGACAGATTAGGGGATCCTTATACACATTTAAAGGTGTTCATTGGAGAACTTGGGTCTTACGCAAAAAATGAAAAGCTCAGAATGCAGATGTTTTAGAAAAGTCTGGCTGGAGAAGCCCGTTCATGGTATACCAGATTAGACAACTAAAAGATCCATAGATGGGAAGAGCTGGCTCACGCCTTCCTCACTCAATACAATTTTCAATCTCAGATGGCTCTGACCGGGTACCAAATTACCAAAGTCAAGCTTGATCCTAACGAGTCATTTAGAGAATGCGCTCAAAGGTGGAGGCGCCTCTGTTGCTCAAGTTATTCCTTCCATGATGTAATTAGAAATGGTCATGACTTTCATAGATGTCTGAGGAAGCTCCTTTCTATGAAAGAGTTCTAATGGTATTGGCAAACCATTCTCGAAATGATCAAGCAAGGGAGAAATGGCTGAAATGGGATTTTAGTATGGTAAAATTCAAGACCTAGCCGCTCTTAAAGCCGTTGTTGAGCACATCCAGTCTAGATCTTATGGAAACAACCCCCAGAGGGTCCATAAAAAGAAAGAGGAGGATGTTTCCTTGATACTACAAGGACAAAGAGGCAATCAAAGCATGCCTATGCAGAGGAGAAACTACTCCCCTTTTCCAGCACAATCTTCAAACCCTCCATTGCCTAAAAGTGGAGAAGTAAAGTGACCTCGAACGTTCACACCATTAGGGGACTCGCTCGAGAATATTCTTGCTCTTCTGACTGCTCAGAAGAAAATTACACATCTTCTTCCACCAGCCAACCCTAATGGGAGGGGTTTTAATGCTACTCGGAAGTGTGCTTATCATGCCGGAGCACCTGGACATGATACTCCATATTGTTGGGCCTTGAAACATAAGATTCAAGATCTAATAGACAACGGTGAGATCATGGTCACAAAGCTAGATCAACCTCACGTGCAAGACAACCCTCTTCCTCAACACAAAGAAGAAGAGGTCAACATGATCAGTTGGAGCATTGGACAAAGTTCCAATTCTAATGGCCAATCATCCCAAACCATCAAGGATGGTGTTGACAAATGGGATTATGCAAAGTTCTAGTTTACCATGGAACGAAAGATTAAAGCTCTTTGCAAACAAATTGAGTAACTGAAAGAACTGGTGACCCACCATCATCAAGTCACACGCCAATTAATTAGGTAGGAGCATGCCTATCTCCTTCCTTTTGTTATGAATGCCTCCTCACCACCTTCAGAAAGCGAAGCTATGGAGGATAAGGTTGCGAAGAGAGCAAATGCTAAAGCCCGTCGGGATTTTGCCAATCAGAGGGAATTTACCTATTTGGGCCAATCTATGGAGGAGATACTGCAGATGTTGATCAACGAAGGAAGAATTACCTTCATTCTCCCTCCAATCAATCCCCGTTCAGGACGGTTTAATTCTAATGAAATGTGTCAATATCATTCACATTCTCGTGGTCACAGCACAGAAGAATGCTGGGCACTCCGCCATCTTATTCAGAATCTTATTGATAGCGGTGTCCTGCAAATAGCAGATGATTACACTGTACAACTCAAGGGTAGGAATGCATGTCCTACCAAATAGAAGGGATCAGTAGCAGTCATATTTGAAGTGGATGATGAGATTGTCAAAGTATTTCCCATTCAATTCAAAGGAGCTGACAATCCTTTGAAAGTGGCCGCACCAGAGCCAAATTCTTTATCTTGCAGACCACAATATCCTGTTGTCAGCTTACACAAAGTTCCATGGAATTATGGAAAAGCTGAAGGATCAACGTCACTGTATCTTCCTCAATGGTTTATTAAACCTACTTGCGAAGCAAAGGGGAAGTTGCCCATGGAGAAGATTGAAAAATTCCTCCGCAATATGGGCCACAATGAAGCCAAAGTGGTTTTAAGCTTGCGAGAAGCTCCACACCAGATTTCAATAATGGACTTGGTTTTCTCTTCTGAAGATCACCGAAAGATCTTACTGAAGGTTTTGGAAGAAGCCTACTTGCCAAAATAAGTGGATGTGGAAAAATTTCAACATTTGGTTGATCACATTTTCAACAACAATGTGATATCCTTCACTGATGACGACATACCTCCCAAAGGAACCGATCATTGCAAGCCAATGCATATTACAGTTTTGTCTTCCGGGTACATGCTAGCCGGAGTTTTGATAGATGGAGGCTCATCTCTAAATATCTGTCCTTATGCCACCTTGGTGAAGATGAATTTCAATCTCAGGCGGATCCAAAGCAGCCATACGGTTATCAGAGCTTTTGACGGATCCCGACGGAATGCCATCGGAAAGATTGAGTTGCCAATTGAGATTGGTCCAAATACATTCAATGTATCCTTCCATGTCCTCAAAATAGATTCAGGATACAACCTGCTATTGGGGAGACCATGGATACACATGGCTGGAGCCATTCCCTCCATGCCACATCAATAATTCAAATACATTATCAACAACAGTCTAGTCACTATCAACGCTAAGCCGAAAGGTCCTGAACAAGGAACTATACCAATTATTAGCTTCAATTCAGAAGTTGAACCAGCCAGTTTCCATACTTTGGAAGTGAGTAACACGCAATACCATTCTATTGGAGTGCCACTTCCCATACCCAAGATTTATGTCGAGGTTATGTCGGCCACTCATGAAATGATCTCAATCGGTCATCAACCTAGACAAGGGCTTGGGAAAGATAAGCAGGGTATTAAGCACCCTATTCAAATGTCCAGTCAAATTGGAATAGCCGGGCTAGGATATTCTGCCAGTTCCAGTCATAGGAATCCTCATAAGCACAAGCAGGTTCCTCAAGCTTCCGTCGCATGGCAATTTTCTATACCTTTACCTCATGAGTTGATACAGTCTCCAGTAAAGGTGCCAGCCCATATTGTGGCTCTCCTGTTTCTGAAGGCAGTACCAATCAAAGCAAAAGAGGTACTGATTCCTGATCCTGAAGTTGAAGAAAGGGAACTGAAATGTACACATGACCTTACCTTGATGATGGCAGGCATACGCGTCATTGTTCATGATGAACATACAAACAGATACACCCCAGACGATGATTGCCCAGATGTCATGGTTATCATTTGGGAAAAGGAGGGCAATGACGATCTTTCCATCATTACAGTCCATCAGGACTTTGCCCTCAACAATTGGAGCAGCACTCCATGCATTGGTCGACGAGGGTAAAATGGGCAGAAAATCCCTCTGCCCTATAGATAACTTTAATTACTTGCTTTCCTTTATAGTACTAGCAGTTATTTTATCAAGTACATGCTAACACTTTTGTATGATCAAACAACTGCATATATTAAGTGAAAGCATCTTTTGTTTCAGGACTCTGAATTTAGATGTGTTTGTACTTGCTAATGAGGTGCCTTCTCTCCACAAGGGCTGTAACTTTGATGCAAAGTTGGACTCAGACTTGATGGACATTCAAGAGGACATTGAGATACCTCAGGAGATTAAGGAATGGGTCGCAGACAAACCCAAACCCAATATTGATCAAACCACTTCTTTTAATCTTGGATCCTTAGACAACCCTAAGCTAATCCAAATTGGTTCAAACCTTACCACAAATCAACAGAATGACATGGTTGCACTATTAACCCAATTCTAGGATGTGTTTGCATGGTCTCATGAAGACATGGTGGGTTTGTCCACGGATATTGTTCTTCATTGCCTTCCCATCAAAGAAGGATTCAAGCCAGTTAGGCAAAAGCTCAGGCAATTGAAACCTGAGTGGAGTTTAAAGGTCAAAGAAGAAATTGTGAAACAATTTCAAGTTGGCATTATCATGGTGTCTACATATCCGGAGTGGATATCCAACATTGTTTTTGTGCCTAAACCAGGGGGAAAGGTGTGAGTCTGCGTGGATTACCGGGATTTGAACAAAGCTTGCCTTAAAGATAGCTTTCTCGTGCCATTTATCCACATTCTCATTGACAATACTACTTAGTACGGCATGTACTCGTTTGCTGATTGCTTTGCGGGGTACCATCAAATTATGGTCGCTGAGGAAGTTCGTGAGAAAACTGCTTTCATCACGCCTTGGGGAACCTTTTGCTACAGACGGTTGTCATTCGGCCTCATCAATGCTGGGGCAACCTATCAATGAGCTATTATGGCTCTTTTCCACGATTTAATGCATAAAGAGATAGAGATCTACGTGGATGACATCATCGTCAAATCCCGGAAGGAGGATGACCACCTAGACCATATCAAGAAGCTATTCAACAGGTTGCGTAAGTACAACTTGAAGTTGAATCCAGCCAAGTGCGCTTTGGTGTTAAATCAGGCAAGTTGTTAGGTTTCCTAGTCAGCCACAAAGGGATTGAACTGGATCCTACCAAAATCTAGGCCATCAAGAAAATGCCCATTGCTCAGACAGAGAAGGAAATACAGGGATTTTTGGGAAGAATCAACTTCATTAGCAGATTCATTTCTCAACTCACAGCAACCTGTGAGCCTATCTTCAAGCTGTTAAGGAAAAACTCCTCCATGAAATGGAATGATGAGTGTCAGAAAGCCTTCCTTACAATCAAAAAGCAACTAATTAACGCTCCTATTTTGGTAATTCCCAGGGATGATGTTCCCCTGTTCATGTACCTGTCCATAAATGACAATGCCATGGGCTGTATGCTAGGGCAAAAAGACAATAGAGGCCAAGAACGAGCTATTTATTACCTCAGCAAGAGATTCAGTATTAGTGAACACAAGTACACTCTGATTGAGAAGACTTGTTGTGCTTTAGCATGGGCTTCCATGAGGTTACATCATTACCTCCATGGTCACACAACCCATCTCATATCCCAAATGGATCCTCTTAAGTATGTGTTTAGTAAGCTCATACTGAATTATCGACTGTCCAGATGGTAGTTGATCCTGCAGCAATTTAACATCGTCTACGTGATGTAAAATTTTGTCAAAGGTCAAGGAATTGCGGATCAACTGGCCGCCACACCTGCAGGGTACTACAACCCTTGGAAACATACTTCCCCGATGAAGGGGTAATGACAATTCAGCTGCAACATCAGTACGATACATGTTGTATGTGGAGAATGTATTTTGATGGAGCTGTTGACACAGAAGGCTTTGGAGCTAGAGCAGTTCTAATATCCCAGACGGGAGGGCGATATCTCGTCGTCACAAATTACAATTTGTCAAAGACCAACAACACAAATTGAGTATGAAAGGTCGTGATCATGGGGCTAAAACATGCCCATTCAATGGGCATCAGGCGGTTAACTATCTTTGGGGATTCCGAATTGGTAATCAGACAATCCACGGGAATCTATCAAACCAAAGAATTACATTTGTTGCCTTACCATCGGCAAGTTTTATAGATGGATTTAGAGTTCGAAGAAATCTCCTTTCTATATATTCCTCGTAATAGGAATGATTTTACAGATGCATTAGCAACGTTGGCCTCCTTGGTTTACATACCTAACAAGGAAAACATGCCAAGCATCACGTTTACTCTGCAAAAAGCCCCAGTCTATGGGAATTACGTTGGAGAAGTATCGGATGAACTACCTCCCATCCACAATCCTTGGTATCAATGCATCAAGGAGTATCTACGAGATGGATCTACACCCGCTAAGGCAAGCCTAACTAAGAAGAGGCGGATTCATCGACTCGCTATGAAATTCTACCTGAGCGGAGATGCACTCTACAAAAGAGATGCTGGATTAGGTCTCCTCAGATGTCTGGATAAAGACCAAGCTCAAAGACTCATGGATGAGATCCATGGCGGAGTATGTGGCCCTCACATGAGCGGACCCCTACTTGTCAAGAAGATCCTTAGAACGAGGCATTATTGGCTTACACTCAAAGCTGACTGTGATGATCACGTCAAGAGGTGTTATCAATGTCAGATTCATGGGAATGCTATCCACGCCCCTCCAAGGGAACTCCACAATATGAATTCGCCATGGCCCTTCTCAATGTGGGGAATAGACGTGATCGGGCCTATCGAGTCCAAAGCCAGTAATGGACATCGATTCATATTCACCATGATCGACTACTTCACGATAGGACAAACAATGTGCAAAGCTAGAATATATGTTGTCCACAATAAGAAAGAAGACAATTGGCGTATTTCTACTGTTGAATTAGAGCACAATCATCACTTAGTGACCCCCACCAAAGTAGATTTGATCGAGACTCATAGAAATATTACTCCTGTTGCAAGAAATTTAATTGACACTTTAAATAAGTCCCAGATTGGTCCTAGTAAGATGATGAATGTTTTTGAGCACAATGGGAGGTGGTTTGCAAAATGTTCCTTTCTCTCGCCAATGTTGAAAGTGTGGTGCGAGATTTAAGGCGTGATTCTACTGAGATGAAAATGATGCACAAGTCGTCATCAATCATTTGAACAAACTTGCATCCGGAAGTGCCAAGAAATTTTTTTCCGAAAGTGAAACCCGGTGAAAACAACCGCATAGCTTGTATTTTGTGGGTTGACGCCCGATCAAGGTTTATGTATCAACGGTTCAGAGACATTGTGACATTTGATAGTACATACTAGACAAATAAGTATGGCATGCCATTTGTTCCATTTGCCGGGGTCAACCACCATTATCAGTCTATATTGTTTGGATTTGCACTGTTATGAGATGAGACAGAGGACACTTTCGTTTGGGTTTTACAGACATGGCTTGAAGCCATGGACTACAAGGCACCTACAACCATCATCACTGATCAAGACAGAGCCATGAGTAATGTTATTGCTACGGTACTTCCAACTAGTCATCATTTATTGTGTTCTTGGCATATTAGCAATAAATTTCCTGAAAAATTGCATCATGTTTATTATGAGCACCCATCGTTCAAAAATGATTTTAACAATTGTGTGTATAACTCATTGTCCATCGAGGAATTTGAAGAGCGTTGGCATATTCTGATAAGTTCCTATGAATTGTATACTAATGAATGGCTTGGAAGTTTGTATAATGTACGACAGAAATGGATTCCAGCATATACAAAGAGATATTTTTCCGCGGGAATGACTACCACTGGAAGAAGCGAGAGCATGAATGCCTTTTTTGATGAGTATGTTAATGCATCAACAGGTATGCTATGTTTTGTACTACAGAGTCAAAAGGCTGTAGAAAGACAGTTTATCAGGAAGAGGAAGGCCGACTACATAACAAAACATCGTAAAAGGATTATGGTACTCGGTTCATCTTTAGAAGTTCATGCTGCACAAGTGTACACAAAAGAGATGTTTAGACGTTTCCAACGTCAATTCGTCGATTCCATGAAATACAATGTTCATAAACTTAGTGAGATGTGTGTCACTGATACTAAGGTTTATGCAGTGTATAATGCAGATGCAACTGAAAGTGGTGGAAGATATAAAGAAGTTGTCAACAATCGACAACCGGGATCAGTAACATGTAACTGCCAAATGTTTTCTCACTCACGGTGAATTATGCAGGTACATCTTGAGATATTTCACAAAGAAAGAGTATTTCAAAAATACCAATCGACCGACATGATCCTTCATCGGTGGACAAGAGACGCGAACAAAAGCAATGGTGAAGACTTACTCTTTAACTCCACATCTGCCGACTTGAACAAAATCAAGCAATGCGCTTATAATCATTTGATGGGTGATTACCGAGGAGTTAGCGAAGAAAGCGGCTTTTTTCAAATTCGAGGTTACAAAACCGTTTTAAACCGAATGCACGAGGAAAAGAGTTGGTAGACCAAAGATGATCCGGATGAGAATATTATCGAATGGCGTAGATAGCGACATTGATCAGACATTGGAGATCCAAATCATGATATGGGATATGATAATGACGATGAAGATGCAGAGGTGGAAGAAGAAGAAGAGTTTTTGCCGCCTAATATTTCTCAAACAAAGGGCCACAAAAAACAATCTAGATTCAAGAGTGCACTCGAGAAAATCATTCCTTCTAAGACTCATCGAAAATGTGCAATTTGTGGCTTTGAAACCAACCACGATAAGCGAAATCACTATCGAAAGTGCTAGGGATTCTGAGCCAAAAAATAAGCGTCGGTTGTATTAATCATTCTATGTTTTTTTTATTTTATGAAAATGAACATGTAATATGTACTATTCCTCTTAATGTTATGCAAAGTACTAGTATTGGTATAATCAGTACTTACGATATTGATAATCACATTATTATTATTATAATAATACTTCAACGCTTTTATAAATTCGATAATCACATTATTATTATACTTCACTAGTTTTATTAATAATAAAATCATTTCTTAATAATAAAATCATTGCTTAATATATAAAATCATTACTAATAATCATTGCTTAATAAATATAGATATCAACTTATTTCTAAATATCAAACCCCCATATGTATTATATAGACTTATTAATAATATTTGTTTCATAATATAATAATAATGCAAGAATATAGATTTTGGGGATGGTGAAGTTTTAATATAAAGACATATCCTTGGTGAAATAAGTAACTAGGCCCAGTGGTGTGCTCGGGTGGTCGTATGGACGTGTGTTTGGAGTTTGAGGTCATGAGTTCGAGTCATTTTAGAAACAAGTTACTTGAATAAAATAATTTTTTTTTTTTTAATACCGGTAGTGATAAGTTGTATTTAAGTTTTTTTTTTCAATTTTTAATATCACCAGTATGAGCTCTGCATCTTACGTATCAGTATAAGCCTGCATTCGTAGGGAAAAATTAAAAAAAAAAATGTACCAATAATTTATTAAAAAAATAATAATAAAAAAATCCAACCATCACAACCTCTTAGAAACACACAAATCCTTTATTTGTTATTCTTTATAAAATATTTGTTATTTTTATAACTCTTTCATTTAATAACAAATAAAGAATTATAATTCAAATAAAAATAATATCCTATTTTATAAAATATATATTTTTATAATTTTTATTTGCTATTTTTATAACAAATTAAAGTGGGAAGAAATTAATATATTTGTTATATAAAGAATTATAAAAATATTTTTATATCCTATTTTATATCCTATTATAAAATAACAAATAAAGAATATAAAATATT
This sequence comes from Panax ginseng, assembly GCA_020205605.1. Lineage (NCBI taxonomy): Eukaryota > Viridiplantae > Streptophyta > Magnoliopsida > Apiales > Araliaceae > Panax > Panax ginseng. The sequence continues at coordinate 146,359,586 of CM035132.1, read as the reverse complement.
TTTATAAAATAGCAAATAAAAATTATAAAAATATATTTTTATAAAATAGGATATTATTTTTATTTGAATTATAATTTTTATTTGTTATTAAATGAAAGAGTTATAAAAAATAACAAATATTTTATAAAGAATAGAAAATAAAAGAACTTGCAGTTTTAAGAGGAAGAGGTATTGACTTTTTTTTTTTTTTTTTTTTAAGTAAATTAAAGATTTCAGAATACCGGGAGTATTTTATATTTTTAAGTTTATGAATGTTGAGTCATGACTATCAAATGTATCAAATATATCAAAATGTATCAAATGTATCAAAAATATATCAATTATCAAAAATGTATCAAAATTGTATCAAATGTATATAAAAATATATCAAATGTATCAAAATCGTATCAAATGTATCAAAAATGTATCAAATGTATCAAAGATATATCAATTATCAAAAATGTATCAAAATGTATCAAATGTATCAAAAATATATCAATTATCAAAATATATCAAATGTATCAAAATTGTATCAAATGTATCAAAAAATATATCAAAATATATAAATTATCAAAAATGTATCAAAAATATATCAAAAATGTATCAAATGTATCAAAAATATCAAATTATCAAAATTATATCAAATGTATCAAAAATATATTAAAAATGTATCAAATATATCAAATATATCAAAAATATATCAAAATATCAAAAATATATCAAAAATATATCAATATATCAAAAATATATCAAAAATATATCAAATATATCAAAAATATATCATATATGTATGATATATATGATACATTTTTGATATATTTGATATTTGATACATTTTTGATATATTTTGATACATTTGATACAATTTTGATACATTTGATACATTTTGATAATTGATATATTTTTAATACATTTGATACATTTTTGATATATTTTGATACATTTGATATATTTTTGATATATTTCATACATTTGATACATTTTTGATATATTTTGATACATTTGATACAATTTTGATACATTTGATATATTTTTGATAATTGATATATTTTTGATACATTTGATACATTTTTGATATATTTTGATACATTTTGATAATTGATATATTTTTTGATATTTGATACATTTTGATACATTTGATATATTTTTGATATATTTGATACATTTAATATATTTTTGATACATTTGATACAATTTTGATACATTTGATACATACATTTTGATAATTGATATATTTTTGATACATTTGATACATTTTTGATATATTTTTAATACATTTTGATAATTGATATATTTTTGATACATTTTGATACATTTGATACATTTTTTATATATTTTGATACATTTGATACAATTTTGATACATTTTTAATATATTTGATACATTTGATACATTTTGATAATTGATATATTTTGATACATTTTGATAATTGATATATTTTTGATATATTTGATACATTTGATATATTTTGATACATTTGATACATTTTTGATAATTGATATATTTTTGATACATTTGATATATTTTTGATATATTTGATACATTTGATAGTCATGACTCAGCACATTGCGTAAACTTAAAAAAATATAAAATACTCTCATAGCTACAAGCTCTTTAATTTAAAAAAAAAAAAAAAATCCAACCGGCACAACCTCTTCCGTCTTGCACAAGTTCTTTTATTTGCTATTCTTTATAAAATATTTGTTATTTTTATAACTCTTTCATTTAATAACAAATAAAGAATTATAATTCAAATAAAAAATAATATCCTATTTTATAAAAATATATTTTATAATTTTTTATTTGCTATTTTTAATGTCCTAAAGAATTATTTTATTTGTTATTTTATATCCTATTTAATAAAAATATTATTTTTATTTGAATTATAATTCTTTATTTGTTATTAAATGAAAGAGTTATAAAAATAACAAATATTTTATAAAGAATAGCAAATAAAGAACTTGTGTGTTTCTAGGAAGAGGTTGTGCTTATTGTTTTTTTTATTTTATTTTATTTTTTAGCGGTAATAGTAAGAGCTTGTCCGGTTGGACTTTTTTTTTTTTTTTTTAACAAATGAAGAGCTTGTAGAATGATCGGGAGTATTTTATAAAAAAGGCACAAATTTTACAAAAGTCGTGTTATTCGGGCATTATTTAATATTAAAAATTCATTTTATTTCAATAAACTGACAACATGTTGACTATGGTGGGGTCCTCATATTAAAATAAAAGCCGGTACAAGTTGTGCCGGCTGGGTATATTTATGTTTCATCTCAGCCTTCCGATAAGTTTATCAACGGTCCAAAAAGGGGTTGTTACACAGTTCTCATAACAATAGGATTTGCTATGGATGGGCTCATATATATATATATATATATATATATATATATATATATATATATATATATATATATATATATATATATATATATATGTGTATTTCCATATCATCAATTTCATAAGATTACAACGTATGATTATGGCTTGTTGTTTCAAAAATTTACAGAGTACGTGATATGGCCATATGGCCTTATACGTGATTTTTATATATCAAATATAATTTATTTTGCAAAATTCACACATTGATATGATTATGCATGTTAAAATGAACAAAACAAAATTTGAATGTTGGATTTGGTCTTATAACGAATCTATGGTGATGAATTTTAGAATTTATGTTCAAAACTTCAAGAACATCAAGAACAGTCCAATTTTCATGTTTTAATTCTATGATTATGTGTTTTAATGGGTTAAAATCACTCTATATATGTTGGGTAATGGTTATGTATTAATTCTAACATGTGGGTATGTTTAATTTGGGGAACTAATGATCAAGTAGTGTTTAATTCGCTGAACTCTGTATTCTTCGCGAACTGGGAATCAAATTCTAGAGTGTCGCATTGGCCAACTCAGAATCGATGTCCCATGTCATAAATGTGCTTAACCCCAAAGATCGATGCCTCACTGTATAATACTGCCAAATGCCATGTACCAAAGTCAGCAGCCATTAATACCAGTACAAAAAGTAAAATAGTATGCCACTTAAAGAATAACGGTCGAAATGAGTTTTTAAAAGTGTACAAGTATAGAAATGTGGTAGCAACTTAGTCTAATGATTATAAAGACTTGTTAGACCTATAATGAGATGTTAAAATAAATTCTTAACATGTGCATAACACAATTACGTGTGGATTGAATGATCGAATGCATAATTAGTTTATTTTTCGTGAAGTCTTAATTTTACACTAAGTGTAATAATTGACTAAGTATAGTCATGAATTCGAGTTAAACAAAGCGTAAAGTTATGATGTTAGTACGTTATTATTGACTGGTATTGTGAACGTAATTGGTATGTAGGATTTAATTCAAAGAACGAGTTTGTTTAAATGTAATCTACGCACGAGGCAAGTTTCTAAACCTTATCTTGTTACATTGAGCAAGTTTTCCAACTCTACATTTACGTTGAGCAAGTTTCTTACCCTAAACTTTCGTTGAGCAAGTTTTATAATCCTATTTGTTATTGTTATATAAGTTGATTAATTCATCTTTCGATATTGAGCAAGTTCTCATTATTATTGATCAAGCCTGTCTTATATATTAAAGTTTATTAATCTTTAAGCATGATGTTGTTATACAATAATTATTCTTTTGTATACCTTTTGAGATGTTATTCAAGTTAAATATTCGCATCGTTAAACCTTGTTAGACTAGCGAACCCTTATTGATTCGACTAGTCCATAGTTGATGAGCGTTCTAAATTTCAGAACCCCTTGATGAATTATCCAAACCAAACTTCCTTTGGTGAGGACTCGAATGTCAAACTGAGATGAACAACCCTATATAGGGGATTATTTACGCTTTAGCGTTAAGATATTATGCTGCAAGATGGTACTAAGGGTTGATCCCCTAAGTACGAGAAGAAGAGTCCATAGTCTTAGGATCATTAAAGGTTTCAAGTAAAACACTTGACAACCTAAGACATAGTTCAAGGTCTTATGACCCTCAAAATTTCTTTTGATTCTTGTTATTCATTCTTGATTCAAAAGTTGAGCTTTATATCAGAAGTTATTATTTCTCTCGCATGTTATTATTCATTGTTATCTTGTTATACTTGTGGGCAATCGTGCTAACTCTTGCGTAATAATAACATTACAGTTAAGAACGAAAGAGCAGACGAACCTTCCACTAGTAAGGGCAAGGGCAAGCTTAGCAAGTAATGAAGACTGATTATTTATGTGATTATGTAATGATAGTTAGACTTAATGTTACTTAAGACTTATTTGTTTATGTTTTCCGCACAGATGTTTTAAGGTTAGAGTAACCTGGGATTTATTATTATCAGTTGATGTAACCCCATAAGGGGAGAGATTTATTATTTATTTATTCTATTGCATGGTTTGCAATTTATTTATGGGTAGATAGATAGATGATGTTTGTACAGTGAACACCAAATCCTGCAGAAATGGAAGTACCGGATTTGGGGGTGTCACAGGTTGGTATCAAAGCTGTAAGGTTATGAACCTCAGGTGGGTGAACAACCTTAGGTAGTAGCCTTGTAGGAGATTTAGAACATAGTAGTGGTAAACTCTTATCGAGTTCTAAGAAATGAATTTCTAAATTCATTGAAGATAATAAAAGACTTTATGTGCTTATGTGTTAATCTATGTGTTCGCTAGCATGAATTAGTAACTAAAACATAAAATTTTGTTGTCAGGATGTCGGATGTTGGAGGAGCTAGTCGAGCTGGGGAGGAGGAACCCCGACTACCTATAGAGGAGGAGCCCCGAGACATTCATGTCGTCAGGGAACAGCTTGTACAGAGAGAGCCATCTCCGTTGATCACTGTTGCTGGTCAGGAGCATAAGCCAGAGACAGATCCTGAGGAAGAGGAAGAAGAAGTGGAAGAAGAGGAGTTCCCACCGAACTCCATTGATGCAGAGATGTATGATGCACTCTATGATCGTAACGTAGAGTTGTAGGATACTGTTCGGGATCTGACTGAATAGGCGGTTAGTCGGCAGATTACTATTGAGCAGAAGGATAGAGAGATTGTGACTCTTCACACACGTTTGGGAAACGTGGAGTGGGAACTGGTTCACGAGAAGGGTCAGACCGAGGATACGTCAGCAAAAATAGAGAAGTTAAAGAAGGATCTTAAGGAGATCTCAGAGAGGCTTACCATAGCAGAAGAGGGCTGGGTACTAGAGTCACGCCGTGCTGATCGTGGAGAAGATGATCACCGTACGAAGAAGGCTAAACTTGAGGAGACGTACTCTACACTACAAAATGTAATGGATGCGGTCCAAGATCGAGTTAGGAAGTATCCAATCCAGTTTGAGGATCTACCATCATATATGCTAGATCGCAGAACGATGTCTCACATCATGGAGGAGGAATGTAGCAAGGCTATCCAGCGCCTTAATAGACAGTGATATTATTAGTTTAAATATGTGAAAACTATTTGATAGTTAATGATGTAAATTCTGATATGTTCATAAATAAAGGAATATTGTGATGTTTTAAATCCTATAGATTCTTTATCTCGGGATAGTTGATGTAAATAGAAGTGATGCTATCTTGTGATGTAAAGACTTTTGAATTAAATGAAATGTCAAAGTTTAATTGAAGCAATGTGTTAAGTGAGTTATGATTAAATGTTTAGTTCAGTCTTAAATGTTTTAGAGATTGAGTAAAGATCTAATAAGCATATATTCTTAACGTAAATATGCCGCCTAGAAGACAAAATAAATCAAAGAAAGCCGGAAGGGTCAACAAACAATAATAACGACGCCAATGCTAACTCCGTTCAGTAATTGGTAAACCTTTCAGCTGGAGCACTTAATAATCAACCTCAAGCTCCACCAAACACCTCGTTTAAGGACTTCAAGGAGGTGGGACCGCCAGAGTTTAAGGGTTCCATAAATCCAATCGAGGCTCAGACCTGGGTTATGGAGATGGAGAAGGTGTTCGATATTGCTAAAGTAAGGGACGATCAGAAGACTGCATATGCAACGTTTATGTTGAAGTCTGAAGCCAGCTATTGGTGGCAGGCAAATAAAGTATGGGGAGGTGAAGGTGTAATAACCTGGGAGAGATTCAAAGAGATGTTTTTCGAGATGTATTTCCCGGCTAGTTCACAAAATCAGATGGAGGTTCAGTTTCTAGAGTTAAAACAAAGGAATATGTCAGTAGCCGATTATGCGGTAAGGTTCAATGAGTTTTCTAGGTTCGCCGCGTACCAAGTACATACTGATGAGAGGAAGGCGAGACGATTCGAGCAGGGACTGAAGCCCTGGTTGTATAGCAAAGTGTCAATGTTCCAATTGAACACTTTTCTTTGGAGTGTTAGAGAAGGCCATACTCGCCGAGGGTGGAAGAGCAGAACGAAGTATAATCGGGGAGCGAAGAAGAAGAAGAAGAAGAGTGAGAAGGAAGGTAATAACAAGGTGGTGGGGGGTAGCAATGGGGTAATCACGGTCAAAAGAGGAAGTGGTCTGATAGTTCATCGGCTGGAAGTCAACAGGGAGGGCAGAAGAAAAAGATTGAACCATGCCCAACCTGCGAAAAAATGCATTTGGGAGTTTGTCTGAAGGGGAAGCGGGTGTGCTACAATTGTGGTCAGGAAGGCCACATAGCACCAAATTGTCCGAACCCAAAGAAGGGTGCCTGTTTCACATGTGGCTCAAAGGACCATCTTGCAAGAGATTGTCCTAAGAAGGGATCAGGAAGGACGAGTTCAGGAAGAAATAAAGGAAATACTGGTGGAAGCACTCTGACAATCGCAGCACCAACCGCAACCAACCCATTGATCGCTGTAACATTCAACTCGATAGTGCAAGACACAAGTCTTGATCTCGCGATGTGGTGTCAGGTATCATTTCGATCAATAAAGTTAATGCTTATGTGTTATTTGATTCGGGTGCTACTTGCTCATTTATATCCGATGACTTCGCTAAGAACTTAGAATTGTTTAAGGACGAGTTAGAATACCCCATGAACATAGATATTGCGAATAGAGAAATTAACCCTGTTAAGTATGTGCACAAGAACTGTAGAGTAGATATTAAGGGTAATATCATGAACGTAGACCTTATCCCTATTCGACTTGGAGAATTTGATGTTATTTTGGGTATGGATTAGTTATCCAATTATGGGGCGATAATTGATTGCCAGAAGAAGCGTATTAACCTTATGACTCCGTCAAAGGTTGTGTTTTATGGTAGCAAGTCGCCTAGAAAAGCGAGTTATCTAACGATGATGCAGGCCAGAAGATTGTTAAGGCAAGGCTGTGTAGGATATCTAGCTTACATAGTCGATAGTCATAAAGAGAATCCGAAAATTGATGAGATTCCAGTAGTGAGAGATTTCGCAGATGTATTTCCGGATGATTTGCCGGGACTTCCTCCAGATAGAGCAGTTGAATTCGTTATCGATTTGGCTCCAGGAACGGCCCCAATATCGAAGGCACCGTACCGAATGGCACCGGTAGAGATGAAAGAACTGATGGTCCAACTACAAGAATTACTGGACAAAAAGTATATTCAACCAAGTGTATCACTTTGGGGAGCGCCAGTTTTATTTGTGAAAAAGAAGGACGGGACGATGCGGCTCTGCATCGACTATAGAGAACTGAATAAGGTCATGATTAAGAATATGTATCCATTACCGCGAATCGACGACTTGTTCGATCAGTTAAAGGGAGCAAGATATTTTTCAAAGATAGATTTGAGAAGTGGTTATCATCAACTAAAGGTGAGACCAAAGGATGTACTGAAGACAGCGTTTAGAACACGATACGGTCACTATGAATTTTTGGTAATGTCATTTGGTTTAATGAATGCTCCTGCAGCATTTATGGGCTTAATGAATGGAGTGTTCAAGCCGTTTTTGGACAAATTCGTAGTGGTATTTATAGATGACATTTTGGTATATTCGAAAACCAAGGAAGAACACGAAGAGCATTTGAGGTTGACATTAGAGACATTGAGAAGGGAGAAGTTGTATGCTAAGTTTTCGAAATGTGAATTCTGGATTGAAAGGGTATAATTTCTTGGACATGTGATTGATAGAGATGAAATTTTGGTGGATCCCTCCAAAGTCGTAAATTTGTGATTAATCGGGATCGGTAGAAGATCTTGGTCGGAAGTAAGAAATTTTCTTGGATTGACAAAAGTTATTCTGAAGATTTATTAAGGATTTTCCAAGATCATGAACTCCGCCGATTTAATTTGACTAGGAAATCGGTGAAATTCGTTTGGACGGAGAAGTGTGAGGAAAGATTTCAAGAGTTAAAGAAGAGGTTGAGTACAGCACCTGTGTTATCTCTTCCGGATGACACAGGAAGTTTTATGGTATATAGTGATGCGTCGCATAAAGGACTCGGCTGTGTGCTTATGCAGAATGGTAGAGTCATTGCGTACGCGTCACGACAACTTAAGGATTATGAGAAGGGGTATCCAACCCATGACTTGGAGTTAGCTGCAGTGGTTTTTTCTTTGAAAATCTGGAGGCACTATCTCTATGGGGAGAAGTGTGAAATATATACAGATCACAAGAGTCTGAAATATATTTTTACACAGAAAGACTTGAATATGCGCCAAAGAAGGTGGTTGGAGTTAATTAAGGACTACGATTGTGAGATTTTATACCATCCGGGTAAGGCAAATGTGGTGGCCGGCGCCCTAAGTAGAAAAGGTCGGGTGAAATTAATGATGTTGACCGCTCAGGAGGAGTTAATTTTAACAATGGAGAAGCTAGAATTGAAAGTGAAGTATCCTATGGAGATTGACGAGAAGCTGTTCCAGATGCAAGCTGGTACAACTTTACTGGATAAAGTTAAGGAGGCTCAACTTCAAGACGAAGAATGTGAGAAAGTGAAGAAGAAGATATCTGAAGGGACTGAATCGAGATTCAAAATAGACAGTGAGGGACTACTATGATTTGAGAGCAGAATTTGGGTACCGCCAGTAACAGAGATTAAGGAAGAAATTTTGAGCGAAGCTCACAACTCAAGATATTCGATTCACCCCGGTAGCACCAAGATGTACCAAGATCTTCGACAACACTTTTGGTGGCCAAATTTAAAACGAGAGGTTGCAGAATGTGTTACCAAATTCCTGACATGTCAGAAAGTGAAAGCAGAACATCAGAGACCGAGTGGGTTGCTACAACCTTTAGAAATTCCAGAATGGAAATGGGAACATATTACGATGGATTTCGTGGTTGGTCTACCGACGACTCAGAAAGGCTACGACGTAGTATGGGTTATTATTGACCGATTGACGAAATCCGCACACTTCCTTCCGATCAGAATCAGATTCAACCTAGATCAGTTGGCAAGGTTATATGTGAAAGAGATTGTTTCAAGGCACGGAGTTCCGGTGTCAATTATTTCTGATAGAGATCCGCATTTTACGTCAAACTTCTGGAAACGTCTACAGGAATACATGAGTACACAGTTGCGAATGAGCACATCATATCACCCTCAGACAGATGGACAGAGTGAAAGAACAATTCAGACATTGGAAAATATGTTAAGAGCTTGTATAATGGATTTTAAAGGAAATTGGGATTACCATTTACCGATTGTAGAGTTCGGTTACAACAACAGTTACCACGCTAGTATTGGAATGTTGCCTTATGAAGCGTTATACGACAGAAAGTGCAGAACTCCACTATATTGGGATGAAGTTGGCAAAAGACAACTACTAGGCCCGGAATTGGTACAACAAACAGCAGAGATAGTCAAAGTGATTCGAGCAAGACTGACAGCAGCTCAAGATAGACAGAAGAAATACGCTGATCCACACCGCAAGAATGTTGAATTCGAGCCGGGTAGATATGTGTTTCTAAAGGTCTCTACCTGGAAAGGAAAGATCAGATTTGGAAAGAAAGTGAAATTAAGCCCAAGATTCATTGGACCCTTTGAAGTTCTACGAAGGGTCGAAGAAGTTGCTTATGAGGTAGCCTTACCTCCAGCTCTAGAGAATGTCCACAATGTTTTCCATGTCTCAGTCCTACGACCCTACAAACCCGATTACAAGCACATGATTGAATATGAACCCCTACATTTCGACAAAGACTTGTCTTACGAAGAAATTCCTGTTCAAATTGTTGACCGAAAAGAACAAGTTCTGAGAAATAAAGTAATACCTTATGTTAAGGTAATTTGGAGGAACCACAACGCTGAAGAAGCTACGTGGGAACTCGAAGAGAATATGATGAAGAATTATCCTCATTTATTTACTTAGATTGTTATATGCGATTCTGGGGATAGAATCTTTGTAAGGGGGGAGAATGTAACGGGACGACTTGTTTGAGTTATGATTCTGGGGACAGAATCCTTTTAAGAGGGGAAAGATGTGACAACCGTAATTTTGTAATTTAATTTTAATATTTATTTGATTGAATAAATATTTTTTGATGAATTAATTATTAGATTAAATAATTAATTGATGAAATTGTGGTAGATTAATTTAATTATATATGTTATATTTATTAAATTAATGTGGAAAATTTTTATTCGAAGTATGTGATTATGTGAGCTTATTGAATTAAAAGAAATATTTAATAAGTCTATGTTATTTTATTAATTTAATTATTAATTAAATATTTAATAATTTGATATTATTATTAAATGAGAAATTTAATTATGTGACTATGTGCATTATTGAGAAATTATTATATTTTATTAAATTAGATATTGGATTTATTTTATAAAGGAGTGTGACATTATTTAAACTATATGATAAGGTTTTATTAAACTAAATAGTTTTTGAAACCTTTTAATTCCAGCCAAACGAGGCCCTAAGGGGAGTTATTAGCGGTTCACCATGATGGGGTAAGTGATCACTACTGCACCAGTTCATTTTATACGTCTTCTTTTCCTTCTTCTATCATAATTTGGCTAAGTCTGGCTAAGCATTACAGATAGAGATTGAGAAATTGTGAGGAAAATTGTGAGTTGGGTGATTGAAGAACTATTGAGAATTAGTTTATCGCTTGCAAATTATATTCTACGCTTTGGAAAATTTTTCCCCAACCCAATTCTTATTTTACGTCTTTTAAGTTTTCATAAAATGGCTTTCATACTTTTGTGAGTCTCTATATTTGGGAAATTCTGTTGTTATGAGAATATATGTAATAATTCAAGTTGTATGGCATGTTATATATATATATATATATATATATATATATATATATATATATATATATATATATATATATATATATATATATATCGTGTTTCCATATCATCAATTTCATAAGATTACAACGTATGATTATGGCTTGTTGTTTCAAAAATTTACAAAGTACGTGATATGGCCATATGGCCTTATACATGATTTTTATATATCAAATATAATTTATTTTGCAAAATTCACACATTGATATGATTATGCATGTTAAAATGAACAAAACGAAATTTGAATGGTTGATTTGGTCTTATAACGAATCTATGGCGATGAATTTTAGAATTTATGTTCAAAACTTCAAGAACATCAAGAACAGTCCAATTTTCATGTTTTAATTCGATGATTATATGTTTTAATGGGTTAAAATCACTCTATATATGTTGGATAATGGTTATGTATTAATTCTAACATGTGGGTATGTTTAATTTGGGGAACTAATGATCAAGTAGTGTTTAATTCGCTGAACTCTGTATTCTTCGCGAACTGGGAATCAAATTCTAGAGTGTCGCGCATACTTTCAACTCCGTAATCGATGTCCCATGTGCATGGCTAACCCCAAAGATCGATGATGCCTGTATAATACACAAACGCCATAAATGTACCAGTATGGCGTAATATACGATATACAAAAGTGGTAAATACCACTTAGCTTAGAGAATAATTCGAAATGAGTTTTTAAAAGTGTACAAGTATAGAAATGTGGTAGCAACTTAGTCTAATGATTATAAAGACTTGTTAGACCTATAATGAGATGTTAAAATAAATTCTTAACATGTGCATAACACAATTACGTGTGGATTGAATGATCGAATGCATAATTAGTTTATTTTTCGTGAAGTCTTAATTTTACACTAAGTGTAATAATTGACTAAGTATAGTCATGAATTCGAGTTAAACAAAGCGTAAAAGTTATGATGTTAGTACGTTATTATTATTTGGTATTGTGAACGTAATTGGTATGTAGGATTTAATTCAAAGAACGAGTTTGTTTAAATGTAATCTACGCACGAGGCAAGTTTCTAAACCTTATCTTGTTACATTGAGCAAGTTTTCCAACTCTACATTTACGTTGAGCAAGTTTCTTACCCTAAACTTTCGTTGAGCAAGTTTTATAATCCTATTTGTTATTGTTATATAAGTTGATTAATTCATCTTTCGATATTGAGCAAGTTCTCATTATTATTGATCAAGCCTGTCTTATATATTAAAGTTTATTAATCTTTAAGCATGATGTTGTTATACAATAATTATTCTTTTGTATACCTTTTGAGATGTTATTCAAGTTAAATATTCGTTTACTGTTAAACCTTGTTAGACTAGCGAACCCTTATTGATTCGACTAGTCCATAGTTGATGAGCGTTCTAAATTTCAGAACCCCTTGATGAATTATCCAAACCAAACTTCCTTTGGTGAGGACTCGAATGTCAAACTGAGATGAACAACCCTATATAGGGGATTATTTACGCTTTAGCGTTAAGATATTATGCACAGTATGGTACTAAGGGCTGATCCCCCTAAGTACGAGAAGAAGAGTCCATAGTCTTAGGACTGTTAAAGGTTTCAAGTAAAAACACTTGACAACCTAAGACATAGTTCAAGGTCTTATGACCCTCAAAATTTCTTTTGATTCTTGTTATTCATTCTTGATTCAAAAGTTGAGCTTTATATCAGAAGTTATTATTTCTCTCACATGTTATTATTCATTGTTATCTTCTTATACTTGTGGGAAATCATGCTCACTCTTGCGTAATAATAACATTGCAGTTAAGAATGAAAGAGCAGACGAACCTTCCACTAGTAAGGGCAAGGGCAAGCTTAGCAAGTAATGAAGATTGATTATTTATGTGATTATGTAATGATAGTTAGACTTGATGTTACTTAAGACTTATTTGTTTATGTTTTCCGCACAGATGTTTTAAGGTTAGAGTAACCTAGGATTTATTATTATCAGTTGATGTAACCCCATAAGGGGAGAGATTTATTATTTATTTATTCTATTGCATGGTTTGTAATTTATTTATGGGTAGATAGATAGATGATGTTTGTACAGTGAACACCAAATCCTGTGGAAATGGAAGTACTGGATTTGGTGGTGTCACACAAGGCACCGGTTCCCCTCCAAACTCCATACCTGTGATAAACCGCTAATCCATCGGCGTCATCATCACCTCACAGTCCAGCAAATGGAGTGACTGAGTTTGGTGAAACTACTGCTCAGACAATGCCCTGAGGTAACCCCAAGGATAGCAACGGGGTAGAATGGAGAAGAACATCCCAAATCCCCAGCTATGGATGATCGCTCTGTAGTCATCATGCAAAGCCTGATACATAGAGTGGATGCTAAACCAGTTCCCTCGAGGCTGTGTGAAGCCAGGAACCTACATCAAATGCATATCAACATCAGAATCCTTAACTCCTCATCAATAGGAAATAAGGAAGATTAAAGATCTAACTTCATACCTCGTTTGCGTGCAGGTATACTAAAGGATGCCTACTCAAGTCACCCAGAAGATCTGGGTTCGCCACTTGAATACCTGGAAATTCCCTACGGGGAACACGTACAGTAGGATCAGGAACCTCGATTGGTACATCCTCCTCCTAGTCCTCGACATTCGGCACTTCAACCCGAATAGGACGTATCACCGCCTCCACCAAATGACGAGGTTATCTAACAGAACGACGTTGAGGCTCTTCAGAAGCTCTCCTTCGTACACCAGAAGTGGTCGTGTGGGAACTGCTCGGTTAATCCGGATCCATAATATCTGGACAACAAGTCTCGAAATCACCTCAGAAAAGGGTGTGGTAATTTCTTACCGGAGCTTTTCAAAATGCATTGTTTTAACATCTGACTACTGATGAGAGTTAAAAATGCATGACTACCCAATACCTACATTTTGGGAATATTTTGCCATAGCCCCTTTGTAAATGGGACTATCCACATGCACATAGACATGACTAGGTGGCCATTCGTGCTTTTTTGTACACAATCATATACATCCTACATGCATTAATTACTTCACAGTAAAAATCCGTAAGTGTAGTCTAATTACCAGGATTATTTTAGTTTTCTACCTTTACTCATTTGTCCTCAGATAGGATAAGAAATGACAGTAAAAGGTGCCAATTTGACTATTTCAAAAGTTAAATTTTTTCACATCATTATGTTTAGCATGGTTTAATACTAACATTTGCTATGTTGAATATTTTTATCAAGTCATATCAGCATGCATATTCACTACTATGTGTCTAAATGCATTTCATGTGATAAGTCATTTTCCAATGGATAGAAATTGGAAAAAAATACATGCATACGTTACCAGGACAGTGAAGAACGCTTGTACGGTGGCAGAATATTTAGAAAGTTACCCGAACTTAGCAGATCTGAAGAAGAGCTCTCAGATTTCCTTTGCTGCGCAACTTGAAAATGACTAATGAAAGCAATAATTCGCCTATACATAGGCACGGTTGGTCGCAGGCTCACCTGCGGCTCCTGCAGGTGTACCTGTGGCACTTCTACATGGGTCCCACACCTCTGGGTCACTCCAGTTAGAGTTGCAAAGGAGGTCTCACAAGCTGAAAAGGCCAAATCAAGAATAAAAATGCTACGCGATTGAGCGGAATAGCCAGAAATCCTGGTTTCTTGTCGGTCAGAGTTAAACTCCCATTGTCTTAGTGGTATTCGCCTGAATGCAGGGTATACTATACCAATGAGCTCAGCTTTCACAGATCATGCTCGACAATACCCCACAAAGGTCTGATGCCGTCATTTGCAAGGTCACAACCCTAAAACATCCTCGGCTGGGGTTACAACGCAAAACCACGAAATACTAAACATCCCCGGCGGGGGTTACAATGCAAAACCATGAAATATCAAACCTCCCTGGCGGGGGTCACAATGCACATCTTTCAATCATCTACGCATCCCCGGCGGGGGTTACAACGCAATACAACCATTGATACACACATCAATGAAGGTCAAGCAACCTTGACATCATGTCAGCCGATGGAAAATAAACCCATCGAAGCAACTCATCTACGTATCCCCGGTGGGGGTTACAACGCAATGCTACCATTGACACATACATCAATGAAGGTCAATCAACCTTGATAAAGCACCCATCAGGGATCTATCCGGTGATACACACATCAACGAAGGTCGGGCAGGCCTGACATTAACAAAACTATTGGCAGTAACTCCGGCAGAATGAGAGATTATGTTATACACATCCTCAAACAGACGAAGCTTTATCCCCACAGATATCTTACACACAAGAGGTACCTCTATGGAATATAATCCAATGTCTAGGATTCAAGACTTTGGTGATAACCCCAACGTCAACATCCTTGGAGACTTGGATCGCATGTCCAAGCCATCACTGCTTGTCATCCCAACAGGATTACCTGGCAATCATGCATCATACGTTTGCATCATGTTGCTGCATATAGCATCATGTTTATCTTGCTTGCATTTCAAGTGTCTATGATTCTTTATCCTATCCATGTCTTGCATTGCATGAATATGATAAAGAGGGGCATCTGTAGACACTCAAAATTTTCTGCATGTCTATTACTAACATTGCACGAGGGCAGATTCGTCTTTTGGAGATAAATCTGGAAGACAGTTTACATCCATTCCGTATACTACCTAAAGTTTAGTTCCAACCCGGAACACAAACCGGGAACATCAGTTCCAACCCGAAACACAAACCGGGAATGTCATTCCAAACCCCGGAACACACACCGGGAATGTCATTTCCAATCTCGAAGATAACCCCAAGGTATGCAGATCAAAAGACCGACAACAACACCGGAGAGGAAAGTTCTATCTCGGCTATAACACCGCGACGCTCAGTTCCAGCCCCAGAACTAACACTGGGAGTAGCGACTCCATCCTTGGTGATAGCCCCAAGGGATGCTTTTGCAGTTTTGGCGATAACTCTGAAATTGTTTGTTCCAAATACATGCGATCAGCTTCAAGCTCAAACCTCCCGCCGAGGCACTCATACCTCAGACCCGGAGCTAACAACGGGTAGACAGGCACATCCACAAGATGACCTTACGGTATTCACTTGCAACATTCCAATCTCAGAAGTAACCTTGAGCAACGTATGCTTTCCGCTCAAACCGGCGATAACCCCGGTGAGGAGTCAAACGTCATCTTGCCACCTTTCAAACACCTGCGCGTTATCTCAACACTTCATACATACATACATACAACAATGTCCCATAAGAAGCGAGGAGTAACAATCCCGAGTGACTATTACGCGTGGCAGTACTTTGGATAGAATTTGAAGCTTGAAGACCATGGGCATAGACCCCTCTTCCTGACTTCGTACAACCTCTAATCCATGTCATTGCGTAACTCTCAACATAAGCAGTCTGAAGAAGGTCAGATATACCTCGTTCGGATGCTCGGATTGAAGTTCTGCAAGTTCGAGCGAACATTACAATGCATGAGTGCACGTACTATGAGACGACGAGACCCGCGAGGCTCAGATACACCATGACCAGCCGCAGGTACAACCGCAGCTTCCGTAGGTGTACCTGCGGCCATCCGTCTATATATACAAGCCTTGGGGTCAGCCATTTGAAGAAGAGAGAGGGAAAAAAAGGCGAGTGCATACACATCTTTTGAGTGTTTCCTTATCTTTAAACACTTATTAGCTCACATATAATTATCTTTTATCCGGTGGGAGCTGAGTGTTTATCCATTTAAAGTCATAGAAGTCTACATGTGAATTAATCGTAAGCCTTCTCTCATTATATAAAGGCTTCTTCTCATATTAGCACACCCTTTGTTATACACATTGAGAGTCATGTGTTGTGTGTGTTTGCCGGATTTTCGGTCCATGGTTTTATTTACCCAGTATATATATACTTATCTATATGTATATATTTTATATATGGACTAACATTATCGAGTTATACCTCGATTGAGCCTAGACTTACATGCAGAGCGTTTATCTACTTTTTATATATATATATATATATATATATATATATATATATATATATATATAATTGTTTATGAGACATATCTAATGAGCCCGGATTTTACATCCTAGGTGCATTTACTCGCTTATATATATATATATATATATATATATATATATATATATATATATATATATATATATATATATATATATATATATATATATATATATTCATTTCGGACATATCCAGATGAGCTGGATTCACATCAAGTGCGTTTACTACTTTTATATATATATATATATATATATGTATATATATATATATATATATATATATATATTTACATTTTAGTCTTGCACGGAGTTTACTTCATGGCAGTTGATCGCTTTTACAGCTTTATTTACATTTCGTCCCACCTAGAGTTTACTTCGTGGTGGTTGATCATGTCCATATATATATTTACCGCTTTTATATATTTATATTTCCGATCCCCCATGGAGTTGCTTTGTGGTGGTTGTTCATGTCTGTATATATATATTTACAGCTTTTATATATATAACTGCTTACTGTTTTCCATACAAATTGCAGGTATCATGTGAGCCTAGGAATCATATGATCACTGATTCATCATCAATCTAGATTGATTCCATGATGGACATTTTTTAGGCTGTAAGCAACTTGTACATTATTTTACGAAAGGTGCGAATTTCCTTGGATGGTTCATTATGCCCATGAGAGAGTGATAAAGATTGTTGTATATTATTTTCTCGAGAATGTTTTTCATCTCAAAAATAAAAGCAAACAAACTGAACATTTAATAATAAGATGGAAGCATCAAAGGCCTCAATTACTATTGAGCACAGGGTTTGAAAAACCTCTTTTACAAAACGACATTGCTATATCTTGTTTAGAACTGAATTTTTCTATAAATTCAAACCCTATGTATATAGGTATGAACGAGGTACTGTACTACTTCCAAATAATTGAACATTAATCCACACACATACACACATATTCATATAATAGTTTCTTTGAAAAGTGGTGGTCACCATGGTAACACGGATGTCGGGGGGTGCCTAACACCTTCCTTCCGCATAATCAAGCCCCCGGACCCAAAATGAATCTCGGTTTCACAGACCCATCTAGCAGTGTCAAATCACTGGGTTAATGTGCAAACCTTTTTCGGTTGCGTTGGTGCAACCAGTTAAAAACACCAACTGGCAACTCTTAAAGTCAAATCGTCGACATTATACATGTTAGACCTTTTTCACTTATTTTTTCAAACAAATCTCACATTAACATGAGAACACCAAAGAACAAGTAACGAAAAGGGACACTCAAAAAACCCAACGTCGACAACCTCTTCATACGTTAAATCTTCTGCTATTTCGTCCGGTTCTAACTCAATAATGTGGTTCGGGTCTTTCACATATTTAAGTAACATGGATATATGAAAAATGTTATGAACACAAGACATACTTGGCGGTAAAGCGAGTCTATAGGCTACCATCCCTACTCGATCAAGGATTAAAAATGGGCCAATAAATCGAGGATTGAGCTTTCCTCTCTTTACAAATCTCGTAACTCCTTTCCATGGAGCAACACGTAACGACACATAATCTCCAATATCGAATTCCATGTCTTTCGATGAAGATCAACATAACTCTTTTGTCGGTCTTGTGAGGTTTTTATACGTTGTCGAATCGTTTGAATCTTTTCCGTAGTCATACGTACTAACTCTGATCCCAACAATGTTGCTTCACCCACCTCATCCCAAATCTAACCGAGAACAACACTTTCTTCCATACAACGCTTGAATGGAGCCATGCCAATACTTGCTTGATAGCTGTTATTGTAGGAAAACTCCACCAATGGTAAGAACTTGTCCCAACTTCCCTTGAAGTTAAGGACACAGAGTCTTAATAAATCTTCAAGAGTTTGAATAATCCTCTCTGATTGTCCCTCCATCTAAGGATGATATGCCGAACTAAATCATAAATCCATGCCCATAGCTTTTTTCAAACTAATCCAAAATCGTGAAGTGAATCTTGGGTCTCGATCAAAAACTATGGATACTGGCATACCATGCAGTCTTACAATCTCGTTTATGTATATACGAACAAGACGTTCAAGTGTATAAGTTTCTCTTATTGGTAAGAAATGAGCAGACTTGGTCAATCTATCAGCAATGACCCAAATTGCATCTATACCTTGGGAATACCAGTAACGAAATCCATGGTAATGTGCTCCAACTTCCATTCTGGAATTTCAAGTGGTTGCAATGGACCTTTTGGTACTTGATGTTCCGCCTTGACTCGTTGACAAGTTAGACACCTTGAGATAAACAGCGCTATCTCTCTCTTCATATTGCCCCACCAAAATGTATGTCGAAGATCATGATACATTTTGGTACTCCCAGGATGGATTGAAAACGGTGTGTTGTGCGCCTCCATCATGATTTTATACTTTAAATCAGGGTCGTTAGGAACACAAAGTCTAGAGTTGACTCAAAGTATTCCTTCTTCATCGATTCTTGCTTCCGACATAGCACCTTCTTGTACTTTCTTCCTCATATGCATCAGCTCCAGGTCTGTAGCTTGAGCAGCTTTAACTTTATCGATTAAGTCGGTTCTACTCATATATTTGCCATCATCATGTGGGTCCCTAGAGTCTTTATCTCTATCTCCATCCTTTGCAAGTCATACAAAATGGGCCTTTGCGTTGACAATATCGCTTTTCATTCAAGATATGATCTTCTACTCAACGCGTCACTACCACGTTTGCTTTTCGGGATGGTATTGGATGGTATGATCATAATCTTTCAATAGTTCAAGCCAACGTCATTTGTCACATGTTGAGTTCCTTTTGAGTGAAGAAATATTTGAGGCTTTTATGATCCGTAAAGATCTCCACTTTCTCCCCATACAAGTAATGCCTTCAAATTTTAAGTGTGAAGACAACAGCTGCCAACTCTAGATCATGAGTAAGATAATTCCTCTCATATTCTTCGAGTTGTCGAGAGGCATAGGCTATGACTTTCCCATGTTGAATAAGAACACATCCTAACCCTTTGCCTGAAGCATCATTATAGATGACAAATTCCTCTGAGCCAGATGGTATTGTCAAAACAAGTGCTGAAATGAGTCTTCTTTTGAGTTCTTGAAAACTCTTCTCACATTCCTCGTTCCAACCGAATTTTGTATCTTTTCGAGGCAGCTGAGTTAAGGGAGTAGCGATTCAAGAAAACCCTTCTACGAATCTTCGATAATAACCAGCTAAGCCGAGAAAGCTACGTACTTCGGTCACTGATTTAGGTTTCTCCCAGCTTTAAATAGCTTCAATCTTTGCTGGGTCAACAGATATTCCATGACTTGAGACCACGTACCCAAGGAATGCTACTTCCTCAAGCCAGAACTCGCATTTCTTCAACTTGGCATAAAGCTTATATTCACAAAGCTTTTGAAGTATCAGCCTCAAGTGATCTTCACGGATTTTGGAATAAATAAGGATGTCATCAATAAAGACGACCACAAAGTGATCCAAATATTCCTTGAATACTCGGTTCATCATATCCATGAAGGCAACATGAGCATTAGTTAATCCAAAAGACATGACTAGGAATTCATAATGCCCGTACCGAGTTCTGAAAGCCGTCTTTGGAATGTCATCGGTTCTAATCTTCAATTGGTGATATCCGGAACAAAGATCAATTTTTGAAAAGAATTTGGCGCCTTGCAACTTGTCAAACAGGTCATCAATACGTGGCAATGGGTACCTATTTTTGATGGTAACGTGATTTAATTCCTGATAATCAATACAAAGTCGCATACTCCCATCTTTCTTCTTCACGAATAAAACAGGAGCACCCCAAGGAGAAGTACTAGGATGAATAAAGCCAATGTCTAACAATTCCTGCAGTTGGGTCTTTAACTCTTGAAGTTCAATAGGAGCCATTCGATATGAGGCTTTGGAAATGGGTTTTATACCGGGTTCAAGGTCGATACAAAATTTAATTTCACGCTCTGGGTTAGGCCAAGAAGCTCTTCAGGGAATACGTCAGGAAATTTATTAACAATAGAAATATCACTCAAAACTGACGTATTTTTGTTTAGATCTGTGACATGAGCTAAGAAAGCTTGACATCCATTTTTTAATAAACGAATAGCTTTATGGCTTGAGATGACAATGATTGATTTTAATGGTTTGGTTGCTTGAATTCGCATAATAGGTTGGTTAGGAATATGAAAGCTAACAACCTTACAAAAATAATCAATTTTTGCATGATGAGTAGTTAACCAATCAATCCCTAGAATTACATCAAATTCAAGTATTTTCAATGAAATAATGTCGACAGGTAATGTGAGGGTACCGATTTGAACCAAACAAGACTTATAAACAGTGGATGTAATGAAGGTTTCTCCCAACGGAGTTTCCACAGATAAGTCAAAGTTTAATTTCTCCGGAGTCAAATTTAAACGTTGAGCGCAAGTAGGAGAAATAAAAGAATGGGTAGAACCGGTATCAAATAAGGTATAAACTTCGCTAGAGTTTATGATAAGCTTACCGTGATGACCTCGTTCGGGTTCCTTTTTTTTCGGGAGGTTACGACAAACGCCTCCCTTGCACTCTCTTGGCTTTGAATTTTGGGGCGTCCTTTGGTGCCTCCATCCTAGTTGAACTTGTCTTGATTGCACACGACAAAATCGGTCTAGGTGACCTTCTCTTCCAAAATTATAACATGCTTTTGACTGGATCATCAGCAGATTTGACCCGATTTGTCCATTCCTCGCATTTGAAGCATATGATAGGTGGTCGTTCTCCTTCCTTAACAACGGGTGCTGGTGCTGACGTCTTTCCATCATTGTTGAATCTTCTCTTCTTGAAATGTCCATTCTTATTGATTTGGCCATGATTACCACCGAAGTGGTTACCATTTCTGGTATGTTGATTCCCTCCACGCTTATTGTCACCGCTTTGATGACTGCTATCACTAGTATTATCATTTTGCCGGCTACTCTCTTTTGGTTGAGTTGACTCATTATCGCACTCCAATAACTGAGCCCTATTAACAACATCTGAATACAAACACAGTTTATGAGAGATAAGATATTGACGTATCTCGGGTTTCAAACCACTTAGAAACATTTGTGTCATTCTCTCCTCATTATCAACCAAATGGGACGCAAATCGGGACAACTCGACAAACTTGACTTCATACTGCGACACGGTCATGTTGTTTTGCTCCAGCTTGATGAAATCTACCTCTTTCATGTGACGAACACTTTCGGGAAAGTACTTGTCGTTGAACAATTCTTGGAACTTCTCCCAAGTCATCTTCAGTGCGGAATATTGAGTACATTTTACAGATTCCCACCAATAATCTACCTCTGCATGCAACATGAAGGTGGCAAAGGGAACCTTTTGCTCCTCGGAGCATCCCAAGACATCAAATATCTTGCAGATCTGCTTTATCCACGTCTCCGCTTTAAGTGGTTTTGGCTCTCCAAAATTCCTTGAACTTCTTAGCGGTGACCGTCCAAGAGTTGCCAGTGTTTCCACCAGCATTTCGGACAGGAGTCTCTCTTGCCTGATGCTACATGAATTGCAGAAAGCCTCTGAACATTCCATTATTCATCATTTGGTCAGTGTTGTTGTTTACATAAGGATTGTCACCTTCCTGATGCACATTATCCTGATTATTGATCTGTGGAGACTCAACAGTCTCCTATGCTCCATTGATGTTCTCAACATTCTTGGATGTCATTTTCAAATACTGCCACAAAACAAGGGTTAATTAACATATCAAAAATTATCCCTATACTCTGACCGACCAATTAAATACCAAATAAACTTAGGTAGGTCGTCTTAGCAAAGAATTCCCGTCTCTCCCTCCTAGTTCTTGTCTCACATCTCAGCCAGGGATCATATCCCTAAGCTTTGATACCAACTATGACGCCCCCAAAATAGGTATACATCACCCATCTTGAGTGGCCAAATACATGGTACAAAATTCAAATACAACTTAATTATACAATAGTCGTGTAAAATACGAAAAAATATATGTTATGAGTTTTAATACAAATATTGTCATCGAGACAATATCCACACTAAATTGAGTCCTCATTACATTTATTATCACACTATTTAACAGAATAGTGAGGACTACTAATGCTATTATCTGGACCATCACTCCGTTCCCCGACTAGTCCCTGCTACGTTCTCATTTCCTGAAGAGAACAATGAAAGTAAAAGGGTGAGCTCAACTAGCCCAGTAAGAAATATTATGACTAAGATAATGCAGAATAAATTATCGTTAGCCTTCAACAGTATTAAACTGATACATTATAACAAACATCAAGTATAACTGCAGCGAAATAAGAAATCCATTAAAAGAGTCAAGTAGAGAATAAAATATACTATCTTTTATGATTTAAAAGGTTTTTCATCACTTTTATCATTTGGGACTCGAATTTTAATAAATAATCCACATCATCCCAAGACTTTCTGCCAAGGATATTCATTAGTATCACAACGTAAATTATCCATGCACTACGGGCCAAGGATATTCGTGTATTCATCAATGGTCATGATAATGCCAACAACTGTCCATCAATGCACTACGGGCCAATGAGGACTTTTACCACATCATTTGTAACATTACGGTCATGATTATACCGAATAATCCCTGGTCATAATCATACAAAGTCCATCTATGCACTACAGGCCACAGATGACTTTCAACAAAATATAAACATGAGGATGATGACAATGATATAAGAATTCAATAAAACAACTTCAAGAATTAATTTATCCAGGAACTAATAACGTCCAAATTGTCAACATGATACTTCTTTGTAGAGTAAAATTCAAGAATGCTCAGAAGAATATTTCCATGAAAAGATACAGGATCAAGCGCAAATATCAAGGATATTCCACTAATTTCATGGAGTATAGAAGTCAAACGTTTAACCAACTGAGTATAATAAAGAATGGAATAACAAAAGAAATCACCGGGCATGCGATAGAAGCCATACGCATACGAGTTATTCCAATGAGAATAGTAAATAACGGAACTGGTCATGCGAACGCATTGCATGGGATATTCAAACGAATAATAAATAACGGAATAATGAGAAGAATTTCACCATGTATGCGGTACTTCGCATAGACAGGTTATTCTAACATAATGATAAAGAATGGAATAACAGAAGAATTTCACCAAGTATATGGTAGACCACGTATACAGGTTATTCCAACATAATAATGAAAAAAATGGAATAACAGAAGTTCTCTTCATGAATACAAAAGAAATAATACCCCTTACCTTAGAACAAACTGGATATAGGAGTAGTGAAGTAGCAGAATACTTTTCTTCTTTCTCTCTATAGTTTCTCTCTCTAGAGTTTCAAATTGAATTAAGTAAGAAATAATGAAGGAATGAGCTTCTATTTATAGGAGAATAGATGAATATACTAACTAATTCTGAACGGTCCAGATTGATTTACTTTTAAACGGACGGTCCAGATTGGTTTACTATAAAATATTCAAATAAAATAAAATCTTTTAAATAAAATATAATATATTCTATTTAAAATCTAATAAAACAAAACTTTATATAATAAAAATATATATAATAAAAACATGTTACTCCCTCCATGACTCCCTGATAACCAATTTTTCTTCCTTCCCCCACTTTTCTTGACAACTTGATAATATATATATATATATATATATATATATATATATATATATATATATATATATATATATATATATATATAATGTACTCCCTCAATCCACACATGCTAAATCAATTATATATATACATAATCTATATACTCCTTCTTTTGTACGTTAAGTCTCCCCTCCCCATTTCCTACATTTCATTACTCCCACCCAAATCATTTTTCCATACTTGGGCCCCATATGTGGCCCCCACCTTTATAATATAGAATAATTTTCTACCAATTATTTTGAAAAATGGGTAAATGGGGGGTTCATAAATACAACAAATACTTCATAAAAAAATCCCTTAATATTTTTAACAACATTTATCATCATTATTATAATTCACAATATTAATCGACCAGTCGATTTCTCGGGAAGAGGGCTTTCCAATAAGGATTTCTCCCTATTGGCGTGCAA
Source organism: Panax ginseng (assembly GCA_020205605.1). Lineage (NCBI taxonomy): Eukaryota > Viridiplantae > Streptophyta > Magnoliopsida > Apiales > Araliaceae > Panax > Panax ginseng. The sequence goes on along the minus strand of CM035132.1, from coordinate 146,334,330 downwards.
TTAGGTGACCAAACCTCTCCTTGACAGAACTTCTAGACATCATTAATATTGCAAATAATAATATTAATAACTTTGTCATCTCAATTATTGATTTAATAATATATAAAATATCGACAATAATTGAATCAAATAACGTGAGATACTATGTAGCAATTACTGAAGCAATAATTGAACAAAACTGAGTGACTTCTCACGTAAGCATCAATAATCAATACCGTGTGCTACTATGCAACCACGCATATTACTGTACTTTTAACACCAGGTGTTTTATCAGTTAACGGTAAAACTTCCGCCGTTATTTTCATAAAAATATTTTTGTCGTTTTCTCAATCCGACAATAATTCCGTTATGGGGTCCACCAATGATTGTGCCATCGTACGAATATACCCTGTTAAAACGAATATTATCCGACCAATCGAATATTATATAACAACTTGCGTACTTTGCAAAATTTATAACTATTGCCCACAACTATAACATTATATCAAATTTATTCCAAAATATTCAAAAATGATAATTATAGAAAATTCATCTTTATTCATAAAAGTTGGGGTCTTACACATTATCTTTAACTATTTTGAAGAACGATTTCAAATGTTTGATGTGTTCTTCAATAGATTTGGAAAAAATGAGAATATCATCAATGTAAACAACAACAAAATGACCGAAAGGATTCAAAATGTCATTGAGAATATTTTGGAATTCACTGGGGGAATTTTTTAAACCAAATGCTTGGACATTCCATTCATAATGACCAAATGGGGTAGTAAAGGTTGTTTTATACCTATCATCGGGGTGAATGGAAACTTGCCAGAAACTAGATTTAAGGTCAAATTTACTAAAGATAGTGGCATTACTTAATCTATTTATGAGGTCTTCTTTATTAGGTAGAGGATACCTAATCCATTCTAAAACTTTGTTTAATGGCTTGTAGTTGATAACTAGACGGGGAACACCTCTCTCTTTTTTGGCTTCATTGTTGACATAAAAGGCGAGACATGACCAAGGGGATTTACTGGGTTTAATTAATCCTTTACTAAGAAGATCATTAATTTCCTTTTTTACATAACTCCATTTGTTTATGATTCATTTGTATCGGCCTAGCCTTAGTAGGAATCAAATGTTCTTTGAATTCCTTGGCGTAAGGAAGCCTAACAACATGCTACTTCCAATGCCATAAGGCATTAGGAGAATTAGAACAAAGGTTGTCTTTTAAATAAGTTTTTAATTCCTTAATTTTTTCATGAACTACTTTGTTCTTAAGCTGTTCTTCAATATGTTTGTATTTTATTTCTTCCTTTAAGAAATTTAAATGGATAGATTTACAATTTAGTAAATTTAATAATTTAGAAATAGATTCTTCTTGAATAAATCTTAAATCTCTTTCTTTGGGTTTAATAAGAAAGTTAAATTTATTATTTTTCCTAAATGTCTACAACTTAAACCTTCATTACTGGTAGTAAAAGGTTATAATAAATATATAAACGGTAACCCTAAGATGATCTTATTTATAAGATTACGGATTAAAACAAATGATGTTTTAAAGCACATATTATCTTGACAAATATGAACTTTGGGCAGTTTATATTTTATTTCCATCTGACTACCATTAGCCGAATTTAATTTTTCACTAGTTTTTTTGTAGTACTTGGTCAGGATTAAACCTTCTTGAATACAATTTAGATCTACGCCAGTATCAACTAGAGCAAGATGTTGTATTGAAAAGGTTTTATCAATTACCAAGTTAATAGAGATATACTATTTCTGATTGGTAATATCTTTAATTATTTTAAGAGAAAGACCTTGAACAAAGAGATCTAGTTCTTCTTTAGTTCATGATGATTCTGGTTCATCGTGATCTTCATCACTAGAAGAGGAATTATGGATTTGAAGATCAGATTTTTTGTCATCAAACTCTTTTCTTAAATTAGAAACTTCCAATTTTAAGTTAGAAATTTCTCTTTTTAGTTTATTAACTTCTTAATTTAATTCTGGAAGGGTAACTTCTTTTACTGGAGTAAAAGAAGTCTTTTGGGTGAGCAGTGTCTAGTTAAAGAACATAGGTATGAGTCTGCTTAAGGTAAGAGGGTGTGCATGAAAGAACGATGAGTAAAATTTAATTTTGAATCTGGTAAAAGATGAATAGATTGTTTAGATCTAACTCCTTAGCTAGTAACTGGTCAACTTTGCCTCATGTCCCTGACATAGTTAACCAGGAAGAACACAATTATAAAAACATTAGTCAAGCTTTACACAATTGGAATATACCTAGAGTTTCCCCTAAAGAAATTTATCAGTCAACCTTTTTAGATAACTTCAAATCATATTATAATGTAAAAACAGTTGAAAAAGTTTATGCCATTAACAAAGAATATAAAAATTGTAGTCTTTTATCTCCTGATGTTATTAAAAAACATAGGAAGAAAGGTTATAATTTTATCCGTATCGGTCTTGTTCAAGTTGCAGTTAAACCATTAAACATTAAAGGAATCAATTCGAGTATCTACCTCTGCCTCAGAAATGCTGGATTCTTGAATTATTATCCTAGTATGATCGGTGCTATGGAATCAAGTCTTCATAATGGACCTATCCATTTCAATTGCTTTCCTGATTTCACATTAAGCCTAAGTGATCAACATTTATTAAAAGCTTTGACATTAAACATTAAAACTGCTGGTGAAATTACTCATATGATCGAGGGTTCTCAGCCTATAGCTTTGATTTATATGATTTATTATAAGACCATGAAAACGAACTTAAACGTTCATGCTCTTAATAAAAGTCCTATTGCTCAAACTGTTTTAATTCAAAGTTCAACTAGTGATGCTAATATTCAGATCCCGAGAACCATCCTCTGGAAAGATATTACTTTACCTAGTTAATGGACTTTACCCAGTGAAATACCTCAACAACCTGTAGTTAATAACCTACTAAATATAGAAAATGTTAAACAATTTTCTGATGGAACAGTCAAAATAAGTTTTGAGCGTTGATGAGTGAGTTTTATACCCATGAATTGGATACATTCGGGCTTAATTTATTGTTTTTCTTAAGTCTTTTAGGATGTTTTTTGTGTTTGTGTCTATTCATGCATGTTTTATGTTATTTTATAGGAATTGGGACAAAAGTTACATGGATCGATGTTTGGGGTGGCTAGATTCGCGTTTTCGGCTTGCTATTTACATAGCAGTCACTTCAGAGCCAATTTGACTATATCTCCTGACATTATTTCGAAAAACTCAAAGAATGAAAGTTGTAGATATACTTCTCCTCTTTCCGGATCATCTTGAATCATCGAAATCGGAGTTCGGACGAAGAAGTTATGGCCATTTTCCCAAAGGACGTCGGAGCAGAAAATGTCAGAATATGTGGTAGCGCCGGGGCGCCCATTTTTGGCCTATGCCCAGCGCCGGGGCGCTGGGGAGCAGAGTTTGAGCGCCGTGCCCAGCGCTGGGGCGCTGGGGAAGGTCTTGGTGATGGCCTGGACGCGTTTTGGGTAATTTTAACACCTTTTGACTCCAAATTGGATTGGGTTTGTTCTAAACTAAAATTGGACTTGTAACCTATAAATACATGATGTAAGGCATAAAATAAAGGGGATTACATAGCTTAGCCTAGATAAAACACTCCTTTAGATTAGAAAATAACCCTAGTTCTTATTAGTTTTGGAGATTGAAGCAACTTGGAGACCATTGAAGATCAAGAGCGAAAGCAAGAGGGAGCATCAGATTTTCTTTGACAATGATTCTATTCTCTTCTCTCATCTTACTTTTATCTTTTGATGTCTATTCGAGTTGTGGATTCTTGGTTTTAATTCATTAATTATGAACTAACTATTTTTGAGATTTCAATTGAACTTTTTATGGCTATGAATTAGTTATTCATTATATTCTAATTATTTATGTTAAAGTGAGTTATTTATCTTGTCTTGTGCTTATTGCTTAATTATTTGATCAGTAATTACTTTGTTACTCTAGAAGGAATTGGAAGAGGAATTCTAGGGTTAGAAGCTGGCATGGTGACATGTGACTTAGTTATTTGCATGCTGATGAATAATTAGGTTTGTGAATAGAATAGAAATATCTTTTCACCGCATGTAACACACATAAGGAATTGGGATTATGTGAGTTTAATTCAATTGTTTTGCATAGGAATATAGCAAGATTAATCTGGATTAAATAGAAGGCAATTGATCACTTGGAAAAAGACTTTTGGCATTTGAGAATTCACATTAACAATTCAAGAGGCATAATAATTGGGATAATTGGATAATTGATTTATAATTCATAATTGGGGATATTGAAGTCTTAATCTTTATTTATTTGAATTCATTCGTTAAAATCTTAGTTTTAATTAGTTAATTTAGTTTTCTTAATTAGAAAAAACACGATTTGAGATTGTTTAAATAAAATTAGTTTGGTTAAGAATTAGTACTTGGTGATTTTTATTAAATAATTCCTCGTGGGAACGATACTCTATTTTCACTTTATTACTTGTTGACCGTGTATACTTGCACGTATTCATTGATTGCGAAATCAATCAACAAGCGTACTAGAAGACCAGTTATTATAGAAGACTTTACCAGTTCTTCAGCACCTTCTGTTCATACTAGAAGAGATACTGAAGTTCTAAGTAACCCTTCTATTATGGATATAAAAATGAAAGGTATCCTTAATCAAGGTCAAGCTAGTCACCCTTGTTATACTCAAAATGACCCTGTAGAAGAAGAAGGTTCTTCTTCTCCTACCCCTTCTGAGTTTCCAACTCAATCAGATTTTGAAATTCCTATTAACAACCAATTAAGAATCATTAAGAAAGAATTCAAATTAGATTGGGATAATCTTGTTAAAGACTTTAATTCCAAATCTAATAAAGAAAAAAGACATTTATATCGATCTAATCATCCAACAGATAAAGACCGCAATAAGATTGTTAATAGATGGAAAAGATTTATTAACAGTGAAAAGATAAACATTACTTTTTATGATTGGTATGATCAATATCAGGGTAAATGTAATGTTATAACTAAAACACAGTGGATTAAAGAAGACAAATCAAAAGTTTCCTCTAGTCATCCCCCTCTTGAAACTGTCCTTCTTCCAGTAAGAAACACATCTGTTGTTGTCAGTCTCTTTAAGATTTTGGATGGTAATAAAGATGATAAAAAGATTATTGAACAATTAAATTTCAGTAACCAGTATCTAGCAACTGTAGGTAAGCATCTAGATAGAATAGAAGAAAAGTTTAAAGAAACCATTGTTAAAAAACCTGATTCAAAAATTGAATAACCTTTGTTAAAATTACCAGAAAATAGAAGTAAATTAGGTTTACCCAATAATGATGGCGAACTTGTTCGTTTTATTGATAAGTTATTTAAAAAATTAAAAACTGAGCCTGAATCAAGTGTTACTATAGCAATCATTGATCAAGTTGAAACTAACAATGAAAGTAATAGCCAGTCACATCATTCTGATACCGTTTCACTTCCAGATTTTAATGAACAGTTAAACAAATTAACAGTACATAACACTAGTGTGACCAGGAATTGGTATTCTAGACCTACTCCTCTGGATCTACAATTCGAAGAGAGAAATCTAGATAAACAATTCTCGGTTTCATCTAATAAAATTTATGAATGGAACATAGATGGTTTCAGTGAACAAGAGATATTAAATAAATTAAATCATATGTCTATTGTAGCTAATAACTATATAACTAAATTCAACAATCTGACTCAGCCAGACATTGTTGAGTTAATAGCTAGTGGATTCACTGGTATTCTTAAATCTTGGTGGAAAAAACATCTCACTGAAGATACTAGGTTATCTATAATCCATGATATCCAATTAGACGATGACGGAAACCCCATCTTTGATGAAGATGTTGGAATTGGTCCGCCTGATGGAGTTAACACCTTAATATTTACCATAATTAAACATTTTGTTGGGCACTCCTAGTAATATCACTGAGAGAATTCAAGACCAGTTAAGTAATCTCACTTGTCTCACTCTAAGTGATTTTAAGTGGTACAAAGATGTGTTTACTTCTCGTGTTATGATGCGTAATGATAGCAATAAACTATTCTGGAAAGAAAAATTCGTAAATGGTTTACCTTCATTATTTGCTCATAAAGTTCGTGAAGAATTAAGTAAAAATTTAGGATATATTGATTATGATAACCTAACTTATGGTGACATAATCAGTCATATTCAAAAAATTGTATTAAAAATGTTTATTGATTTTAAGTTAGCTAAGCAAGGTATTAAAGATAAGAAAAAAGCAAAATATGAGTTAGGAACCTCTATGAACAATATGGTTTACCTCCTATTGCTCCCTCTAGAAGGAAGCACAAGCATAAATATATTGACCATTTATACTAAACTCAAACCTACAAATAAAAAATACAATAAAAGATCTAACTCTAAAAAATTTGATAAAAGTAAAATTGTTTGCCACAATTGTGGGCAAAAAGGGCTCTACAAAAATGAATGTAAAATAAAATAAAAGTTATCTCAGTTAAATGTTTCAAGTGAAGATACTGAAAAACTATTAGAATTAATGAGGATTGAGAACAACATCAGTAATGATGAAGGTTCTGATATTCCTTATTCATCTAATAGTAGTACTAGTAACAATGAAACAGATAGTGAGAGAGAAGAAGTTACGATTTGTGCTGATAATTGCAATGAAAATTGTTGCAATAAAAGATTAAATGTAATCACTAAAGAAGATGAAGAAAGCTCTTTGTTAATTGATCTAATTAGTAAAATTTCTGATCTTGATCTAAAAGTTCAATACACTAAACAGTTAAAAGATTTGTTAACTAAAGATAATAGGGTTAAAGACAAGATTATTAAAGCTAAAGAAAAACCAATACTTAGCCTTAATAAAACCCTCGAGAGATTTAAAACTCTAGTAAAAGAAGTTACCCTTCCAGAATTAAATCAAGAAGTTAATAAACTAAAAAGAGAAATTTCTAACTTAAAATTGAAAGTTTCTAATTTAAGAAAAGAGTTTGATGACAAAAAATCTTATCTTCAAATCCATGATTCCTCTTCTAGTGATGAAGATCACGATGGACCCGAATCATCAGGAACTAAAGAAGAACTAGATCTCTTTGTTCAAGGTCTTTCTCTTAAAATAATTAAATATTACCATTCAGAAATGGTATATCTCTATTAACTTGGTTATTGATAAAACCTTTTCAATACAACTTCTTGCTCTAGTTCATACTGGCACGGATCTTAATTGTATTCAAGAAGGTTTAATCCCGACCAAGTACTACAAAAAAACTAGTGAAAAATTAAATTCGGCTAATGGTAGTCAGATGGAAATAAAATATAAACTGCCCAAAGTTCATATTTGTCAAGATAATATGTGTTTTAAAACATCATTTGTTTTAATCCGTAATCTTATAAATAAGATCATCTTAGGGTTACCGTTTATATATTTATTATAACCTTTTACTACCAGTAATGAAGGTTTAAGTTGTAGACATTTAGGAAAAATAATAAATTTAAGTTTCTTATTAAACCCAAAGAAAGAGATTTAAGATTTATTCAAGAAGAATCTATTTCTAAATTATTAAATTTACTAAATTGTAATCTATCCATTTAAATTTCTTAAAGGAAGAAATAAAATACAAACATATTAAAGAACAGCTTAAGAACAAAGTAGTTCATGAAAAAATTAAGGAATTAAAAACTTATTTAAAAGACAACCTTTGTTTTAATTCTCCTAATGCCTTATGGCATTGGAAGTAGCATGTTGTTAGGCTTCCGTTTGCCTGAGGAATTCAAAGAACATTTGATTCCTACTAAGGCTAGGCCGATACAAATGAATCATGAACAAATGGAGTTATGTAAAAAAGGAAATTAATGATCTTCTTAGTAAAGGATTAATTAAACCCAGTAAATCCCCTTGGTCATGTCCCGCCTTTTATGTCAACAATAAAGCAAAAAAAGAGAGAGGTGTTCCCCGTCTAGTTATCAACTATAAGCTATTAAACAAAGTTTTAGAATAGATTAGGTATTCTCTACCTAATAAAGAAGACCTCATAAATAGATTAAGTAATGCCACCATCTTCAGTAAATTTGACCTTAAATCTGGTTTCTAGCAAGTTGCCATTCACCCCGATGATAGGTATAAAACAGCCTTTACTAACCCATTTGGTCATTATGAATGGAATGTCCAAGCATTCGGTTTAAAAAATGCCCCCAGTGAATTCTAAAATATTCTCAATGACATTTTGAATCATTTCTGTCATTTTATTGTTGTTTACATTGATGATATTCTCATTTTTTCCAAATCTATTGAAGAACACATTAAACATTTTAAATCGTTCTTCAAAATAGTTAAAGATAATGGAATTGTCCTTTCCCCTTCCAAATGCAGCTTGTTTCAAGCTAAAGTTCGGTTTCTTGGTCTTAATATCTATCAAGGATTTATTCAGCCTATTGACAGAGCTATTCAATTTGTTGACAGATTTGTTGATAAGATAACCAATAAAACCCAACTGTAGAGATTTTTGGGCTCGCTCAATTACATTGGCAAGTTCTATAAAAATCTCCGGAAGATTTGCAAACCTCTCTTTCAGTGTTTGCAAGATAATCCTCCACCTTGGACTGACATTCACACTTCTGTCATCCAGCAAGTTAAAAATTATGTCAAGGCATTATCTACCTTGGTATTTCCAATGATTCTGCATTCAAAATTGTTAAAACAGATGCCTCAGATATTAGATTCGGAGGTATTCTCATGCAAAAGTTAACACTCAATTCTCCTGATCAAATTGTTCATTTTCATTCTGGTGCATGGAATAGTACACAGTTAAATTACAGCACTATTTAAAAAGAAATACTTTCTTTAGTATTATGTATTAACAAATTCCAAAGTGACTTATTAAATCAAAAGTTTTTAGTTCGTATTGATTGCAAATCTGCAAAATATGTTTTAGAAAAGGATGTAGAAAACATAGCCTCTAAACATTCCTTTGCAAGATGGCAAGCCCTATTGAGTATTTTTGATTTTGAAATTGAGTATATTAAATGCAGTAACAATTCCATTCCTGATTTTCTCATTCAGGAATTCATTAACACAGGTACTGTTCAACTAAAATGAGTGTCCGAGGAGCATCTTCTTCTCGTGGTCCGGGTCGCCCCTCTGGCCCAAGTAATCAACCAATAGGAACTTTAGTTTCTCATCCAGTTAACCCAGTTCCTCAACCTAACCCAGTTAACAAATTCACTATCCTTGGTACAATTCCCAAGCCCTATAGTTCAGCCTTAGCCAGTAACCCAGAACTAGTTGACCCTTTCTGCAATCAGACTAGGGCCTCCTCTTCAAATCCCAGTCATCCTCCTTCTGAGTACATGCTTAGATGGAATAATCACCTATTTCATATTGAAGCCCATATGAAGCCCAAAGATGACCCTATTAAACTTGCCTCCCGGATTTTTCCTACTGGATAGCACTTCATTCCCCTTGCTCCTTATAAATACCTTGTGTATTATAAGGATATTCTCATTGAAACTGAGTCAGTATTTATTAAACCTATTTATGCCAATAATGATAAATCTAAAGTACTCTATCATTCCTTATATATTAAACAATTCATTCAAATGACTGATTGGGTAAAACATCCCTCCGATCTTATGCAGCTCTCTAATCAAGATAACTACTACTATTATTTTGATTATATGGAAGCCTAGTATAAGATTTACCTTCATCAAAATGAGTCAAACAGTCACTCGTGGTTTATTCAGTTCGACCACAAATTCAAAAGTCAAATCCCTTATTGGTTCACCCTCTGGTGGTCAAGGTTTGGTTCTACTTTTGACATCTTCCCTGATCTTTTGCAAGTCTAACTCAGTGATTTTTGCAATCACAGTAAACATAATTGAAAATATGACGGTATCCCTGTCATTCTTCAGTTTGTGAGTAAATATAAGATTACTTGGATTCTTAAATGGCAGTACGATATTCAAACTCCAACTAAAGTAATAGATTTTTAGTCTCAAAAATTTAATTATTTGGTATCTTGTACCACCGTTGATCCAATTCCTCATGTCTCCCGTTAGTTTTTCATCAAATGGTGGGATAAGTTTGATATTAATAGAATTATTGGTCAGGTTCAAAAGGAATTTCCCGTTGTTCCTCTCCTAGTTTTACCAGTTACAGTTATTCCACCCAAAGAATCTACCAGTCAAGCAAAAGAGTCAAAACCAAAAGAGTCCAGAGTCAGTCCTACTGGTTCATCTTGCTCTCGTGGTATTTCTAATATTAAAAACTGTTCCAGTAAAGAGTTAAAATTAATTGCCCAAGCACTAAATGACAGAATTGATGAGTTACACGAGGAATCCTCTGTGTATTCTTCATCCTCCTCCAGAAATGCTTCTACCGGTAATTTTGAAGATATTAACGACCCATATGGCACTATTGATCTGCAAGATGCTCAGGACCCATTTGCCTGACATCCTAGTCTCATACACCTGCTCCTGCAGCCAGTTAGTCAAAAGATGCTCTTCCAATAATTGTAGTCCCCTGCCACATGTGCATGTTCCTGTTTTTCCACCGAAAGCATCTAAGAAGTTAAATTATTCAGCCACTTCGTCAAAAGTTGCCAAAAGCGTCCATGCATAGTAAAAAAGTCTACACTTTTTTACTGTTCATCAATAGTAAATATTTTCTGTAATCATTTACTTTATGTAATACCATTTGTAATAGTTCTTTCCTTATTCTATAAAAGGAACTCAAACTTAGTTAAGAAAGCAGACTTAGAAAGACTCAGAGTTCCTTCTCTGACAAATCTTTAGCCTCTACTCTCTCCCTCTTCATCTACCATTCTAATGTTCGAAGCAAATTTGTAAGTCACTTTAATTTTATGTTTTGTTTGTAAATATTTTCAGTTATCAATAAAATTATTATGTTTTAGTAATTTAATTGTGTTATTTATATGCGACATTCTATTCTTCTTCTTATTCTCTCCTCTCAAATTTCCCTAAATGGTATATATATATATATATATATATATATATATATATATATATATATATATATACGACTTCTATACATATAACTGTTTACAACTTTTGTATATACTGCATCATCATGTAAGCCTAGGAATCATGTGATCACAGATTCAGTTCTTGAATCTAGATTCAATTCCCGTGATAGAAATTTCCCGTTGCAACCAGCTTATAAATTATTCACAGTGCCTGAATTTCCTTAAATGACTTTCATGCCCACAAGGAGTTTGGCACTACTATGTATCTTATTTTCTCGAAGATGAAAAATAATAAAAGCAATCAATCCGAACACATAATAAAATGGAAGTATCAAAGGCCTCAGTTACTATTGAGCATAAGGGTTTGAAAAATCTGTTTTACAAAACAATACTGCCATATCTCGTTAAAATTGAACTTTTATACAAAATTCAAACCCTTTGTATATAGGTGCAAACGAGGCATGACACAAAATAATTTGATTGGATACAAAAAGGTTTTAACATATTCAACGATATTTCTAAATCTGTGTCTAGCTGGTCAAATAGCTTAGGGGTATATATATATATCAACATGTGATTAAATACAATGATTATCCAAGTGGGGACACTTGAATAACTATATTTAAAATTAACGAACATAATATATAAATCTGAATTACAATATAGTACAATGTTGATAATCAATGATTGGATATAACATATATAACAATGTGGTTAATAATCTGGTACAATAATAATATAATTCTAAATCTTCTTACTCATGTCCATTGCATAAAGAAAATTCAAAGGTAGGATACTTGTCTGGTCTGCTGCTTACAATACGCAACTTAGTTTATCTTTTATATCACGACCTATAATTAATAAGATCATTCATTCGATTAGAATATCATACTATAACACATAACACTGCTTATTGCAGTCAGCACATAACTTAATCACCTTTTCACACATATTCAACAGTTATTGAATCACATACATACATCAATACATTCAAATTATCTAAGTCTAGATCAATTTCTGAAACATGTCGGTGTACCGACGGCTTTATCGGGTAATAATCAAGTTTAAGACTCTATCCTGTAGCTCAATATCTGTAAGTATCAGTCGTATTATTTTTAAATGACTTATAATAATTTTTAAACATTTATTATAATTTATCATAAATTTTTAAACACCGAAATCATTATTAAATGATTTAAATATTAAATAATTCTATTATCATTAACATTTAATTAAAATTAAACTATCAATGAAACCATTGCCAAAATCTTAAAGTTATTTATAATAACTTAAAATACTTTTAAAACATTAATATTACCCTTGAATGGTTTTTAAAACATTTAAAATCATTTTTGAATAATTATCATTAATATTTAAATATTAATGTATCATTTATCAAAATATTAAAAGTCATTAAGTATAACTTAAAATATTTTTAATTCATTTATATCCCTTTTAAATAATTCTTAAATTAATAAAAACATTTTTAAACTATTTATTTAATATAATTATTAAATAAATTCAATATCATTAATATTAAATTAATATCATTAATATGAAATTATTAATAAAATTATCCTTTAAATATTAAAAGTTATATTTTATAACTTAAAATATCTTTAAACACTTTATTTTCATTTAAAATTTTCATTTTAAACTAATTTATTTAATAACAATTATTAAATAAATCTAATATCATTAATATTAAATAATTAATAATTTTCATGACAAAATATCAAAAGTTATATTTTATAACTTAAAAATTTTTATAATCATTTTTATATGATTTTTAAATCATTAATTCTATTTTTCATAATTTATTTAATACATTTATTAAATAACTTAAATATCATTAATATTAATTAATTAATGAAATTCATCACAAAATATTAAAAGTCATTTAAAAATAACTTAAAATGTTTTCTTATATCATAATATAATTTTAAATGATTTTTCATGTATTAAAACCATTCAAATTATCTAAGTTCGGATCAATTTCGAAACATGCCTTGATTATCTTAAGCGGCTTTATCGGGGTAATAATCAAGTTTAAGACTCTATCATGTAGCTCAATATTGGTAAGTATCGGTCATATTATTTTTAAATGACTTATAATATTTTTAAACATTTATTATAATTTACCATAAATTTTCAAACAAGGAATCATTATTAAATGATTTAAATATTAAATAATTCTATTATCATTAACATTTAATTATAATTAAACTATCAATGAAACCATTGCCAAAATCTTAAAGTTATTTATAATAACTTAAAATACTTTTAAAACATTAATATTACCCTTAAATGATTTTTAAAACATTTAAAATCATTTTGAATAATTATCATTAATATTTAAATATTAATGTATCATTTATCAAAATATTAAAAGTCATTAAGTATAACTTAAAATATTTTTAATTCATTTATATCCCTTTTAAATGATTTTTAAATTAATAAAACCATTTTAAACTATTTATTTAATATAATTATTAAATAAAAATATCATTAATATTAAATTAATATATTAATATTAAATTATTAAAAATTATCCTTTAAATATTAAAAGTTATATTTTATAACTTAAAATATCTTTAAACACTTTATTTTCATTTAAAATGATTTTATAATTTTAAAATCATTTTAAACTAATTTATTTAATACAATTATTAAATAAATCTAATATCATTAATATTAAATAATTAATAATTTTCATGACAAAATATCAAAAGTTATATTTTTTAAAATTTTTTATAATTTTTATATGATTTTTAAATCATTAATTCTATTTTTCATAATTTATTTAATACATTTATTAAATAACTTAAATATCATTAATCTTAATTAATTAATAAAATTCATCACAAAATATTAAAAGTCATTTAAAAATAACTTAAAATGTTTTCTTATATCATAATATAATTTTAAATGATATTTCATGTATTAAAACCATTCAAATTATCTAAGTCCAGATCAATTTCTGAAACATGTCGGTATACCGACGGCTTTATCGGGTAATAATCAAGTTTAAGACTCTATCATGTAGCTCAATATCTGTAAGTATCAGTCATATTATTTTTAAATGACTTATAATATTTTTTAAACATTTATTATAATTTATCATAAATTTTCAAACACCGGAATCATTATTAAATGATTTAAATATTAAATAATTCTATTATCATTAACATTTAATTATAATTAAACTATCAATGAAACCATTGCCAAAATCTTAAAGTTATTTATAATAACTTAAAATACTTTTAAAACATTAATATTACCCTTAAATGATTTTTAAAACATTTAAAATCATTTTTGAATAATTATCATTAATATTTAAATATTAATGTATCATTTATCAAAATATTAAAAGTCATTAAGTATAACTTAAAAATATTTTTAATTCATTTATATCCCTTTTAAATTAATAAAACCATTTTTAAACTATTTATTTAATATAATTATTAAATAAATTCAATATCATTAATATTAAATTAATATCATTAATATTAAATTATTAATAAAATTATCCTTTAAATATTAAAAGTTATATTTTATAACTTAAAATATCTTTAAACACTTTATTTTCATTTAAAATGATTTTATAATTTTAAAATCATTTTAAACTAATTTATTTAATATAATTATTAAATAAATCTAATATCATTAATATTAAATAATTAATAATTTTCATGACAAAATATCAAAAGTTATATTTTATAACTTAAAAAATTTTATAATCATTTTTATATGATTTTTAAATCATTAATTCTATTTTTCATAATTTATTTAATACATTTATTAAATAACTTAAATATCATTAATCTTAATTAATTAATAAAATTCATCACAAAATATTAAAAGTCATTTAAAAATAACTTAAAATGTTTTCTTATATCATAATATAATTTTAAATGATTTTTCATGTATTAAAACCATTCAAATTATCTAAGTTCAGATCAATTTCTGAAACATGTCGGTATACCGACGGCTTTATCGGGTAATAATCAAGTTTAAGACTCTATCATGTAGCTCAATATCTGTAAGTATCAGTCATATTATTTTTAAATGACTTATAATATTTTTTAAACATTTATTATAATTTACCATAAATTTTCAAACACCGGAATCATTATTAAATGATTTAAATATTAAATAATTCTATTATCATTAACATTTAATTATAATTAAACTATCAATGAAACCATTGCCAAAATCTTAAAGTTATTTATAATAACTTAAAATACTTTTAAAACATTAATATTACCCTTAAATGATTTTTAAAACATTTAAAATCATTTTTGAATAATTATCATTAATATTTAAATATTAATGTATCATTTATCAAAATATTAAAAGTCATTAAGTATAACTTAAAATATTTTTAATTCATTTATATCCCTTTTAAATTAATAAAACCATTTTAAACTATTTATTTAATATAATTATTAAATAAATTCAATATCATTAATATTAAATTAATATCATTAATATTAAATTATTAATAAAATTATCCTTTAAATATTAAAAGTTATATTTTATAACTTAAAATATCTTTAAACACTTTATTTTCATTTAAAATGATTTTATAATTTTAAAATCATTTTAAACTAATTTATTTAATATAATTATTAAATAAATCTAATATCATTAATATTAAATAATTAATAATTTTCATGACAAAATATCAAAAGTTATATTTTATAACTTAAAATTTTTTATAATCATTTTTATATGATTTTTAAATCATTAATTCTATTTTTCATAATTTATTTAATACATTTATTAAATAACTTAAATATCATTAATATTAATTAATTAATGAAATTCATCACAAAATATTAAAAGTCATTTAAAAATAACTTAAAATGTTTTCTTATATCATAATATAATTTTAAATGATTTTTCATGTATTAAAACCATTCAAATTATCTAAGTCGAGATCAATTTACGAAACATGCTACCGATTATCTGAAAGCGACTTTATCGGTAATAATCAAGTTTAAGACTCTATCATGTAGCTCAATATCTGTAAGTATCAGTCATATTATTTTTAAATGACTTATAATATTTTCTAAACATTTATTATAATTTACCATAAATTTTCAAACACCGGAATCATTATTAAATGATTTAAATATTAAATAATTCTATTATCATTAACATTTAATTATAATTAAACTATCAATGAAACCATTGCCAAAATCTTAAAGTTATTTATAATAACTTAAAATACTTTTAAAACATTAATATTACCCTTAAATGATTTTTAAAATATTTAAAATCATTTTGAATAATTATCATTAATATTTAAATATTAATGTATCATTTATCAAAATATTAAAAGTCATTAAGTATAACTTAAAATATTTTTAATTCATTTATATCCCTTTTAAATTAATAAAACCATTTTTAAACTATTTATTTAATATAATTATTAAATAAATTCAATATCATTAATATTAAATTAATATCATTAATATTAAATTATTAATAAAATTATCCTTTAAATATTAAAAGTTATATTTTATAACTTAAAATATCTTTAAACACTTTATTTTCATTTAAAATGATTTTATAATTTTAAAATCATTTTAAACTAATTTATTTAATACAATTATTAAATAAATCTAATATCATTAATATTAAATAATTAATAATTTTCATGACAAAATATCAAAAGTTATATTTTATAATCATTTTTATATGATTTTTAAATCATTAATTCTATTTTTCATAATTTATTTAATACATTTATTAAATAACTTAAATATCATTAATATTAATTAATTAATGAAATTCATCACAAAATATTAAAAGTCATTTAAAAATAACTTAAAATGTTTTCTTATATCATAATATAATTTTAAATGATTTTTCATGTATTAAAACCATTCAAATTATCTAAGTCCAGATCAATTTCTGAAACATGTCGGTGTACCGACGGCTTTATCGGGTAATAATCAAGTTTAAGACTCTATCATGTAGCTCAATATCTGTAAGTATCAGTCATATTATTTTTAAATGACTTATAATATTTTTTAAACATTTATTATAATTTACCATAAATTTTCAAACACCGGAATCATTATTAAATGATTTAAATATTAAATAATTCTATTATCATTAACATTTAATTATAATTAAACTATCAATGAAACCATTGCCAAAATCTTAAAGTTATTTATAATAACTTAAAATACTTTTAAAACATTAATATTACCCTTAAATGATTTTTAAAACATTTAAAATCATTTTTGAATAATTATCATTAATATTTAAATATTAATGTATCATTTATCAAAATATTAAAAGTCATTAAGTATAACTTAAAATATTTTTAATTCATTTATATCCCTTTTAAATTAATAAAAATAAAATTTTTAAACTATTTATTTAATATAATTATTAAATAAATTCAATATCATTAATATTAAATTAATATCATTAATATTAAATTATTAATAAAATTATCCTTTAAATATTAAAAGTTATATTTTATAACTTAAAATATCTTTAAACACTTTATTTTCATTTAAAATGATTTTATAATTTTAAAATCATTTTAAACTAATTTATTTAATATAATTATTAAATAAATCTAATATCATTAATATTAAATAATTAATAATTTTCATGACAAAATATCAAAAGTTATATTTTATAATCATTTTTATATGATTTTTAAATCATTAATTCTATTTTTCATAATTTATTTAATACATTTATTAAATAACTTAAATATCATTAATCTTAATTAATTAATAAAATTCATCACAAAATATTAAAAGTCATTTAAAAATAACTTAAAATGTTTTCTTATATCATAATATAATTTTAAATGATTTTTCATGTATTAAAACCATTCAAATTATCTAAGTCCAGATCAATTTCTGAAACATGTAAGATTATCTTGAAGCTGGCTTTATCGAGGTAATAATCAAGTTTAAGACTCTATCATGTAGCTCAATATCTGTAAGTATCAGTCATATTATTTTTAAATGACTTATAATATTTTTTAAACATTTATTATAATTTACCATAAATTTTCAAACACCGGAATCATTATTAAATGATTTAAATATTAAATAATTCTATTATCATTAACATTTAATTATAATTAAACTATCAATGAAACCATTGCCAAAATCTTAAAGTTATTTATAATAACTTAAAATACTTTTAAAACATTAATATTACCCTTAAATGATTTTTAAAACATTTAAAATCATTTTGAATAATTATCATTAATATTTAAATATTAATGTATCATTTATCAAAATATTAAAAGTCATTAAGTATAACTTAAAATATATTTTTAATTCATTTATATCCCTTTTAAATTAATAAAACCATTTTTAAACTATTTATTTAATATAATTATTAAATAAATTCAATATCATTAATATTAAATTAATATCATTAATATTAAATTATTAATAAAATTATCCTTTAAATATTAAAAGTTATATTTTATAACTTAAAATATCTTTAAACACTTTATTTTCATTTAAAATGATTTTATAATTTTAAAATCATTTTAAACTAATTTATTTAATATAATTATTAAATAAATCTAATATCATTAATATTAAATAATTAATAATTTTCATGACAAAATATCAAAAGTTATATTTTATAACTTAAAATTTTTTATAATCATTTTTATATGATTTTTAAATCATTAATTCTATTTTTCATAATTTATTTAATACATTTATTAAATAACTTAAATATCATTAATATTAATTAATTAATGAAATTCATCACAAAATATTAAAAGTCATTTAAAAATAACTTAAAATGTTTTCTTATATCATAATATAATTTTAAATGATTTTTCATGTATTAAAACCATTCAAATTATCTAAGTCCAGATCAATTTACGAAACATGTAGCCGATTATATGAAAGCGGCTTTATCGAGTAATAATCAAGTTTAAGACTCTATCATGTAGCTCAATATACGTAAAGTATCGGTCATATTATTTTTAAATGACTTATAATATTTTTAAACATTTATTATAATTTACCATAAATTTTCAAACACCGGAATCATTATTAAATGATTTAAATATTAAATAATTCTATTATCATTAACATTTAATTATAATTAAACTATCAATGAAACCATTGCCAAAATCTTAAAGTTATTTATAATAACTTAAAATACTTTTAAAACATTAATATTACCCTTAAATGATTTTTAAAACATTTAAAATCATTTTTGAATAATTATCATTAATATTTAAATATTAATGTATCATTTATCAAAATATTAAAAGTCATTAAGTATAACTTAAAATATTTTTAATTCATTTATATCCCTTTTTAAATGATTTTTAAATTAATAAAACCATTTTTAAACTATTTATTTAATATAATTATTAAATAAATTCAATATCATTAATATTAAATTAATATCATTAATATTAAATTATTAATAAAATTATCCTTTAAATATTAAAAGTTATATTTTATAACTTAAAATATCTTTAAACACTTTATTTTCATTTAAAATGATTTTATAATTTTAAAATCATTTTAAACTAATTTATTTAATACAATTATTAAATAAATCTAATATCATTAATATTAAATAATTAATAATTTTCATGACAAAATATCAAAAGTTATATTTTATAACTTAAAAATTTTTTATAATCATTTTTATATGATTTTTAAATCATTAATTCTATTTTTCATAATTTATTTAATACATTTATTAAATAACTTAAATATCATTAATCTTAATTAATTAATAAAATTCATCACAAAATATTAAAAGTCATTTAAAAATAACTTAAAATGTTTTCTTATATCATAATATAATTTTAAATGATTTTTCATGTATTAAAACCATTCAAATTATCTAAGTCCAGATCAATTTCTGAAACATGTCGGTATACCGACGGCTTTATCGGGTAATAATCAAGTTTAAGACTCTATCATGTAGCTCAATATCTGTAAGTATCAGTCATATTATTTTTAAATGACTTATAATATTTTTTAAATATTTATTATAATTTACCATAAATTTTCAAACACTTAGGAATCATTATTAAATGATTTAAATATTAAATAATTCTATTATCATTAACATTTAATTATAATTAAACTATCAATGAAACCATTGCCAAAATCTTAAAGTTATTTATAATAACTTAAAATACTTTTAAAACATTAATATTACCCTTAAATGATTTTTAAAACATTTAAAATCATTTTTGAATAATTATCATTAATATTTAAATATTAATGTATCATTTATCAAAATATTAAAAGTCATTAAGTATAACTTAAAATATTTTTAATTCATTTATATCCCTTTTTAAATTAATAAAACCATTTTTAAACTATTTATTTAATATAATTATTAAATAAATTCAATATCATTAATATTAAATTAATATCATTAATATTAAATTATTAATAAAATTATCCTTTAAATATTAAAAGTTATATTTTATAACTTAAAATATCTTTAAACACTTTATTTTCATTTAAAATGATTTTATAATTTTAAAATCATTTTAAACTAATTTATTTAATATAATTATTAAATAAATCTAATATCATTAATATTAAATAATTAATAATTTTCATGACAAAATATCAAAAGTTATATTTTATAACTTAAAATTTTTTATAATCATTTTTATATGATTTTTAAATCATTAATTCTATTTTTCATAATTTATTTAATACATTTATTAAATAACTTAAATATCATTAATCTTAATTAATTAATAAAATTCATCACAAAATATTAAAAGTCATTTAAAAATAACTTAAAATGTTTTCTTATATCATAATATAATTTTAAATGATTTTTCATGTATTAAAACCATTCAAATTATCTAAGTCGAGATCAATTTACGAAACATAGCCGATTATCTGAAAGCGGCTTTATCGGGTAATAATCAAGTTTAAGACTCTATCATGTAGCTCAATATCTGTAAGTATCAGTCATATTATTTTTAAATGACTTATAATATTTTTTAAACATTTATTATAATTTACCATAAATTTTTCAAACAGGAATCATTATTAAATGATTTAAATATTAAATAATTCTATTATCATTAACATTTAATTATAATTAAACTATCAATGAAACCATTGCCAAAATCTTAAAGTTATTTATAATAACTTAAAATACTTTTAAAACATTAATATTACCCTTAAATGATTTTTAAAACATTTAAAATCATTTTTGAATAATTATCATTAATA
Organism: Panax ginseng; assembly: GCA_020205605.1. Lineage (NCBI taxonomy): Eukaryota > Viridiplantae > Streptophyta > Magnoliopsida > Apiales > Araliaceae > Panax > Panax ginseng. The sequence continues at coordinate 146,313,090 of CM035132.1, read as the reverse complement.
TTTAAATATTAATGTATCATTTATCAAAATATTAAAAGTCATTAAGTATAACTTAAAATATTTTTAATTCATTTATATCCCTTTTTAAATTAATAAAACCATTTTTAAACTATTTATTTAATATAATTATTAAATAAATTCAATATCATTAATATTAAATTAATATCATTAATATTAAATTATTAATAAAATTATCCTTTAAATATTAAAAGTTATATTTTATAACTTAAAATATCTTTAAACACTTTATTTTCATTTAAAATGATTTTATAATTTTAAAATCATTTTAAACTAATTTATTTAATATAATTATTAAATAAATCTAATATCATTAATATTAAATAATTAATAATTTTCATGACAAAATATCAAAAGTTATATTTTATAACTTAAAATTTTTTATAATCATTTTATATGATTTTTAAATCATTAATTCTATTTTTCATAATTTATTTAATACATTTATTAAATAACTTAAATATCATTAATATTAATTAATTAATAAAATTCATCACAAAATATTAAAAGTCATTTAAAAATAACTTAAAATGTTTTCTTATATCATAATATAATTTTAAATGATTTTTCATGTATTAAAACCATTCAAATTATCTAAGTCCGGATCAATTTACGAAACATGTACCGATTATCTTAAAGCGGCTTTATCGAGGTAATAATCAAGTTTAAGACTCTATCATGTAGCTCAATATACGTAAGTATCGGTCATATTATTTTTAAATGACTTATAATATTTTTAAATATTTATTATAATTTATCATAAATTTTTCAAACAAGGAATCATTATTAAATGATTTAAATATTAAATAATTCTATTATCATTAACATTTAATTATAATTAAACTATCAATGAAACCATTGCCAAAATCTTAAAGTTATTTATAATAACTTAAAATACTTTTAAAACATTAATATTACCCTTAAATGATTTTTAAAACATTTAAAATCATTTTTGAATAATTATCATTAATATTTAAATATTAATGTATCATTTATCAAAATATTAAAAGTCATTAAGTATAACTTAAAATATTTTTAATTCATTTATATCCCTTTTAAATTAATAAAACCATTTTTAAACTATTTATTTAATATAATTATTAAATAAATTCAATATCATTAATATTAAATTAATATCATTAATATTAAATTATTAATAAAATTATCCTTTAAATATTAAAAGTTATATTTTATAACTTAAAATATCTTTAAACACTTTATTTTCATTTAAAATGATTTTTATAATTTTAAAATCATTTTAAACTAATTTATTTAATATAATTATTAAATAAATCTAATATCATTAATATTAAATAATTAATAATTTTCATGACAAAATATCAAAAGTTATATTTTATAACTTAAAAATTTTTTATAATCATTTTTATATGATTTTTAAATCATTAATTCTATTTTTCATAATTTATTTAATACATTTATTAAATAACTTAAATATCATTAATATTAATTAATTAATGAAATTCATCACAAAATATTAAAAGTCATTTAAAAATAACTTAAAATGTTTTCTTATATCATAATATAATTTTAAATGATTTTTCATGTATTAAAACCATTCAAATTATCTAAGTCCAGATCAATTTCTGAAACATGTCGGTGTACCGACGGCTTTATCGGGTAATAATCAAGTTTAAGACTCTATCATGTAGCTCAATATCTGTAAGTATCAGTCATATTATTTTTAAATGACTTATAATATTTTTTAAATATTTATTATAATTTATCATAAATTTTCAAACACCGGAATCATTATTAAATGATTTAAATATTAAATAATTCTATTATCATTAACATTTAATTATAATTAAACTATCAATGAAACCATTGCCAAAATCTTAAAGTTATTTATAATAACTTAAAATACTTTTAAAACATTAATATTACCCTTAAATGATTTTTAAAATATTTAAAATCATTTTTGAATAATTATCATTAATATTTAAATATTAATGTATCATTTATCAAAATATTAAAAGTCATTAAGTATAACTTAAAATATTTTAATTCATTTATATCCCTTTTAAATGATTTTTAAATTAATAAAACCATTTTTAAACTATTTATTTAATATAATTATTAAATAAATTCAATATCATTAATATTAAATTAATATCATTAATATTAAATTATTAATAAAATTATCCTTTAAATATTAAAAGTTATATTTTATAACTTAAAATATCTTTAAACACTTTATTTTCATTTAAAATGATTTTATAATTTTAAAATCATTTTAAACTAATTTATTTAATACAATTATTAAATAAATCTAATATCATTAATATTAAATAATTAATAATTTTCATGACAAAATATCAAAAGTTATATTTTATAACTTAAAATTTTTTATAATCATTTTTATATGATTTTAAATCATTAATTCTATTTTTCATAATTTATTTAATACATTTATTAAATAACTTAAATATCATTAATATTAATTAATTAATGAAATTCATCACAAAATATTAAAAGTCATTTAAAAATAACTTAAAATGTTTTCTTATATCATAATATAATTTTAAATGATTTTTCATGTATTAAAACCATTCAAATTATCTAAGTCGAGATCAATTTTCGAAAACATTAGCCGATTATCTGAAAGCGGCTTTATCGAGTAATAATCAAGTTTAAGACTCTATCATGTAGCTCAATATACATGTAAGTATCGGTCATATTATTTTTAAATGACTTATAATATTTTTAAATATTTATTATAATTTATCATAAATTTTCAAACAAGGAATCATTATTAAATGATTTAAATATTAAATAATTCTATTATCATTAACATTTAATTATAATTAAACTATCAATGAAACCATTGCCAAAATCTTAAAGTTATTTATAATAACTTAAAATACTTTTAAAACATTAATATTACCCTTAAATGATTTTTAAAACATTTAAAATCATTTTTGATTTTGAATAATTATCATTAATATTTAAATATTAATGTATCATTTATCAAAATATTAAAAGTCATTAAGTATAACTTAAAATATTTTTAATTCATTTATATCCCTTTTAAATTAATAAAACCATTTTTAAACTATTTATTTAATATAATTATTAAATAAATTCAATATCATTAATATTAAATTAATATCATTAATATTAAATTATTAATAAAATTATCCTTTAAATATTAAAAGTTATATTTTATAACTTAAAATATCTTTAAACACTTTATTTTCATTTAAAATGATTTTATAATTTTAAAATCATTTTAAACTAATTTATTTAATACAATTATTAAATAAATCTAATATCATTAATATTAAATAATTAATAATTTTCATGACAAAATATCAAAAGTTATATTTTATAACTTAAAATTTTTTATAATCATTTTTATATGATTTTTAAATCATTAATTCTATTTTTCATAATTTATTTAATACATTTATTAAATAACTTAAATATCATTAATATTAATTAATTAATGAAATTCATCACAAAAAATTAAAAGTCATTTAAAAATAACTTAAAATGTTTTCTTATATCATAATATAATTTTAAATGATTTTTCATGTATTAAAACCATTCAAATTATCTAAGTCCAGATCAATTTCTGAAACATGTCGATTATCTTAAGCGGCTTTATCGAGTAATAATCAAGTTTAAGACTCTATCATGTAGCTCATATATCGTAAGTATCGGTCATATTATTTTTAAATGACTTATAATATTTTTAAATATTTATTATAATTTATCATAAATTTTCAAACAAGGAATCATTATTAAATGATTTAAATATTAAATAATTCTATTATCATTAACATTTAATTATAATTAAACTATCAATGAAACCATTGCCAAAATCTTAAAGTTATTTATAATAACTTAAAATACTTTTAAAACATTAATATTACCCTTAAATGATTTTTAAAACATTTAAAATCATTTTGAATAATTATCATTAATATTTAAATATTAATGTATCATTTATCAAAATATTAAAAGTCATTAAGTATAACTTAAAATATTTTTAATTCATTTATATCCCTTTTAAATTAATAAAACCATTTTTAAACTATTTATTTAATATAATTATTAAATAAATTCAATATCATTAATATTAAATTAATATCATTAATATTAAATTATTAATAAAATTATCCTTTAAATATTAAAAGTTATATTTTATAACTTAAAATATCTTTAAACACTTTATTTTCATTTAAAATGATTTTATAATTTTAAAATCATTTTAAACTAATTTATTTAATATAATTATTAAATAAATCTAATATCATTAATATTAAATAATTAATAATTTTCATGACAAAATATCAAAAGTTATATTTTATAACTTAAAAATTTTTTATAATCATTTTTATATGATTTTTAAATCATTAATTCTATTTTTCATAATTTATTTAATACATTTATTAAATAACTTAAATATCATTAATATTAATTAATTAATGAAATTCATCACAAAATATTAAAAGTCATTTAAAAATAACTTAAAATGTTTTCTTATATCATAATATAATTTTAAATGATTTTTCATGTATTAAAACCATTCAAATTATCTAAGTCCAGATCAATTTCTGAAACATGTCGGTGTACCGCGGCTTTATCGGGTAATAATCAAGTTTAAGACTCTATCATGTAGCTCAATATCTGTAAGTATCAGTCATATTATTTTTAAATGACTTATAATATTTTTAAATATTTATTATAATTTATCATAAATTTTCAAACAAGGAATCATTATTAAATGATTTAAATATTAAATAATTCTATTATCATTAACATTTAATTATAATTAAACTATCAATGAAACCATTGCCAAAATCTTAAAGTTATTTATAATAACTTAAAATACTTTTAAAACATTAATATTACCCTTAAATGATTTTTAAAACATTTAAAATCATTTTTGAATAATTATCATTAATATTTAAATATTAATGTATCATTTATCAAAATATTAAAAGTCATTAAGTATAACTTAAAATATTTTTAATTCATTTATATCCTTTTAAATGATTTTTAAATTAATAAAACCATTTTTAAACTATTTATTTAATATAATTATTAAATAAATTCAATATCATTAATATTAAATTAATATCATTAATATTAAATTATTAATAAAATTATCCTTTAAATATTAAAAGTTATATTTTATAACTTAAAATATCTTTAAACACTTTATTTTCATTTAAAATGATTTTATAATTTTAAAATCATTTTAAACTAATTTATTTAATACAATTATTAAATAAATCTAATATCATTAATATTAAATAATTAATAATTTTCATGACAAAATATCAAAAGTTATATTTTATAACTTAAAAATTTTTTATAATCATTTTTATATGATTTTTAAATCATTAATTCTATTTTTCATAATTTATTTAATACATTTATTAAATAACTTAAATATCATTAATATTAATTAATTAATGAAATTCATCACAAAATATTAAAAGTCATTTAAAAATAACTTAAAATGTTTTCTTATATCATAATATAATTTTAAATGATTTTTCATGTATTAAAACCATTCAAATTATCTAAGTCGAGATCAATTTAAAACATAATGTGATTAATTAAGCGGCTTTATCGAGTAATAATCAAGTTTAAGACTCTATCATGTAGCTCAATATACGTAAGTATCGGTCATATTATTTTTAAATGACTTATAATAATTTTTAAATATTTATTATAATTTATCATAAATTTTCAAAACACAGGAATCATTATTAAATGATTTAAATATTAAATAATTCTATTATCATTATCATTTAATTATAATTAAACTATCAATGAAACCATTGCCAAAATCTTAAAGTTATTTATAATAACTTAAAATACTTTTAAAACATTAATATTACCCTTAAATGATTTTTAAAACATTTAAAATCATTTTTGAATAATTATCATTAATATTTAAATATTAATGTATCATTTATCAAAATATTAAAAGTCATTAAGTATAACTTAAAATATTTTTAATTCATTTATATCCCTTTTAAATTAATAAAACCATTTTTAAACTATTTATTTAATATAATTATTAAATAAATTCAATATCATTAATATTAAATTAATATCATTAATATTAAATTATTAATAAAATTATCCTTTAAATATTAAAAGTTATATTTTATAACTTAAAATATCTTTAAACACTTTATTTTCATTTAAAATGATTTTATAATTTTAAAATCATTTTAAACTAATTTATTTAATACAATTATTAAATAAATCTAATATCATTAATATTAAATAATTAATAATTTTCATGACAAAATATCAAAAGTTATATTTTATAACTTAAAATTTTTTATAATCATTTTTATATGATTTTTAAATCATTAATTCTATTTTTCATAATTTATTTAATACATTTATTAAATAACTTAAATATCATTAATATTAATTAATTAATGAAATTCATCACAAAATATTAAAAGTCATTTAAAAATAACTTAAAATGTTTTCTTATATCATAATATAATTTTAAATGATTTTTCATGTATTAAAACCATTCAAATTATCTAAGTCGAGATCAATTTACGAAACATAATCGATTATAATAAAGCGGCTTTATCGGGTAATAATCAAGTTTAAGACTCTATCATGTAGCTCAATATCTGTAAGTATCAGTCATATTATTTTTAAATGACTTATAATAATTTTTAAATATTTATTATAATTTATCATAAATTTTCAAACACCGGAATCATTATTAAATGATTTAAATATTAAATAATTCTATTATCATTATCATTTAATTATAATTAAACTATCAATGAAACCATTGCCAAAATCTTAAAGTTATTTATAATAACTTAAAATACTTTTAAAACATTAATATTACCCTTAAATGATTTTTAAAACATTTAAAATCATTTTTGAATAATTATCATTAATATTTAAATATTAATGTATCATTTATCAAAATATTAAAAGTCATTAAGTATAACTTAAAATATTTTTAATTCATTTATATCCCTTTTTAAATTAATAAAACCATTTTTAAACTATTTATTTAATATAATTATTAAATAAATTCAATATCATTAATATTAAATTAATATCATTAATATTAAATTATTAATAAAATTATCCTTTAAATATTAAAAGTTATATTTTATAACTTAAAATATCTTTAAACACTTTATTTTCATTTAAAATGATTTTATAATTTTAAAATCATTTTAAACTAATTTATTTAATACAATTATTAAATAAATGTAATATCATTAATATTAAATAATTAATAATTTTCATGACAAAATATCAAAAGTTATATTTTATAACTTAAAAATTTTTTATAATCATTTTTATATGATTTTTAAATCATTAATTCTATTTTTCATAATTTATTTAATACATTTATTAAATAACTTAAATATCATTAATATTAATTAATTAATGAAATTCATCACAAAATATTAAAAGTCATTTAAAAATAACTTAAAATGTTTTCTTATATCATAATATAATTTTAAATGATTTTTCATGTATTAAAACCATTCAAATTATCTAAGTCCAGATCAATTTCTGAAACATGTCGGTGTACCGACGGCTTTATCGGGTAATAATCAAGTTTAAGACTCTATCATGTAGCTCAATATCTGTAAGTATCAGTCATATTATTTTTAAATGACTTATAATATTTTTAAATATTTATTATAATTTATCATAAATTTTCAAACAATTAGGAATCATTATTAAATGATTTAAATATTAAATAATTCTATTATCATTATCATTTAATTATAATTAAACTATCAATGAAACCATTGCCAAAATCTTAAAGTTATTTATAATAACTTAAAATACTTTTAAAACATTAATATTACCCTTAAATGATTTTTAAAACATTTAAAATCATTTTTGAATAATTATCATTAATATTTAAATATTAATGTATCATTTATCAAAATATTAAAAGTCATTAAGTATAACTTAAAATATTTTTAATTCATTTATATCCCTTTTTAAATTAATAAAACCATTTTTAAACTATTTATTTAATATAATTATTAAATAAATTCAATATCATTAATATTAAATTAATATCATTAATATTAAATTATTAATAAAATTATCCTTTAAATATTAAAAGTTATATTTTATAACTTAAAATATCTTTAAACACTTTATTTTCATTTAAAATGATTTTATAATTTTAAAATCATTTTAAACTAATTTATTTAATACAATTATTAAATAAATCTAATATCATTAATATTAAATAATTAATAATTTTCATGACAAAATATCAAAAGTTATATTTTATAACTTAAAATTTTTTATAATCATTTTTATATGATTTTTAAATCATTAATTCTATTTTTCATAATTTATTTAATACATTTATTAAATAACTTAAATATCATTAATATTAATTAATTAATGAAATTCATCACAAAATATTAAAAGTCATTTAAAAATAACTTAAAATGTTTTCTTATATCATAATATAATTTTAAATGATTTTTCATGTATTAAAACCATTCAAATTATCTAAGTCCAGATCAATTTCTGAAACATGTCGGTGTACCGACGGCTTTATCGGGTAATAATCAAGTTTAAGACTCTATCATGTAGCTCAATATATGTAAGTATCAGTCATATTATTTTTAAATGACTTATAATAATTTTTAAATATTTATTATAATTTATCATAAATTTTCAAAAACCTAATCATTATTAAATGATTTAAATATTAAATAATTCTATTATCATTAATATTTAATTATAATTAAACTATCAATGAAACCATTGCCAAAATCTTAAAGTTATTTATAATAACTTAAAATACTTTTAAAACATTAATATTACCCTTAAATGATTTTTAAAACATTTAAAATCATTTTGAATAATTATCATTAATATTTAAATATTAATGTATCATTTATCAAAATATTAAAAGTCATTAAGTATAACTTAAAATATTTTTAATTCATTTATATCCCTTTTAAATTAATAAAACCATTTTTTAAACTATTTATTTAATATAATTATTAAATAAATTCAATATCATTAATATTAAATTAATATCATTAATTATTAAATTATTAATAAAATTATCCTTTAAATATTAAAAGTTATATTTTATAACTTAAAATATCTTTAAACACTTTATTTTCATTTAAAATGATTTTATAATTTTAAAATCATTTTAAACTAATTTATTTAATATAATTATTAAATAAATCTAATATCATTAATATTAAATAATTAATAATTTTCATGACAAAATATCAAAAGTTATATTTTATAACTTAAAATTTTTTATAATCATTTTTATATGATTTTTAAATCATTAATTCTATTTTTCATAATTTATTTAATACATTTATTAAATAACTTAAATATCATTAATATTAATTAATTAATGAAATTCATCACAAAATATTAAAAGTCATTTAAAAATAACTTAAAATGTTTTCTTATATCATAATATAATTTTAAATGATTTTTCATGTATTAAAACCATTCAAATTATCTAAGTCCGAGATCAATTTCGAAACATGTGCCGATTGTATGCAAACTGGCTTTATCGAGTAATAATCAAGTTTAAGACTCTATCATGTAGCTCAATATATCGTAAGTATCGGTCATATTATTTTTAAATGACTTATAATAATTTTTAAATATTTATTATAATTTATCATAAATTTTCAAACATAGGAATCATTATTAAATGATTTAAATATTAAATAATTCTATTATCATTATCATTTAATTATAATTAAACTATCAATGAAACCATTGCCAAAATCTTAAAGTTATTTATAATAACTTAAAATACTTTTAAAACATTAATATTACCCTTAAATGATTTTTAAAACATTTAAAATCATTTTTGAATAATTATCATTAATATTTAAATATTAATGTATCATTTATCAAAATATTAAAAGTCATTAAGTATAACTTAAAATATTTTTAATTCATTTATATCCCTTTTTAAATTAATAAAACCATTTTTAAACTATTTATTTAATATAATTATTAAATAAATTCAATATCATTAATATTAAATTAATATCATTAATATTAAATTATTAATAAAATTATCCTTTAAATATTAAAAGTTATATTTTATAACTTAAAATATCTTTAAACACTTTATTTTCATTTAAAATGATTTTATAATTTTAAAATCATTTTAAACTAATTTATTTAATACAATTATTAAATAAATCTAATATCATTAATATTAAATAATTAATAATTTTCATGACAAAATATCAAAAGTTATATTTTATAACTTAAAATTTTTTATAATCATTTTTATATGATTTTTAAATCATTAATTCTATTTTTCATAATTTATTTAATACATTTATTAAATAACTTAAATATCATTAATATTAATTAATTAATGAAATTCATCACAAAATATTAAAAGTCATTTAAAAATAACTTAAAATGTTTTCTTATATCATAATATAATTTTAAATGATTTTTCATGTATTAAAACCATTCAAATTATCTAAGTCCAGATCAATTTAAAACATGCTCGATTATAATAAAGCGGCTTTATCGGGTAATAATCAAGTTTAAGACTCTATCATGTAGCTCAATATCTGTAAGTATCAGTCATATTATTTTTAAATGACTTATAATAATTTTTAAATATTTATTATAATTTATCATAAATTTTCAAACATAGGAATCATTATTAAATGATTTAAATATTAAATAATTCTATTATCATTATCATTTAATTATAATTAAACTATCAATGAAACCATTGCCAAAATCTTAAAGTTATTTATAATAACTTAAAATACTTTTAAAACATTAATATTACCCTTAAATGATTTTTAAAACATTTAAAATCATTTTTGAATAATTATCATTAATATTTAAATATTAATGTATCATTTATCAAAATATTAAAAGTCATTAAGTATAACTTAAAATATTTTTAATTCATTTATATCCCTTTTTAAATGATTTTTAAATTAATAAAACCATTTTAAACTATTTATTTAATATAATTATTAAATAAATTCAATATCATTAATATTAAATTAATATCATTAATATTAAATTATTAATAAAATTATCCTTTAAATATTAAAAGTTATATTTTATAACTTAAAATATCTTTAAACACTTTATTTTCATTTAAAATGATTTTATAATTTTAAAATCATTTTAAACTAATTTATTTAATACAATTATTAAATAAATCTAATATCATTAATATTAAATAATTAATAATTTTCATGACAAAATATCAAAAGTTATATTTTATAACTTAAAATTTTTTATAATCATTTTTATATGATTTTTAAATCATTAATTCTATTTTTCATAATTTATTTAATACATTTATTAAATAACTTAAATATCATTAATATTAATTAATTAATGAAATTCATCACAAAATATTAAAAGTCATTTAGAAATAACTTAAAATGTTTTCTTATATCATAATATAATTTTAAATGATTTTTCATGTATTAAAACCATTCAAATTATCTAAGTCGGATCAATTTACGAAACATGCTCAGTGATTATCTTAAGCGGCTTTATCGGGTAATAATCAAGTTTAAGACTCTATCATGTAGCTCAATATCTGTAAGTATCAGTCATATTATTTTTAAATGACTTATAATAATTTTTAAATATTTATTATAATTTATCATAAATTTTCAAACACCTAATCATTATTAAATGATTTAAATATTAAATAATTCTATTATCATTATCATTTAATTATAATTAAACTATCAATGAAACCATTGCCAAAATCTTAAAGTTATTTATAATAACTTAAAATACTTTTAAAACATTAATATTACCCTTAAATGATTTTTAAAACATTTAAAATCATTTTTGAATAATTATCATTAATATTTAAATATTAATGTATCATTTATCAAAATATTAAAAGTCATTAAGTATAACTTAAAATATTTTTAATTCATTTATATCCCTTTTAAATTAATAAAACCATTTTTAAACTATTTATTTAATATAATTATTAAATAAATTCAATATCATTAATATTAAATTAATATCATTAATATTAAATTATTAATAAAATTATCCTTTAAATATTAAAAGTTATATTTTATAACTTAAAATATCTTTAAACACTTTATTTTCATTTAAAATGATTTTATAATTTTAAAATCATTTTAAACTAATTTATTTAATACAATTATTAAATAAATCTAATATCATTAATATTAAATAATTAATAATTTTCATGACAAAATATCAAAAGTTATATTTTATAACTTAAAATTTTTTATAATCATTTTTATATGATTTTTAAATCATTAATTCTATTTTTCATAATTTATTTAATACATTTATTAAATAACTTAAATATCATTAATATTAATTAATTAATGAAATTCATCACAAAATATTAAAAGTCATTTAAAAATAACTTAAAATGTTTTCTTATATCATAATATAATTTTAAATGATTTTTCATGTATTAAAACCATTCAAATTATCTAAGTCCAGATCAATTTCTGAAACATGTCGGTGTACCGACGGCTTTATCGGGTAATAATCAAGTTTAAGACTCTATCATGTAGCTCAATCTCTGTAAGTATCAGTCATATTATTTTTAAATGACTTATAATAATTTTTAAATATTTATTATAATTTATCATAAATTTTCAAACACAGGAATCATTATTAAATGATTTAAATATTAAATAATTCTATTATCATTATCATTTAATTATAATTAAACTATCAATGAAACCATTGCCAAAATCTTAAAGTTATTTATAATAACTTAAAATACTTTTAAAACATTAATATTACCCTTAAATGATTTTTAAAACATTTAAAATCATTTTTGAATAATTATCATTAATATTTAAATATTAATGTATCATTTATCAAAATATTAAAAGTCATTAAGTATAACTTAAAATATTTTTAATTCATTTATATCCCTTTTAAATTAATAAAACCATTTTTAAACTATTTATTTAATATAATTATTAAATAAATTCAATATCATTAATATTAAATTAATATCATTAATATTAAATTATTAATAAAATTATCCTTTAAATATTAAAAGTTATATTTTATAACTTAAAATATCTTTAAACACTTTATTTTCATTTAAAATGATTTTATAATTTTAAAATCATTTTAAACTAATTTATTTAATACAATTATTAAATAAATCTAATATCATTAATATTAAATAATTAATAATTTTCATGACAAAATATCAAAAGTTATATTTTATAACTTAAAATTTTTTTATAATCATTTTTATATGATTTTTAAATCATTAATTTATTTTTCATAATTTATTTAATACATTTATTAAATAACTTAAATATCATTAATATTAATTAATTAATGAAATTCATCACAAAATATTAAAAGTCATTTAAAAATAACTTAAAATGTTTTCTTATATCATAATATAATTTTAAATGATTTTTCATGTATTAAAACCATTCAAATTATCTAAGTCCAGATCAATTTCTGAAACATGTCGGTGTACCGACGGCTTTATCGGGTAATAATCAAGTTTAAGACTCTATCATGTAGCTCAATATCTGTAAGTATCAGTCATATTATTTTTAAATGACTTATAATAATTTTTAAATATTTATTATAATTTATCATAAATTTTCAAACACCGGAATCATTATTAAATGATTTAAATATTAAATAATTCTATTATCATTATCATTTAATTATAATTAAACTATCAATGAAACCATTGCCAAAATCTTAAAGTTATTTATAATAGCTTAAAATACTTTTAAAACATTAATATTACCCTTAAATGATTTTTAAAACATTTAAAATTATTTTTAAATAATTATCATTAATATTTAAATATTAATGTATCATTTATCAAAATATTAAAAGTCATTAAGTATAACTTAAAATATTTTTAATTCATTTATATCCCTTTTAAATTAATAAAACCATTTTTAAACTATTTATTTAATATAATTATTAAATAAATTCAATATCATTAATATTAAATTAATATCATTAATATTAAATTATTAATAAAATTATCCTTTAAATATTAAAAGTTATATTTTATAACTTAAAATATCTTTAAACACTTTATTTTCATTTAAAATGATTTTATAATTTTAAAATCATTTTAAACTAATTTATTTAATACAATTATTAAATAAATCTAATATCATTAATATTAAATAATTAATAATTTTCATGACAAAATATCAAAAGTTATATTTTATAACTTAAAAATTTTTTATAATCATTTTTATATGATTTTTAAATCATTAATTCTATTTTTCATAATTTATTTAATACATTTATTAAATAACTTAAATATCATTAATATTAATTAATTAATGAAATTCATCACAAAATATTAAAAGTCATTTAAAAATAACTTAAAATGTTTTCTTATATCATAATATAATTTTAAATGATTTTTCATGTATTAAAACCATTCAAATTATCTAAGTCCAGATCAATTTTCAAACATGCTTAGAAAATTATCAAGCGGCTTTATCGGGTAATAATCAAGTTTAAGACTATCATGTAGCTCAATATCTGTAAGTATCAGTCATATTATTTTTAAATGACTTATAATAATTTTTAAATATTTATTATAATTTATCATAAATTTTCAAACACCGGAATCATTATTAAATGATTTAAATATTAAATAATTCTATTATCATTATCATTTAATTATAATTAAACTATCAATGAAACCATTGCCAAAATCTTAAAGTTATTTATAATAGCTTAAAATACTTTTAAAACATTAATATTACCCTTAAATGATTTTTAAAACATTTAAAATCATTTTTGAATAATTATCATTAATATTTAAATATTAATGTATCATTTATCAAAATATTAAAAGTCATTAAGTATAACTTAAAATATTTTTAATTCATTTATATCCCTTTTAAATTAATAAAACCATTTTTAAACTATTTATTTAATATAATTATTAAATAAATTCAATATCATTAATATTAAATTAATATCATTAATATTAAATTATTAATAAAATTATCCTTTAAATATTAAAAGTTATATTTTATAACTTAAAATATCTTTAAACACTTTATTTTCATTTAAAATGATTTTATAATTTTAAAATCATTTTAAACTAATTTATTTAATACAATTATTAAATAAATCTAATATCATTAATATTAAATAATTAATAATTTTCATGACAAAATATCAAAAGTTATATTTTATAACTTAAAATTTTTTTATAATCATTTTTATATGATTTTTAAATCATTAATTCTATTTTTCATAATTTATTTAATACATTTATTAAATAACTTAAATATCATTAATATTAATTAATTAATGAAATTCATCACAAAATATTAAAAGTCATTTAAAAATAACTTAAAATGTTTTCTTATATCATAATATAATTTTAAATGATTTTTCATGTATTAAAACCATTCAAATTATCTAAGTCCAGATCAATTTCTGAAACATGTCGGTGTACCGACGGCTTTATCGGGTAATAATCAAGTTTAAGACTCTATCATGTAGCTCAATATCTGTAAGTATCAGTCATATTATTTTTAAATGACTTATAATAATTTTTAAATATTTATTATAATTTATCATAAATTTTCAAACACCGGAATCATTATTAAATGATTTAAATATTAAATAATTCTATTATCATTATCATTTAATTATAATTAAACTATCAATGAAACCATTGCCAAAATCTTAAAGTTATTTATAATAACTTAAAATACTTTTAAAACATTAATATTACCCTTAAATGATTTTTAAAACATTTAAAATCATTTTTGAATAATTATCATTAATATTTAAATATTAATGTATCATTTATCAAAATATTAAAAGTCATTAAGTATAACTTAAAATATTTTTAATTCATTTATATCCCTTTTTAAATTAATAAAACCATTTTTAAACTATTTATTTAATATAATTATTAAATAAATTCAATATCATTAATATTAAATTAATATCATTAATATTAAATTATTAATAAAATTATCCTTTAAATATTAAAAGTTATATTTTATAACTTAAAATATCTTTAAACACTTTATTTTCATTTAAAATGATTTTATAATTTTAAAATCATTTTAAACTAATTTATTTAATACAATTATTAAATAAATCTAATATCATTAATATTAAATAATTAATAATTTTCATGACAAAATATCAAAAGTTATATTTTATAACTTAAAATTTTTTATAATCATTTTTATATGATTTTTAAATCATTAATTCTATTTTCATAATTTATTTAATACATTTATTAAATAACTTAAATATCATTAATATTAATTAATTAATGAAATTCATCACAAAATATTAAAAGTCATTTAAAAATAACTTAAAATGTTTTCTTTATATCATAATATAATTTTAAATGATTTTTCATGTATTAAAACCATTCAAATTATCTAAGTCCAGATCAATTTTCGAAACATACGTTGAGAAATTTAAGCGGCTTTATCGAGTAATAATCAAGTTTAAGACTCTATCATGTAGCTCAATATCCTGTAAGTATCGGTATATTATTTTTAAATGACTTATAATAATTTTTAAATATTTATTATAATTTATCATAAATTTTCAAACACCTAATCATTATTAAATGATTTAAATATTAAATAATTCTATTATCATTATCATTTAATTATAATTAAACTATCAATGAAACCATTGCCAAAATCTTAAAGTTATTTATAATAACTTAAAATACTTTTAAAACATTAATATTACCCTTAAATGATTTTTAAAACATTTAAAATCATTTTTGAATAATTATCATTAATATTTAAATATTAATGTATCATTTATCAAAATATTAAAAGTCATTAAGTATAACTTAAAATATTTTTAATTCATTTATATCCCTTTTAAATTAATAAAACCATTTTTTAAACTATTTATTTAATATAATTATTAAATAAATTCAATATCATTAATATTAAATTAATATCATTAATATTAAATTATTAATAAAATTATCCTTTAAATATTAAAAGTTATATTTTATAACTTAAAATATCTTTAAACACTTTATTTTCATTTAAAATGATTTTATAATTTTAAAATCATTTTAAACTAATTTATTTAATACAATTATTAAATAAATCTAATATCATTAATATTAAATAATTAATAATTTTCATGACAAAATATCAAAAGTTATATTTTATAACTTAAAATTTTTTATAATCATTTTATATGATTTTTAAATCATTAATTCTATTTTTCATAATTTATTTAATACATTTATTAAATAACTTAAATATCATTAATATTAATTAATTAATGAAATTCATCACAAAATATTAAAAGTCATTTAAAAATAACTTAAAATGTTTTCTTATATCATAATATAATTTTAAATGATTTTTCATGTATTAAAACCATTCAAATTATCTAAGTCCAGATCAATTTCTGAAACATGTCGGTATACCGACGGCTTTATCGGTAATAATCAAGTTTAAGACTCTATCATGTAGCTCAATATCTGTAAGTATCAGTCATATTATTTTTAAATGACTTATAATAATTTTTAAATATTTATTATAATTTATCATAAATTTTCAAACACCGGAATCATTATTAAATGATTTAAATATTAAATAATTCTATTATCATTATCATTTAATTATAATTAAACTATCAATGAAACCATTGCCAAAATCTTAAAGTTATTTATAATAACTTAAAATACTTTTAAAACATTAATATTACCCTTAAA
This sequence comes from Panax ginseng, assembly GCA_020205605.1. Taxonomy (NCBI): domain Eukaryota; kingdom Viridiplantae; phylum Streptophyta; class Magnoliopsida; order Apiales; family Araliaceae; genus Panax; species Panax ginseng. The sequence continues at coordinate 146,295,329 of CM035132.1, read as the reverse complement.
TGATTTTTAAAACATTTAAAATCATTTTTGAATAATTATCATTAATATTTAAATATTAATGTATCATTTATCAAAATATTAAAAGTCATTAAGTATAACTTAAAATATTTTTAATTCATTTATATCCCTTTTAAATTTTTAAATTAATAAAACCATTTTTAAACTATTTATTTAATATAATTATTAAATAAATTCAATATCATTAATATTAAATTAATATCATTAATATTAAATTATTAATAAAATTATCCTTTAAATATTAAAAGTTATATTTTATAACTTAAAATATCTTTAAACACTTTATTTTCATTTAAAATGATTTTTATAATTTTAAAATCATTTTAAACTAATTTATTTAATATAATTATTAAATAAATCTAATATCATTAATATTAAATAATTAATAATTTTCATGACAAAATATCAAAAGTTATATTTTATAACTTAAAAATTTTTTATAATCATTTTATATGATTTTTAAATCATTAATTCTATTTTTCATAATTTATTTAATACATTTATTAAATAACTTAAATATCATTAATATTAATTAATTAATGAAATTCATCACAAAATATTAAAAGTCATTTAAAAATAACTTAAAATGTTTTCTTATATCATAATATAATTTTAAATGATTTTTCATGTATTAAAACCATTCAAATTATCTAAGTCCAGATCAATTTCTGAAACATGTCGGTGTAACGGCTTTATCGGGTAATAATCAAGTTTAAGACTCTATCATGTAGCTCAATATCTGTAAGTATCAGTCATATTATTTTTAAATGACTTATAATAATTTTTAAATATTTATTATAATTTATCATAAATTTTCAAACACCGTAATCATTATTAAATGATTTAAATATTAAATAATTCTATTATCATTATCATTTAATTATAATTAAACTATCAATGAAACCATTGCCAAAATCTTAAAGTTATTTATAATAACTTAAAATACTTTTAAAACATTAATATTACCCTTAAATGATTTTTAAAACATTTAAAATCATTTTTGAATAATTATCATTAATATTTAAATATTAATGTATCATTTATCAAAATATTAAAAGTCATTAAGTATAACTTAAAATATTTTTAATTCATTTATATCCCTTTTTAAATTAATAAAACCATTTTTAAACTATTTATTTAATATAATTATTAAATAAATTCAATATCATTAATATTAAATTAATATCATTAATATTAAATTATTAATAAAATTATCCTTTAAATATTAAAAGTTATATTTTATAACTTAAAATATCTTTAAACACTTTATTTTCATTTAAAATGATTTTATAATTTTAAAATCATTTTAAACTAATTTATTTAATACAATTATTAAATAAATCTAATATCATTAATATTAAATAATTAATAATTTTCATGACAAAATATCAAAAGTTATATTTTATAACTTAAAATTTTTTTATAATCATTTTTATATGATTTTTAAATCATTAATTCTATTTTTCATAATTTATTTAATACATTTATTAAATAACTTAAATATCATTAATATTAATTAATTAATGAAATTCATCACAAAATATTAAAAGTCATTTAAAAATAACTTAAAATGTTTTCTTATATCATAATATAATTTTAAATGATTTTTCATGTATTAAAACCATTCAAATTATCTAAGTCCAGATCAATTTTCAAACATGCTTGCATGTTATTACGCGGCTTTATCTAAGTAATAATCAAGTTTAAGACTCTATCATGTAGCTCAATATCTGTAAGTATCAGTCATATTATTTTTAAATGACTTATAATAATTTTTAAATATTTATTATAATTTATCATAAATTTTCAAACACCGTAATCATTATTAAATGATTTAAATATTAAATAATTCTATTATCATTATCATTTAATTATAATTAAACTATCAATGAAACCATTGCCAAAATCTTAAAGTTATTTATAATAACTTAAAATACTTTTAAAACATTAATATTACCCTTAAATGATTTTTAAAACATTTAAAATCATTTTTGAATAATTATCATTAATATTTAAATATTAATGTATCATTTATCAAAATATTAAAAGTCATTAAGTATAACTTAAAATATTTTTAATTCATTTTATATAAATGATTTTTAAATTAATAAAACCATTTTTAAACTATTTATTTAATATAATTATTAAATAAATTCAATATCATTAATATTAAATTAATATCATTAATATTAAATTATTAATAAAATTATCCTTTAAATATTAAAAGTTATATTTTATAACTTAAAATATCTTTAAACACTTTATTTTCATTTAAAATGATTTTATAATTTTAAAATCATTTTAAACTAATTTATTTAATATAATTATTAAATAAATCTAATATCATTAATATTAAATAATTAATAATTTTCATGACAAAATATCAAAAGTTATATTTTATAACTTAAAATTTTTTATAATCATTTTTATATGATTTTTAAATCATTAATTCTATTTTTCATAATTTATTTAATACATTTATTAAATAACTTAAATATCATTAATATTAATTAATTAATGAAATTCATCACAAAATATTAAAAGTCATTTAAAAATAACTTAAAATGTTTTCTTATATCATAATATAATTTTAAATGATTTTTCATGTATTAAAACCATTCAAATTATCTAAGTCAGATCAATTTTAAAACATGCTCAAAAAATCTACGGCTTTTATCTGTAATAATCAAGTTTAAGACTCTATCATGTAGCTCAATATCTGTAAGTATCAGTCATATTATTTTTAAATGACTTATAATAATTTTTAAATATTTATTATAATTTATCATAAATTTTCAAACACCGTAATCATTATTAAATGATTTAAATATTAAATAATTCTATTATCATTATCATTTAATTATAATTAAACTATCAATGAAACCATTGCCAAAATCTTAAAGTTATTTATAATAGCTTAAAATACTTTTAAAACATTAATATTACCCTTAAATGATTTTTAAAACATTTAAAATCATTTTTGAATAATTATCATTAATATTTAAATATTAATGTATCATTTATCAAAATATTAAAAGTCATTAAGTATAACTTAAAATATTTTTAATTCATTTATATCCCTTTTAAATTAATAAAACCATTTTTAAACTATTTATTTAATATAATTATTAAATAAATTCAATATCATTAATATTAAATTAATATCATTAATATTAAATTATTAATAAAATTATCCTTTAAATATTAAAAGTTATATTTTATAACTTAAAATATCTTTAAACACTTTATTTTCATTTAAAATGATTTTATAATTTTAAAATCATTTTAAACTAATTTATTTAATACAATTATTAAATAAATCTAATATCATTAATATTAAATAATTAATAATTTTCATGACAAAATATCAAAAGTTATATTTTATAACTTAAAATTTTTTATAATCATTTTTATATGATTTTTAAATCATTAATTCTATTTTTCATAATTTATTTAATACATTTATTAAATAACTTAAATATCATTAATATTAATTAATTAATGAAATTCATCACAAAATATTAAAAGTCATTTAAAATAACTTAAAATGTTTTCTTATATCATAATATAATTTTAAATGATTTTTCATGTATTAAAACCATTCAAATTATCTAAGTCCAGATCAATTTTCAAACATGCTCTGGTAATTTTACGGCTTTATATCTGTAATAATCAAGTTTAAGACTCTATCATGTAGCTCAATATCCGTAAGTATCACTATATTATTTTTAAATGACTTATAAATTTTTAAATATTTATTATAATTTATCATAAATTTTCAAACACCTAATCATTATTAAATGATTTAAATATTAAATAATTCTATTATCATTATCATTTAATTATAATTAAACTATCAATGAAACCATTGCCAAAATCTTAAAGTTATTTATAATAGCTTAAAATACTTTTAAAACATTAATATTACCCTTAAATGATTTTTAAAACATTTAAAATCATTTTTGAATAATTATCATTAATATTTAAATATTAATGTATCATTTATCAAAATATTAAAAGTCATTAAGTATAACTTAAAATATTTTTAATTCATTTATATCCCTTTAAATGATTTTTAAATTAATAAAACCATTTTTAAACTATTTATTTAATATAATTATTAAATAAATTCAATATCATTAATATTAAATTAATATCATTAATATTAAATTATTAATAAAATTATCCTTTAAATATTAAAAGTTATATTTTATAACTTAAAAATATCTTTAAACACTTTATTTTCATTTAAAATGATTTTATAATTTTAAAATCATTTTAAACTAATTTATTTAATATAATTATTAAATAAATCTAATATCATTAATATTAAATAATTAATAATTTTCATGACAAAATATCAAAAGTTATATTTTATAACTTAAAATTTTTTTATAATCATTTTTATATGATTTTTAAATCATTAATTCTATTTTTCATAATTTATTTAATACATTTATTAAATAACTTAAATATCATTAATATTAATTAATTAATGAAATTCATCACAAAATATTAAAAGTCATTTAAAAATAACTTAAAATGTTTTCTTATATCATAATATAATTTTAAATGATTTTTCATGTATTAAAACCATTCAAATTATCTAAGTCCAGATCAATTTCTGAAACATGTCGGTGTAAAATAATCTACCGACGGCTTTATCGGGTAATAATCAAGTTTAAGACTCTATCATGTAGCTCAATATCTGTAAGTATCAGTCATATTATTTTTTAAATGACTTATAATAATTTTTAAATATTTATTATAATTTATCATAAATTTTCAAACACCGTAATCATTATTAAATGATTTAAATATTAAATAATTCTATTATCATTATCATTTAATTATAATTAAACTATCAATGAAACCATTGCCAAAATCTTAAAGTTATTTATAATAGCTTAAAATACTTTTAAAACATTAATATTACCCTTAAATGATTTTTAAAACATTTAAAATCATTTTTGAATAATTATCATTAATATTTAAATATTAATGTATCATTTATCAAAATATTAAAAGTCATTAAGTATAACTTAAAATATTTTTAATTCATTTATATCCCTTTTTAAATTAATAAAACCATTTTTAAACTATTTATTTAATATAATTATTAAATAAATTCAATATCATTAATATTAAATTAATATCATTAATATTAAATTATTAATAAAATTATCCTTTAAATATTAAAAGTTATATTTTATAACTTAAAATATCTTTAAACACTTTATTTTCATTTAAAATGATTTTATAATTTTAAAATCATTTTAAACTAATTTATTTAATACAATTATTAAATAAATCTAATATCATTAATATTAAATAATTAATAATTTTCATGACAAAATATCAAAAGTTATATTTTATAACTTAAAATTTTTTTATAATCATTTTTATATGATTTTTAAATCATTAATTCTATTTTTCATAATTTATTTAATACATTTATTAAATAACTTAAATATCATTAATATTAATTAATTAATGAAATTCATCACAAAATATTAAAAGTCATTTAAAAATAACTTAAAATGTTTTCTTATATCATAATATAATTTTAAATGATTTTCATGTATTAAAACCATTCAAATTATCTAAGTCCAGATCAATTTCAAACATGCTTGCAAAATTTACTCAGCTTTTATCTGTAATAATCAAGTTTAAGACTCTATCATGTAGCTCAATATCCTGTAAGTATCACCATATTATTTTTAAATGACTTATAATAATTTTTAAATATTTATTATAATTTATCATAAATTTTCAAACACCTAATCATTATTAAATGATTTAAATATTAAATAATTCTATTATCATTATCATTTAATTATAATTAAACTATCAATGAAACCATTGCCAAAATCTTAAAGTTATTTATAATAGCTTAAAATACTTTTAAAACATTAATATTACCCTTAAATGATTTTTAAAACATTTAAAATCATTTTTGAATAATTATCATTAATATTTAAATATTAATGTATCATTTATCAAAATATTAAAAGTCATTAAGTATAACTTAAAATATTTTTAATTCATTTATATCCTTTTAAATGATTTTTAAATTAATAAAACCATTTTTAAACTATTTATTTAATATAATTATTAAATAAATTCAATATCATTAATATTAAATTAATATCATTAATATTAAATTATTAATAAAATTATCCTTTAAATATTAAAAGTTATATTTTATAACTTAAAATATCTTTAAACACTTTATTTTCATTTAAAATGATTTTATAATTTTAAAATCATTTTAAACTAATTTATTTAATATAATTATTAAATAAATCTAATATCATTAATATTAAATAATTAATAATTTTCATGACAAAATATCAAAAGTTATATTTTATAACTTAAAATTTTTTTATAATCATTTTTATATGATTTTTAAATCATTAATTCTATTTTTCATAATTTATTTAATACATTTATTAAATAACTTAAATATCATTAATATTAATTAATTAATGAAATTCATCACAAAATATTAAAAGTCATTTAAAATAACTTAAAATGTTTTCTTATATCATAATATAATTTTAAATGATTTTTCATGTATTAAAACCATTCAAATTATCTAAGTCCGATCAATTTTCAAACATGCTTGCAAAAATTTACTACTTTTATTAGTAATAATCAAGTTTAAGACTCTATCATGTAGCTCAATATCTGTAAGTATCACCTATATTATTTTTAAATGACTTATAATATTTTTAAATATTTATTATAATTTATCATAAATTTTCAAACACCTAATCATTATTAAATGATTTAAATATTAAATAATTCTATTATCATTATCATTTAATTATAATTAAACTATCAATGAAACCATTGCCAAAATCTTAAAGTTATTTATAATAACTTAAAATACTTTTAAAACATTAATATTACCCTTAAATGATTTTTAAAACATTTAAAATCATTTTTGAATAATTATCATTAATATTTAAATATTAATGTATCATTTATCAAAATATTAAAAGTCATTAAGTATAACTTAAAATATTTTTAATTCATTTATATCCCTTTTAAATTAATAAAACCATTTTTAAACTATTTATTTAATATAATTATTAAATAAATTCAATATCATTAATATTAAATTAATATCATTAATATTAAATTATTAATAAAATTATCCTTTAAATATTAAAAGTTATATTTTATAACTTAAAATATCTTTAAACACTTTATTTTCATTTAAAATGATTTTATAATTTTAAAATCATTTTAAACTAATTTATTTAATATAATTATTAAATAAATCTAATATCATTAATATTAAATAATTAATAATTTTCATGACAAAATATCAAAAGTTATATTTTATAACTTAAAATTTTTTATAATCATTTTTATATGATTTTTAAATCATTAATTCTATTTTCATAATTTATTTAATACATTTATTAAATAACTTAAATATCATTAATATTAATTAATTAATGAAATTCATCACAAAATATTAAAAGTCATTTAAAATAACTTAAAATGTTTTCTTATATCATAATATAATTTTAAATGATTTTTCATGTATTAAAACCATTCAAATTATCTAAGTCCGCATCAATTTTTCAAACATGTTTAAAATTTACCGCTTTTATCTAGTAATAATCAAGTTTAAGACTCTATCATGTAGCTCAATATCCTGTAAGTATCACTATATTATTTTTAAATGACTTATAATAATTTTTAAATATTTATTATAATTTATCATAAATTTTCAAACACCTAATCATTATTAAATGATTTAAATATTAAATAATTCTATTATCATTATCATTTAATTATAATTAAACTATCAATGAAACCATTGCCAAAATCTTAAAGTTATTTATAATAACTTAAAATACTTTTAAAACATTAATATTAATTTTTAAATGATTTTTAAAACATTTAAAATCATTTTTGAATAATTATCATTAATATTTAAATATTAATGTATCATTTATCAAAATATTAAAAGTCATTAAGTATAACTTAAAATATTTTTAATTCATTTATATCCCTTTTTAAATTAATAAAACCATTTTTAAACTATTTATTTAATATAATTATTAAATAAATTCAATATCATTAATATTAAATTAATATCATTAATATTAAATTATTAATAAAATTATCCTTTAAATATTAAAAGTTATATTTTATAACTTAAAATATCTTTAAACACTTTATTTTCATTTAAAATGATTTTATAATTTTAAAATCATTTTAAACTAATTTATTTAATACAATTATTAAATAAATCTAATATCATTAATATTAAATAATTAATAATTTTCATGACAAAATATCAAAAGTTATATTTTATAACTTAAAATTTTTTATAATCATTTTTATATGATTTTTAAATCATTAATTCTATTTTTCATAATTTATTTAATACATTTATTAAATAACTTAAATATCATTAATATTAATTAATTAATGAAATTCATCACAAAATATTAAAAGTCATTTAAAAATAACTTAAAATGTTTTCTTATATCATAATATAATTTTAAATGATTTTTCATGTATTAAAACCATTCAAATTATCTAAGTCCAGATCAATTTTTAAAAACATGTTTGTAAATTTACGGCTTTATTTTGTAATAATCAAGTTTAAGACTCTATCATGTAGCTCAATATCTCGTAAGTATCACTATATTATTTTTAAATGACTTATAATAATTTTTAAATATTTATTATAATTTATCATAAATTTTCAAACACCTAATCATTATTAAATGATTTAAATATTAAATAATTCTATTATCATTATCATTTAATTATAATTAAACTATCAATGAAACCATTGCCAAAATCTTAAAGTTATTTATAATAGCTTAAAATACTTTTAAAACATTAATATTACCCTTTAAATGATTTTTAAAACATTTAAAATCATTTTTGAATAATTATCATTAATATTTAAATATTAATGTATCATTTATCAAAATATTAAAAGTCATTAAGTATAACTTAAAATATTTTTAATTCATTTATATCCCTTTTAAATTAATAAAACCATTTTTAAACTATTTATTTAATATAATTATTAAATAAATTCAATATCATTAATATTAAATTAATATCATTAATATTAAATTATTAATAAAATTATCCTTTAAATATTAAAAGTTATATTTTATAACTTAAAATATCTTTAAACACTTTATTTTCATTTAAAATGATTTTATAATTTTAAAATCATTTTAAACTAATTTATTTAATACAATTATTAAATAAATCTAATATCATTAATATTAAATAATTAATAATTTTCATGACAAAATATCAAAAGTTATATTTTATAACTTAAAATTTTTTTATAATCATTTTTATATGATTTTTAAATCATTAATTCTATTTTTCATAATTTATTTAATACATTTATTAAATAACTTAAATATCATTAATATTAATTAATTAATGAAATTCATCACAAAATATTAAAAGTCATTTAAAATAACTTAAAATGTTTTCTTATATCATAATATAATTTTAAATGATTTTTCATGTATTAAAACCATTCAAATTATCTAAGTCCAGATCAATTTCAAACATGCTTGCAAAATTTACGCTTTTTTCTGCAGTAATAATCAAGTTTAAGACTCTATCATGTATTTCAATATCCTGTAAGTATATCACTATATTATTTTTAAATGACTTATAATAATTTTTAAATATTTATTATAATTTATCATAAATTTTCAAACACCTAATCATTATTAAATGATTTAAATATTAAATAATTCTATTATCATTATCATTTAATTATAATTAAACTATCAATGAAACCATTGCCAAAATCTTAAAGTTATTTATAATAACTTAAAATACTTTTAAAACATTAATATTACCCTTAAATGATTTTTAAAACATTTAAAATCATTTTTGAATAATTATCATTAATATTTAAATATTAATGTATCATTTATCAAAATATTAAAAGTCATTAAGTATAACTTAAAATATTTTTAATTCATTTATATCCTTTTAAATGATTTTAAATTAATAAAACCATTTTTAAACTATTTATTTAATATAATTATTAAATAAATTCAATATCATTAATATTAAATTAATATCATTAATATTAAATTATTAATAAAATTATCCTTTAAATATTAAAAGTTATATTTTATAACTTAAAATATCTTTAAACACTTTATTTTCATTTAAAATGATTTTATAATTTTAAAATCATTTTAAACTAATTTATTTAATATAATTATTAAATAAATCTAATATCATTAATATTAAATAATTAATAATTTTCATGACAAAATATCAAAAGTTATATTTTATAACTTAAAATTTTTTATAATCATTTTTATATGATTTTTAAATCATTAATTCTATTTTTCATAATTTATTTAATACATTTATTAAATAACTTAAATATCATTAATATTAATTAATTAATGAAATTCATCACAAAATATTAAAAGTCATTTAAAAATAACTTAAAATGTTTTCTTATATCATAATATAATTTTAAATGATTTTTCATGTATTAAAACCATTCAAATTATCTAAGTCCGATCAATTTTCAAAACATGCTCAAGATAATTTACTCGCTTTTATTTGCAGTAATAATCAAGTTTAAGACTCTATCATGTAGCTCAATATCCTGTAAGTATCACCATATTATTTTTAAATGACTTATAATATTTTTTAAACATTTATTATAATTTATCATAAATTTTCAAACACCTAATCATTATTAAATGATTTAAATATTAAATAATTCTATTATCATTAACATTTAATTATAATTAAACTATCAATGAAACCATTGCCAAAATCTTAAAGTTATTTATAATAACTTAAAATACTTTTAAAACATTATATATTACCTTTAAATGATTTTTAAAACATTTAAAATCATTTTTGAATAATTATCATTAATATTTAAATATTAATGTATCATTTATCAAAATATTAAAAGTCATTAAGTATAACTTAAAATATTTTTAATTCATTTATATCCTTTTAAATATTTTTAAATTAATAAAACCATTTTTAAACTATTTATTTAATATAATTATTAAATAAATTCAATATCATTAATATTAAATTAATATCATTAATATTAAATTATTAATAAAATTATCCTTTAAATATTAAAAGTTATATTTTATAACTTAAAATATCTTTAAACACTTTATTTTCATTTAAAATGATTTTATAATTTTAAAATCATTTTAAACTAATTTATTTAATACAATTATTAAATAAATCTAATATCATTAATATTAAATAATTAATAATTTTCATGACAAAATATCAAAAGTTATATTTTATAACTTAAATTTTTTATAATCATTTTTATATGATTTTTAAATCATTAATTCTATTTTTCATAATTTATTTAATACATTTATTAAATAACTTAAATATCATTAATATTAATTAATTAATGAAATTCATCACAAAATATTAAAAGTCATTTAAAATAACTTAAAATGTTTTCTTATATCATAATATAATTTTAAATGATTTTTCATGTATTAAAACCATTCAAATTATCTAAGTCCAGATCAATTTTCAAACATGCTTGCAAAATTACCGGCTTTTATCTGTAATAATCAAGTTTAAGACTCTATCATGTAGCTCAATATCTCGTAAGTATCACCATATTATTTTTAAATGACTTATAATATTTTTTAAACATTTATTATAATTTATCATAAATTTTCAAACACCTAATCATTATTAAATGATTTAAATATTAAATAATTCTATTATCATTAACATTTAATTATAATTAAACTATCAATGAAACCATTGCCAAAATCTTAAAGTTATTTATAATAACTTAAAATACTTTTAAAACATTAATATTACCCTTAAATGATTTTTAAAACATTTAAAATCATTTTGAATAATTATCATTAATATTTAAATATTAATGTATCATTTATCAAAATATTAAAAGTCATTAAGTATAACTTAAAATATTTTTAATTCATTTATATCCCTTTTTAAATGATTTTTAAATTAATAAAACCATTTTTAAACTATTTATTTAATATAATTATTAAATAAATTCAATATCATTAATATTAAATTAATATCATTAATATTAAATTATTAATAAAATTATCCTTTAAATATTAAAAGTTATATTTTATAACTTAAAATATCTTTAAACACTTTATTTTCATTTAAAATGATTTTATAATTTTAAAATCATTTTAAACTAATTTATTTAATACAATTATTAAATAAATCTAATATCATTAATATTAAATAATTAATAATTTTCATGACAAAATATCAAAAGTTATATTTTATAACTTTAAAATTTTTTATAATCATTTTATATGATTTTTAAATCATTAATTCTATTTTTCATAATTTATTTAATACATTTATTAAATAACTTAAATATCATTAATATTAATTAATTAATGAAATTCATCACAAAATATTAAAAGTCATTTAAAAATAACTTAAAATGTTTTCTTATATCATAATATAATTTTAAATGATTTTTCATGTATTAAAACCATTCAAATTATCTAAGTCCAGATCAATTTCAAACATGCTTGTAAAAATTTACTCGGCTTTATCTGTAATAATCAAGTTTAAGACTCTATCATGTAGCTCAATATCTGTAAGTATCACCATATTATTTTTAAATGACTTATAATATTTTTAAATATTTATTATAATTTATCATAAATTTTCAAACACCTAATCATTATTAAATGATTTAAATATTAAATAATTCTATTATCATTAACATTTAATTATAATTAAACTATCAATGAAACCATTGCCAAAATCTTAAAGTTATTTATAATAACTTAAAATACTTTTAAAACATTAATATTACCCTTAAATGATTTTTAAAACATTTAAAATCATTTTTGAATAATTATCATTAATATTTAAATATTAATGTATCATTTATCAAAATATTAAAAGTCATTAAGTATAACTTAAAATATTTTTAATTCATTTATATCCCTTTTTAAATAATTTTAAATTAATAAAACCATTTTTAAACTATTTATTTAATATAATTATTAAATAAATTAATATCATTAATATTAAATTAATATCATTAATATTAAATTATTAATAAAATTATCCTTTAAATATTAAAAGTTATATTTTATAACTTAAAATATCTTTAAACACTTTATTTTCATTTAAAATGATTTTATAATTTTAAAATCATTTTAAACTAATTTATTTAATACAATTATTAAATAAATCTAATATCATTAATATTAAATAATTAATAATTTTCATGACAAAATATCAAAAGTTATATTTTATAACTTAAAATTTTTTATAATCATTTTTATATGATTTTTAAATCATTAATTCTATTTTTCATAATTTATTTAATACATTTATTAAATAACTTAAATATCATTAATATTAATTAATTAATGAAATTCATCACAAAATATTAAAAGTCATTTAAAAATAACTTAAAATGTTTTCTTATATCATAATATAATTTTAAATGATTTTTCATGTATTAAAACCATTCAAATTATCTAAGTCCAGATCAATTTTCAAACATGTCGTGTAAAAATTACCGGCTTTATCTGTAATAATCAAGTTTAAGACTCTATCATGTAGCTCAATATCTCGTAAGTATCACCATATTATTTTTAAATGACTTATAATAATTTTTAAATATTTATTATAATTTATCATAAATTTTCAAACACCTAATCATTATTAAATGATTTAAATATTAAATAATTCTATTATCATTAACATTTAATTATAATTAAACTATCAATGAAACCATTGCCAAAATCTTAAAGTTATTTATAATAACTTAAAATACTTTTAAAACATTAATATTACCCTTAAATGATTTTTAAAATATTTAAAATCATTTTGAATAATTATCATTAATATTTAAATATTAATGTATCATTTATCAAAATATTAAAAGTCATTAAGTATAACTTAAAATATTTTTAATTCATTTATATCCCTTTTAAATTAATAAAACCATTTTTAAACTATTTATTTAATATAATTATTAAATAAATTCAATATCATTAATATTAAATTAATATCATTAATATTAAATTATTAATAAAATTATCCTTTAAATATTAAAAGTTATATTTTATAACTTAAAATATCTTTAAACACTTTATTTTCATTTAAAATGATTTTTATAATTTTAAAATCATTTTAAACTAATTTATTTAATATTATTTAATATTATTTATATTTTATTTAATTTTGTGAAAGATATAAGTGATGTCATGGCATGTATGTGTAGAATATATGTCAGTTTACAAGTCCCTAACAACAAAATGGCTTAAACAATTAACAGTAGGAAAATCAAAGACTTAAAAATTGTTGTCAGAGTGTTCTGGGTAATCTGGGTTACCCAGATTTTCGCATGGTCATGGCCGATCAACCCTGTTTGACCCTTTATAACTTTTAATCTACAACAGATATGGACCTGATTCAAGTTCCATATTAAAGATCTCATAACAAACTACAATTTCAAACATTCAAACAACAAAAACTCATAATAGAATGAGATTTACAGGGTTTGACATTTGGTTGTCAGACTCAAATACAAAAATTTCCAGATTTGCAAAAATACTAGATCTGAGCTTATAGATTTTATGGATCTAACATCTATCAACCCAGATCATTAATATACACTATAAACAACATATATTAACACTCAAACATAACTTTTAACAGAGGATCAATGATCAGATTTCTAGGGTTAGGTTTATACCTTTATGCAACAATTATTAATTCTTGGCTTCTGTTTTTGGGTGTTAGTGGGGCTCAGTTTGGGACTGGTCTAGTAATTAATTTCGTGGGTTTTGAGTGGAGAGAAAATGGTTGTGTTGGAGACTAAAATGAGCCAAATAATGCACTTTTCTCTCTCTAGTGTTATATATAATAAGTTGTAATGAACCTGGCTAGCAATCCTTGTCTGATATGAGTATATTTCAGTCACATGGGGTTGGTAAGATTAGGTCACCCACTAAAGTGTTGTCCAAAAATACAAGTTATCTATCAATTATGCAAGAGGGGCAATATGGTCATTTGTCTAACAAATTTAATGGCATGTTAGTAACTTGTCAAACCCTTAGGGTTTGATCCTTAGAGTTTAACCCTAAGGTTTCCAACCAATGAATTTCTAAGCTTTCATTTAGGGTTTAAAAAAATAAAAAATTAGTTTCTAAAAAAAAATAGAAATTTAGGGTTTGTTAATTAGGTTAGATTTCTAATTACATAAAACTTTACTAGTTGATATTAGTATTTACTAATCATCATTAGGGCTTAAAAATTAGGATTAGTGTTTCCAAATTTAGAAATTAGATTCCCTAATTTTGTAATTAGGGTTTTTAAATTAATTAAGGTTCCTAATTAAATAAGGTCTTCCTTAATTAGGGTTAAAAATCAATACACACGACATTCATAGTCTAATGCAATTACATGACAATCTTACAGTCTTATTTGACTATCGTATTAGGGTTTATTAGTTGGCAAATTAGGGTGTTCAACTCAATTAGGATTTATAATTTAAATATTTAGGGTTTTCATAAATTTAGATTTCTAAATATTAATTAGGGTTTCTCTAATTAATATAAAATTCTATAATACTTAACCTTAATCGCAATAACACCATTACATAACCATCCCGAACTCAAATTGAGTTTAAATTAGGGTTTCATAAAAATTAGGGTTTTTCCATAATTAGCATTAACACTTATAATACAGATCATATACCACATAACATAACGACTTAACAAATCTTACAGTCGTAATTGACTTTCAAATTAGGGTTTTATCAGGTTATAATGAAACTGCTCCCCAGATTAACCTTACACACATAACATACATATTTATAGCACTGAAAATTCAAAATATAATTAATATTATATTATTATTCTCATTCCTTGATAAAAATCCAAAATTAGAGTTTGGATCCCATATCTCGATTTATACATATATACAACATTATTCATTAAGTTAAAATAATTAACTTAATTAATCTAACATAAATTCATATAATAAAATAATTATTATAATAATTCTAGAAATCATTTCATATATTATTTAAATAATATAAAATTATATTTTTCATGAAAAATAATTAATAAAAACATTTCTATTATAAAATTAATTAATATAAGAATATAATTTATAATTATTAATAATGCTAAAATAAATTTATTTGTAATCATTCATGTAATAAATATATTTTATTTATCACATAATTACATATACATATTATCTGTCACATATTTCCACCTTTAAATAAAAAAAAATTATACTTAAAATTTCTGATTTAATTATATAGAAAATATCGGGTTATTACAGTCATAGTTTGGTAGTCCAGATGTCAAAGTATAAAAGTTATATACTCTCATGGCCTAACAACTGCAAGATGAAAGCCTTGCAAAACCTTGTCAGACAGTTTGTGGAAAATCTGGGTTTTCTAGATTCCAGTTTCTGTGATTGGTCAACCATGTTTGACCATTAATAACTTGTGATATAGACATGCTATGGGCTTGATTCCACTTCCGGTGTAATCTCCTCATGGCATACTATATCAATGATACACTTAGCCATTCTAACATCTAATAGATTTAGATCTAGAGGCTCTGACATTAGGATGTCAGACCTCATTTTAGGGTTCTTGATATTTTCTAAAATTAATATTTCCATGCACTTAGATGTTATGGATCCATGATGTATCATCATAGATCACTAAATAACATCATAAAACACATATTTAAACATCAAAACACATAATTTACAAAAATCATAAAGATCTAATATGAGTTGGGGTTTATAACTTTTCTTGCTCAATCTTGATTTCTGATCTTTGTTATGATCTTGGATAGTGTATTGGGTGATATTGGCTTAACGTTGGACTAACTTCCCCTCAAAATTTTAAAAATTAGAGAGAGAGAGGAAGAGTCTTGGCTAATGAGAACTAAAGTAAGATATTTCTTACTTTAATCTACTAACTTTTGATTTCCATGTTTATAATTGTTGTTTGGTGATATTGGGTGATTTGGTGATATCTTTTACTTAAAAGTTAAGTAAAAGGGCATTTTTGTAATTTCACACCTATGAAGGGTATTTTGGTTATTTCCCCATCAATTCGAAGGGTAATTTGGTTATTTTACATATATCACATAATTTTAACCCTTAGGTTTTTATAATTAACATTAGGGTTCCTAGATTAGGGTTTAAGTTTCTAAAAATGAAATTAGGGTTTGATATTCAGGGTTAGGGTTTCCTAATCCTCAACTTGGATTTCATGATAAAATTTTATAAACGTATTCCTACATAATCATACCTAGTATCAACTACATAATATTAAGTATATTAAGTCATGACTTCCTATTTATAACCCTAATTAGGGTTATAGTTTCTTATTAGGGTTTTAGGGTTACCAAATCTAGAATTAGGATTAACATTAGGGTTTCCTAATATTACACCGTATCTGATCAGTACTTTCCCTTAACAAAATATTTCAAATACAATTATAATGATAATTTTATTATTAACTAGAGGCATGATAGGATTTCGATCAAGTATTCATTATTACTTTCTTTACACTGCTTAGTCAATAAATTGACTAGCCTATTGAATTCATACCTCGCATGCTAAAAATAATTATCAACACTAAATAAATAAATAAAAATTCATAAAATCATGTAAAATTCTGGGTCCTTATATTCTCCCCTCCTTATAAGGATTTCGTCCCAAGAACTATCATCACCGTATACTTAATTTATGTCTATTGTTCGACCATTATTCTATTCCTAATTCCTTTCATGAATAAAAACAAATTCTTTTCTATGCCTAAGTTTTATTTAACTTGTCATGGCTCATAATTTCCTTCGGGAACATAGTTTCGTATTCACACTTTTAATACAAAATTATAAATCATAAAAAATTTGAATTATTATATTTTCCCCTCCTTATAAGATTCTATATTACGAATCTTGATCCATTCTTTACTCAAAAATTTATAAAAATTGAATCAACACACTTAAATATTGTTTTTAATTTTCAACTGTTAAATACATAAAACATTTACTTATCTATTCCCGTATTTATCGTTAACCCCTAACTTTTTATCAATTTAAAACTCAATAATTATTTATCATTATCTTAACTTACTTGAACTCAATTTTTTCCTTTAATATTAATTTTTAATCTTGTCTCTCTTTAACTTTAGTACTTTTTGATTTAATGTCTTATATTTTATATCCTTGGTATTATACCTTCTTCATCCTTAAATTCTGATACCATATTGTGACTTTCATGATATTTTAACCGTATCACTTCAATGGTACCTTTTCAATTTGTCATCAACCAAACCGACGTCCCTTACGGAGTGTTTGGCTTTAGTGCCCCCTCTTATTAATTCTCCTCAAATTCTTTCTTTATATCTTAATACCCCATCTCTATCTATTATTTCATTCATGTGTTATCTCAGTTTTATTTTTTCACCCTTCTTCTGCCCTTTCCCTATAATTAATAGCTTCTAGATAGAGTTAGCTGAAACTCTTACCTCAATCTAAAATTTACTAAAATCTTTTATCAGTACCTCGTTGTTTCATTTGACTTTTAATATTATAGCTAAATGTTTCCTCCTGATATTAATATGTGTCAAACCAAGATATTGTCTATACTTATTGTTATCAATTATACCGTTTTAATTCTTCATTCAACAAATTTCTAGATACAGCTAATTCATTTCTCAACTTGAACTACTTCACCACGACTAGTAATAATGATATCTTTAGATCATTTCCTTTACTTCTCAAATTTATCCCTAACTTTCTTCACTTCTTATCATTGATCCTAATGTTTTATTCAAACAATTTCTTTACCATGATTGTCTAACCCACTGCTAATCTCATACTTTGGATATAAAATAACCTCAATCATCTTCACTTCCTTTCCTAACAGACTTCTATCATTCACCAATTTTCTTAACCAAAAGAATATGATCACCAAACATAATCTTTTACTTCTTTAAAACCTTGTAGTTAATATCTTCTCCAATTTAATTTATCCTTATATTTACCCACAATTCCTTCATATTAGATTAAATTTAATTTCATCATCTTCTTATTTTCTTTTATCTTAACATCGTCCTTTATTATTATTATTATTAAGGAATAAATCTTTACTCGAATTTTTTACAGTATCTTTCAAAATACTTTGGACTTATCGTTAACCCAAGTTATACCATAATTCAACATATTTAGTGCATAATTATTCATAGATTACATTTCAATTCATCTTACCACTATTGTTATATAATGTACATATCCCTTTAACAAAAATAAAAAAAAGAGAATCTACTATCATTCCCAAACTTATACAAAAGTTGTAACTTATACCGTACATATATAGGTATTCACATATATTTTTCAAGATATTATCTGAACATTTTTACTATTAAAAATATTTCAAAATCCAACTTCTATTTTATACATTTCCACTTCCTTCACCTACTAGTTTGGATTTGAGGTTTTGGTTTCCCCGCATGTTAAGATTCCTTGGTTTTGGAAAAAATTTAGAAATGTGTCCCTACACCCTGTAATTGAAACACTTAATCTTGTTGATTTTATTATTCTTACTATGCTTCTTCTGTGGGCAAATATTTGAGTAATGCCCAATGTTCCCATAAGTAAAACATTGAGTCCCCCTAAAAACACATACCCCTCCGTGCTTCTTCCCACACATACTACAACCTTCACCCCTTTTATTAGTGCTATTATTTCCCTCTTTCCCAGAGTTATTTGGAGAAATGAAATTCCTTTTCCTTTTGTGATTCTTCTTCTTTTGACATTTCTTTAATGCAGCATTCCCTGATTCATCGGTCCCTTTCAATTTTGGTGGTCCCACTAATTTAAAGTCTAAGGTAATCCTTAAAGTACTGAGTTCAACTGCTGGTGGATTCTCTGACCTCCCTTGTAAAGCATCTAATAACATGTTTACCAACTATTGGGTTGGGGTTTGTCTCTAACTGGTCCCCGTTAATATCTGCTTATGATCTTCCTGGTGATGCCATTTGTCTAGAGACAACAAATAACTAAGTATAAGTATAATAATCGATTCAATTTAACAAACATTATGTATTATTTCACGTGTAGAGAGTTATATATTCAACTATATATATTCTATATACTTAGAGAAAAATATTTGACCGACTAATGATTTATATATTTTCATTAGTTTCTCCCAAAGAATTCCTATATTAGGAACACTATACTATTACAAACTATAGTTCCTATTATAACTACTGCTATCTGATTCCCTAACCTATCATGATCTTCATTCCTTTCTTCTTAAAATAACTTTAGTACTATTGGTCAGCCCTCTTGCTGATATCTATAATTCCTCCAGCTACTATTTAAAACCTATACATTTGCTTATCTTTTACTTTTAATCCAACTTCTTTTCCTTCTTCTTCTGTTGTCCCTCCTTTTGGCTGTATACGAGCCTCATCGAAACTTTAGTCTCCCTCTTCACGTAACTCTAACTTTGGTACTCTTCATGAGAATTCTTTAAATCTACCATAAGTTTGCGTTTCATAGTTTTAAATATTTTGTTTTAACTACTTCAGCTGACACTTCCTTTATTATATCCTCCGGATCATTCTCAATTAATACAACCGATTTTGATTTAAGTACTATCTTATGTGGAACAATCATCTTGTCACTCATGAATATTCTGAACTTTGTTACTTTCAAAAATATTAACTTTATATCACCAACTTATTTTGAGTTTATCTGTTTATTATCTTCATTACTGCTCTCCTTTCTAAAACTAAATTTAATCAATAATCTCTTATTTTCTTCACATTAGGCTCAAAACTTTTTTCCATACCCAACTTCAAGTCTCACCCTTCCAGGACACTTCCTAGATCCATCACCATATCATTTCATACAACTTTAATTGTCTCTATATATTTTAAAATATTTTATCTCCACAATCTCCTCATTTCTTACAACTTCCCTTTGTCTATTCTAGACATTCCTAACATCTCCAGAATACGTCCTTTCAATGAGTATCTAAACTCATTTGATAACACTATATCTAAGTTTATCTCATTATTGCCTTCACTACGTACTCTCAGGTCATATCCTAAGGTATTCTTACCCTAGATCTATAACCTACTACTCGGATACCAAATTGTGACGCCCAAATTCTTTAAATTTTTTTGTAGAGATTTGGTGCTTACGTAAACATTCCATAAGATAATAATTCCTATTAATCCAAGATTCACAGTACTTATGGCAGATAAAAGTTCTCGTTAGAACAATTACTGTATTTGAATACCCTCACTTGGATGTATAGGTTTAATATCTTACAGATATTTCTTCTATATCAATAATTCCTATCTATCTGACATTCACAATATTAATGCTAGGGTTGTTCTTGGAACTTAGAAGCTCTACCTCAGTGCATTAGAGAACTCCCAAGATCTGTCAATACTATCATTCAGATGTATAGTTCATATAGATACTGTACCTTTTTCCTAATTTCTTTAGAAATGTAAAACTAAGCACTAAAAACTAATAATACATTACACAACTTAATATACAATTACATAGACTCTAAATGTAGTTAACCATTACATCATAGTCCTTAAATAGGATAACCAGGTCTTAAGCCCTTCTATCCATAAATACTGGAACTGCTGGGTACATCATTTATATCTGCAAATTAAAAATATTTGCAAGGATGAGCTACAGAAAGCTCAACAAGTTTTGAACAAGTAATAATTATACTCACACCAAATCTGAATTGAATGAACATAAAGTTTAGAGTTTTTCCACATATATATATATATTGAGGTTTATCTACCAAACCTCGTACATCATGAGTTTCTGTCAGTTATATAAACTTAGTAACCCGAGTTGATTCATTCAACCAAACAACTTAGGAGTATGCATATCATCCTATCTTAATAACCCCCGGTCATTGCTATAAATGTCGATCATAAATAAACCCTGGTCAGCCTATAATTGTCGATCGTAATAGTGTCAGTATATATGTTTGTACCAAACAACATTGGTTTCTCACAATCTATGCTTTGATATCAAATCAAACACATTTTAAACAAACAACAACTCATATGTCTTGGTTATGTTTAAACAAGAAATCATAACCTTTTTAACAACAGATAGCATGAACACTGTATACCACAAGATCATATATGATAAATAGAAGACTTTCATTTAATAAATAAATTAAATGAAGCTAGAAAACTTCCATGTACCGTCGATTACTGGTATGCAATCTAATATAACTTTAATTGAAAGACCTATTATTGATAATATCAATCTCTCAATTAGAATAATATCATCACATATACTACTGTTAATTACAGTCATAATATAACTTAAATACAATACCAATATCCCTAACAGTCGCTAAAACACATACGACTCGATATCAAGTCAAACAATTGTAGTCTGATTTGAGTTCGATACTATTTCGACGTCCCGATTGCCTAATCGGATAATTATCGAATTTATTTTTAAAAAAACCCTACTTAACTGCTTCAATATTATCTTAGATAAGTTAATTATCAGTCATAACATTTTTCAATAGCTCATAATAATTTTTAGATAATTATTATTGTTGGAAGAATGCATATCTTGATTTGATGTTTAAAGTAAATGATCATGATTATATGTAAAGTCCTTAAAAGAATATATGTACAAGGACTTAGTGATAGATCAAATTTATTAGGTTGATCTCAGCTTTTAAGTGTTCATCATTCCATAAATGAATGTATAGATAAAGAGATCAAAGATGTTAGGTTGATCCATGACTTGAAAAGTATAGATAGGCTTCAACAAGAATCATAGTCTATCAAGCTGATCAACAGATTAAAGAAGCTAATGCAGGATCGTAGAGCTTAACAAATCGTAGTGTATCTGCCTTAAAGGACCTCTTCATAAATCGTAGAGTGGTCCAGACGTTTGCCGAAGCTAACTCGGAGATCGTAGTGTGCTCTCGGAAACGTTGAGTCTGCAAGACGGGAAATTAATGATCACTGTGTTAAAAGATCGTAGTGTGCAAATCCTTGCGAGAAATCGTAGTGTTCTCTTAAGTGCAAGCACCAATATGACAAGACACTACGATATGGATAGTAGAGTGTCATCTGCCTTGTGTCAGAAGCATCGAGCCATAAATTTTTTTTTGAAGACAAATTCCAACGAATGAGGAATGGGTTTTGAACGCTGAAGCACTCACCAATCCCAACGGTACAAAAGATATCCTTAGTATTGATCAAAAGGAACGTATTCAAGAAGCTAAGAAAAGGACCATTGGGCAGAGGAAAACACCTTTTCAGGTGTTAAGTGAGAAAGCAGTCTGCCGTGTCAGTGGGCTAGAATGCAATTTAGAAGATGTGCAGAAATGTCTCCATCAAGGCTCAGAAATGTCAAACGCATTTAATGCTTCATCAGATTACTTCAACAGATAGATTTCAAAGATCTCATATATACAGAATACAGACACATGAGAGAAATATGCAAGCATTGATAAAAAAACGCACAAGAACAATCAACGCTCAACTCTACGATCCGAGAAAAAGGGAAAACTTGCTCAGCTACTCAGTTCTTTCGAACAAGTGTTTAATAACAACTGAGTAGCATCAATCACGATCTAAACAACATTCAATCAACTAAAGTAAGAGTTCCATGTCTGAAGGACTTGAAGAGTTCTAAGTGAACTGTGAGGAACCAAGTCTGCTAGACTTGAAGAGTTCAAGAGTGAATTAAGAAGTACCTAGACTGCTTGTGACGCCCCCAAAATAGGTATACATCACCCATTTTGAGTCGTCATTAACATGGTACAGAAACAACTACAACTTTATTAATACAACATATAAATTGTGAGTTTAAATACAAATATTGTCTTCTAGAACCATCATTCCACACCCCGACTAGAACTCGCTACATTCTCGCCTCCTGAGAAGAAAAATGGAACAAAAAGAAAAAGGGTGAGCTCAACTAGCCCAGTAAAGAATATTATGACTAAGATAATATAGAACAAATTATCGTTAGTTTTCAACAGGGAAAAATCTGATAAAATACAATAGACAACAAGTTTCAGATCAATATTTGCAGCGGAAATAATAATTCATAGATAAGTTACGTAGAGAATGTAATCTACTATAATCTATGAATTTAAAAGTCCATCATCAATATTTTATCCCTGTAACATCAATCAATATACATCTTGAATCAAATATTCATCTTTGCACTACAGGCTAAAGATATTCATCAGTTGGTCATGTTCATCTCAACACCTGTACATCTTTGCACTACGGGCCAAAGATATTCATAAGAAAATCAACCATCTTTCCACTACAGGCCAAAGATATTCAGTAATATCATCATTTAGGACTGAGGATGATGAAAAATATTTTAAAGAAAACGAATCCAGTGAAACAAAAGAACAAATATTAAGGATTCATAATTTAAACAATCCGAGTTCAAAAATACTTCATAAATAATCATAATGGAGTAAAATTCAAGAATGATCAAAACATGGATACAAACAAAACTAGTATCCATAATAGATATTTTGGACAAAAAAATGAAAATTTAATTTTTTTGTGAATAGTCTCTGAAATATTAAGTGAATAAGTCTCAGTATATCGTGAATAGTGTCGTATATCGTGAATAAGTAACCCCGACACTAAAAGACAAGAATTTCACAAGAAAAATACTATCAATATTCCGGCATAATGATATTGAAAGAAATAATATCATTTAAAAAAAATAATATCCCTTACCTCGAAAAGACAGTACTTCTGACTATAATATACTGGATATAGTGCTGAAGGGAACTTTCACCAAATAGCAACACTCAAAGTATCAAAATACTCACAAGAATACGCTCGATAATATAGAGAGAGAAAGAGAGAGAAAACTTCAGTTTCTAGTGTGATTTTCAATTCTAACCTAAGCACCCTATTTATAGGAAATTGCTTAGAACACCAAAGCAGAAAATTTATTAAAATGATTTTATTTATTAAATATTCAAGCCCATCACCAAAGAATCTAAATTTAGCTCATTTACCACACATGTGGGATTGCAAAAAACGTTTTTCTTGAATAAAACAATTAAAACTTCTAAAAATCAATTATTTCGAAAGTTTGAAACTTTAATAATTCATAATAAATAGCCCTTTCATCAGAAAAATTCAAACCTTATGTCCTTTCTATAATAAATTCCATTCCCTACAACTTTGTAAGTTTAAGTTTTTCCAAATTCCAAACAGAAATTAACCGAAATCCACAAACGGGCGATTTTACAGGCTATAATCGAATTTTAGTCAAGAAATGGGGTCCACAAACATGAAAAACATGTTTTAAATATTTATAGTAACAAAAATACTATTCCTCCTCATTTATTCATATATCACACATTCATTGTAAAAATATCACTATTATTATATTATTAAAATATAATAATATATTTAAATGAATTATTTTATCAGAAAAGATAAAATATCAATTTTTCAATAATTGTCACTTTAAAAAATTTCTCTATCTATATCCACATAAAATGAATATTTTTTTTATCATATAAATCAATACATAATTATTCACAAATAATATTACAGAATTACAATACTGACAACCAGGCATTTCATAGGAAAGAGGGGGCTTTCCAATAAGGATTTCTCCTTACTGGCGCGCAATTAGGTGACCAAACCTCTCCTTAGACAGAACTTTCTAGACATTCCCAATAATGCTATCTAATAATATTATTCAAATAATATGAATTATTGATTCGATAAAGGAAAATACTGTGCAATGACAATTATTAAAACAACAATAATATAAAATATCAACGTAGCAATTATTGAACCAATAAAATAAAATATTGAACAGTAATTACTGTAACAATTATTGAGTTGTGCCTTTTTACGTAAGAATCAATAATTGGTGCAATACCGTGTGCTACTGTGTTTTAACCACTGAGTATTTCAACAGTACTAACGGTAACAACTACGCCGTTATTTATAAACAACTTATATTTGTCATTTTCTTCATCCAATCGCTTTTCGTTATGGGGCCCACACAAGGCTACGCCGTCGTACGAATATTCACCGACAGTAAGAATATTCCACGACCAAACGAATATTCCCCGACAATAATGAATATTTTATAACCACTTGCTTATTTAAAATATTTGCGTATTTTACCCATAACTAACCACATTAATCAAATCAACCCTTACTATTTCAAAATAATAAATAGAGGAAATTTAATTTCGTTTATAATAAGTTGGGGTCTTACAACCTCCCCTCCTTATGAAATTTTTCTTTCTCGAAATTGACGTACGTACCTGGTGTTTCGAAAAGGTGAGGATACCTCGCTTTCATTTCCGTTTCCAACTCTCAGACCATTTCCTCAATAACATGGTTTCTCCACAAAACTTTGACTTGGGGTATGACCTTTGTATGTAAGACATACTCCTTCCTATCCAAGATCTTGACAGGTACCTCTTCGTACATTAAGTCTTCGGCTACCTTGTCCGGTTCTAACTTAATAACGTGGTTTGGGTCTTTCACATATTTACAAAGCACAGATATATGAAAAACATTATGAACACGAGACATACTTAGAGGTAACGCGAGTCTATAGGCTACATTTCCTACTCGGTCAAGAATCTGAAATGGACCAATAAATCGTGGATTGAGCTTTCCTCTCTTCCCAAATCTTGTAACTCCCTTCCATGGAGCAACACGCAACAATACATGATCCCCAATACTAAATTCCACGTCCTTTCGATGAAGATCCGCATAACTCTTTTGTCGATCCTGTGCCATTTGTATACGTTGTCGAATCATTTGGATCTTTTTCGTAGTCATACGTACCAACTCGGGTGCCAACAATGTTGCTTCACCCACCTCATCCCAACATATTGGAGAGCGACACTTTCGTCCATACAATGCTTCGAATGGAGCCACACCTATACTTGCCTAATAACTGTTGTTGTAGGAGAATTCCACCAATGGTAAATACTTATCCTAACTCCCTTTGAAGTCTAGGACACAGAGTCTTAATAGATCTTCAAGAGTTTGAATAGTCCTCTCTGATTGTCCGTCCGTTTGAGGATGGTATGCCGAACTGAATCGTAAATCCGTGCCCATAGCTTTTTGCAAGCTAACCCAAAATCATGAAGTGAATCTTGGGTCACGATCCGAAACTATGGATACTGGCATGCCATGCAATCTCACAATCTTATTTATATACATATGAGTAAGATGTTCAAGGGAATAAGTCTCCTGTATCGGCAAGAAATGAGAAGACTTGGTTAATCTATCAACAATAACGCAAATAGCATTTATGCCTTGAGAAACCGTGGGAAGACCCGTAACGAAAACCATGGTAATGTGTTCCCACTTCCATTTCGGAATCTTAAGTGGTTGCAATGGACCCTTAGGCACTTGATGCTCTGCCTTTACACGTTGACAAGTTAAACACCTCGAGATAAACTTTGCAATCTCTCTCTTCATATTGTTCCACCAAAATGTATGTCAAAGATCACGATACATTTTGGTACTTCCAGGATGGATTGCAAATGGTGTATTGTGTGCCTCCATCATGATCTTGTTCTTCAAGTCAGAATCATTAGGAACACAAAGTCTGGAGTGGACTCAAAGTATTCCTTCTTCATCGATTCTTGCTTTTGGAATAGCACCTTCTTGTACTTTCTTCTTCATACGCATTAGCTCCGGGTCTGTAGCTTGAGCAACTTTAACTTTATCGATTAAAGTTGGTTATATGCGTATACTTGACATCATCGCTTTTCGTTCACGCATATGATCGTCTACTCAACGCGTCACTACCACGTTGCTTTTCCGAGGATGGTATTGAATGATGTGGTCATAATCTTTTAATAGCTTTCGAGCCAAGCGTCGTTGCCGCATGTTGAGTTCCTTTTAACGTGAAGAAATATTTGAGGCTTTTATGGTGCGAATATATCTCCACTTTCTCTCCATATAGATAGTGCCTCCAGATCTTTAGCGCGAAAACGACTGTTGCCAACTCTAGATCATGAGTAGGATAATTCCTCTCATATTCTTTAAGTTATCGCGAGGTATAGGCTATGACTTTCCCATGTTGCATGAGAACGCATCCTAACACTTTGCCCGAAGCATTGTTGTAGATAACAAATCCATCCAAACCAGATGGTATTGTCAGAACAGGTGCCGAAATGAGTCTCCTATTAAGCTCTTGGAAACTCTTCTTGCATTCCTCGCTCCATACGAATTTTGTATCTTTCCGAGTTAGTTGAGTTAACGTGGTAGCAATTCGAGAAAATCCTTCCATGAATCTCCGATAATAACCAGCTAGGCCCAGAAAGCTACGTACTTCGGTCACCGACTTTGGTTGCTCCCAACTTTATATTTCTTCAATCTTCGCCGGGTCGACAGATACTCCATGTTTTGACACCACGTTCCTAAGGAATGCTACTTCCTCAAGCTAGAACTCGTATTTCTTCAACTTGGCATATATCTTATTTTCACGAAGCCTTTGGAGTACCAGCTTCAAATGGTGCTCATGATTTTCATGGCTTTTGGAATATATGAGGATGTCATCAATAAAGACAACAACGAAATGATCCAAATATTCCTTGAATATCCGGTTCATCATATCCATGAAAGCCTCAGGAGCATTAGTCAATCGAAAAGACATGACTAAGAATTCATAATGCCCGTACCGAGTTCTGAAGGCAGTCTTTGGAATATCCTCATTTCTAATCTTCAGCTGACAATATCCAGAACGAAGATCGATCTTTGAAAATAATTGTGCTCCTTGCAACTGGTCAAACAGGTCATCAATACGAGGTAGCAGATAACTATTCTTGATGGTGACATGGTTTAATTCCCGATTGTCAATACAAAGTCGCATACTCCCGTCTTTCTTCTTTACAAATAAAATAGGAGCACACCAAGGAGATGTACTAGGACGAATGAAACCGATGTCCAAAAACTCCTGTAGTTGGACCTTTAACTCCTAAAGTTCAATAGGAGCCATTCGATATGGGGTTTTAGAAATGGGCTTTGTACTAGGTTCAAGATCAATAAAGAATTCAACTTCACATTCTGGGGGTAGACCGGGAAGTTCTTCAGGAAATACGTCAGTAAATTTACTAACAACAGGTATATTATTCAAATCCGACGTGTCTTTATTCAAATCCATAACATGGGCTAAGAAAGCTTGACATCCGTTTTTCAATAAACGAATAGCTTTATGACTTGATATGACAGTGATTGATTTTAGTGGTTTAGTTGCTTGAATTTGTACAACAGGTTGGTTAGGAATATGAAAACTAACAACCTTACAAAAATAATAAATTTTGGCATGATGAGTAGTTAACCAATCAATCCCTAAAATCACATCAAAAGCAAGTATCTTTAAAGAGATAAGGTCAACAAGTAATGTGATGGTGCCAACTTGGATCAAACAAGATTTATAAGCGATTGGATGTGATGAAAGTTTCTCCTATGAGTCTCCATGAGATAAATCAAAGTCTAATTTCTCCGGAGTTAAGTTTAAACGTTGAGCACAAGTAGGAGAGATAAATGAATGGGTAGCACCGGAATCTAGTACGGTATAAACTTTGCAAGAATTTATGATTAGCTTACCCGTGATCACCTCGTTTGGGTTCCTCGCATTTTGACCACACAAAAACTCTTCCAGAACCGTTGACTTTGACTTTTCTGGGACAGCCTTTTGAGTCACCATCCCCGCTGGAATTGGTTTCACTATTGTACAATCTCGAGCGATATGTCCTTCCTTTCCACAATTTTAACATACCTTGAACTGTTGTGGGTAGTTTGGAGTGATATGTCCCTCTTTCCTGCATTTATAAGATATCTGATGGGTGGTCGCTCTCCTCCTTAGAACCGGTTGTTCTTTGGTCTTTGACGTCTTCACATGGTCATTATTGAATCTCCTCTTTTTAAAATCTCCCCCCGACTCGCTTCTTCTATTTCCATAGCTATGATTACCACCAGAGTGGTTACCACTTTTGTCCATATTTTTCTTTCTCTACTGGTTATCGTTGTTCTGATGATTGCTGTCATCGGTATGATCCTGGTTGTGGTCCCTTGGTTGAACGTACTCGTTATCTCGCTCTAACAATTGAGCCCTGTTGACAACATCTGAATAGAGAGAAAATTTATGAGAAATGAGATATTGACGTATGCCTGGTTTCAAACCTCTCAGAAACTTCCGCGTCATACGTTCCTCATTCTCCACCAAATGAGGTGCAAACCTGGATAACTCTGCAAACTTCGCCTCATACTGGGACACCGTCATGTTGTTTTGTTCCAATCTAATAAACTCCACTTCCTTCATATGACGAATACTTTTAGGAAAGTACTTGTCATTGAACAGTTTTTGAAACGTCTCCCAAGATATGCCGAAAAAATTTGGATGGGTACGCTTCACAGATTCCCACCAGTAATCTACCTCATTACGGAACATAAAGGTGGCGAATGGAACCTTCTGTTCCTCCATGCATCACAAGACATTGAATATCTTGGTAATTTGTTTGACCCACATTTCTGCCTTAATCGAATCTGGCTTTCCCTAGAATTCTGGTGGTCCCAACTCTTTGAACTGCTTGGTTGTGACAAACCGTGCATTATTATCATTTCCACCTGTATTTTGTGCACGAGTCTCCCTAAATGCGATTTTGCATGAAGCGCAAAAAGCTTCTAAATATCCGTCGTTCATCATCGCTTTCCTTTGGTGTTGTTCACGGGAGGAACATTGCCACTGACTGTTGCACGTTCTCCTCGTTGGTGAGTAAAAAGGTGTCTCCACGGTCTCATTTACTCCATCTGTTAACATTCTCGAATCGACATTCTCAAATACTGCCATAAAACAAGGGTTAATTAAAGAAATCAACATATCACATAATATCCCTATATACTGACCAACTAACAAATAAGCTTAGGTAAGACACACTAGCGAAGGTTTTACTCGTCTCTCCCCTCCTAGTTCTATTCCCCGATCACCACCAAAGATCATATCCCTAAGCTTTGATACCAATTGTGATGCCCCCAAAATAGGTATACATCACCCATTTTGAGTCGTCAATAACATGGTACAAAAACAACTACAACATTATTAATACAACATATAAATTGTGAGTTTAGATACAAATATTATCTTTTAGACAATATCCAAACTCAAATAAGTCCTCATTATAATTATTGATATATTATTTTACAAAAATGGTGAGGACTACTAAAACAACTTTCTAGAACCATCATTCCACACCCCGACTAGAACTCGCTACATTCTCGCCTCCTGAGAAGAAAAATGGAACAAAAAGGAAAAGGGTGTGCTCAACTAGCCCGAAGAAGAATATTATGACTAAGATAATATAGAACAAATTATCGTTAGTCTTCAACGAGGAAAAATCGATAAAATACAATGACAACAAGTTTCGGATCAATATTTGCAGTGAAAATAATAATTCAGAGATGAGTTACGTAGAGAATGAAATCTACTATAATCTATGAATTTAAAAGTCTATCATCAATATTTTATCCCTGTAATATCAATCAATATACATCTTGAATCAAATATTCATCTTTGCACTACAGGCTAAAGATATTCATCAAATTTGGTCATGTTCATCTCAACACTGTACATCTTTGCACTCTGGGCCAAAGATATTCATAAGAAAATCAACCATCTTTGCACTACTGAGCCAAAGATATTCGATAATGTCAACATTAGGGGTGAGGATGATGAAAAATATTTTAAAGAAAACGAATCCAGTGAAATAAAAGAACAAATATTAAGGATTCGTACTTTAAACAATCCGAGTTCAAAAATACTTCATAAATAATCATAATGGAGTAAAATTCAAGAATGATCAAAACATGGATACAATCAAAGCTAGTATCCATAATACATATTTTGGACAGAAAAATGAAAATTTAATTTTTCTGTGAATAGTGCCGTATTCATGAATAGTACCGTATACATGAATAGTGCCGTATACGTGAATAGTAACCCCGACACTAAAAGACAAGAATTTCACAAGAAAAATACTATTAATATTCTGGCATAATTATATTGAAAGAAATAATATCATTTTTTTAAAAAATAATATCCCTTACCTCGAAAAGACAGTACTTCTAACTAGAATATACTGGATATAGTGCTGAAGGGAACTTTCACCAAATAGCAACACTCAAAGTATCAAAATACTCACAAGAATACGCTCGATAATATAGAGAGAGAAAGAGAGAGAAAACATCAGTTTCTGGTGTGATTTTCAATTCCAACCTAAGCACCCTATTTATAGGAAATTGCTTAGAACGCCAAAGCAGAAAATTTATTAAAATAATTTTATTTATTAAATATTCAAGCCCACCACCAAAGAATCCGAATTCAGTTCATTTACCACACATGTGGGATTGCAAAAAACATTTTCCTTGAATAAAACAATTAAAACTTCCAAAAAATCAATTATTTCGGAACTTCGAAACTTCAATAATTCATAATAAATAGCCCTTTCATCAGAAAAATTCAAATCTTTTGTCCTTTTTATAGGAATTTCCATTCCCTACAACTTTGTAAGTTTAAGATTTTCCAAATTCCAAACAGAAATTGACTAAAATTCACAAACGGGCGATTTTACAGGCTATAATCAAATTCCAGTCAAGAAATGGGGTCCACAAACATGAAAAAAATGTTTTAAATATTTTTAGTAACAAAAATACTCTTCCTCCTCATTTATTCATATATCACACATTCATTGTAAAAATATCACTATTATTATATTATTAAAATATAATAATATATTTAAATGAATTATTTTATCAGAAAAGATAAAATATCAATTTTTCAACAATTGTCACTTTAAAAAATTTCTCCATCTATATCCACATAAAATGAATATTTTTCTTATCATATAAATCAATATTAATTATTCACAAATAATATTACAGAATTACAATACTGACAACCAGACAGTTCCTAGGAAAGAGGGGGCTTTCCAATAAGGATTTCTCTTTACTAGCGCGCAATTAGGTGACCAAACCTATCCTTAGACAGAACTTTCTATACATTGCCAATAATGCTATCTAATAATATTATTCAAATAATATGAATTATTGATTCGATAAAGGAAAATATTCTGCAGTGACAATTATTGAAACAATAATAATATAAAATATCAACGTAGCAATTATTGAACTAATAAAATAAAATATCGAACAGTAATTACTGTAACAATTATTGAGTAGTTCCTTCTTACGTAAGAATCAATAATTGGTGCAATATCGTGTGCTACTGTGTTTCAACCACCAAGTATTTTAACAGTATTAACGGTAACAACTACGTCGTTATTTATAAATAACTTATATTTGTCATTTTATTCATCCAATCGCTTTCCGTTATGGGGCCCACACAAGGTTGCGCCGTCGTACGAATATTCCCCGACAGTAGGAATATTCCACGACCAAACGAATATTCCCCGACAACAATGAATATTTTATAACCACTTGCTTATTTAAAATATTTACACATTTTACCCATAACTAACCACATTAATCAAATCAACCCTTACTATTTCAAAATAATAAATAGAGGAAATTTAATTTCATTTATAATAAGTTGGGGTCTTACACTGCTGGTCTAGAGGAAATCTATGAGATTCAAGAAGTGTAACAGACATCCTTAGTGGATTTCCTACTCAAGAAGTAGAAGAGTGGATTAGGAGTTTTAAGTGCTCTGAACCACTTAAAACTGCTGTGTTCATTATAACTGCTATAACTGCTATAACTGCAATACCTGCTATAAGTGTCATAACTGCCTCATTCTCATTAACTCAAGATATCTAACAAAAGGTTTATCAAATACTCATTCCGCTGTGCATTGATTACCATCAACCTAAATAGGTTAAAAGAAAAAGTTTTAATTATCTATTCAACCCCCCTTTCTAGATATCTATCGTGCCTCCGGGAACTAACAATTGGTATCAGAGCAGGTTCTATAATACATCCTACAAAGCTTGAGTAGATCCAATGGCACACTTACCAAGCGAATCAAAGACTGGAGGAGGCAGCAAGCCACCTATGTGCAACAAAAATAAATTTGCTAACTAGAAGGTTAGGATGCAAGCTTACATGGATTCAATAGATGAAGATCTATTTGAAACTGTTCAGAATGGGCCCTATGTTCCTACAAAGCTTGCACCAACTACAGATGACCCAGACAGAGTACAAATTAAGGTCAAATGAGAATGGACAGAGAACGATAAGAGAGCTGTCCAACTTGACAAAAAGGCCAAGAACATCTTATTTCAATCATTAGAAGATGATCTATTTGAAAACGTGGTCAACTGCAAAACAACAAAGGAGTTTTGGGAAGCACTACTCATTATGCATGAAGGAACAGAAGAAGTCAGAGAAAATAAACAATCTCTCTTGACTCAACAATATGAGATGTTTGCCCATGTTCAAGGAGAGAACGTCACTGCTACATACGAGAGATTCAATATTCTGCTCAACTCTCTACGAGCCTATGGAAAGATTAATCCAAACAAAGATCTGATCATAAAGTTCATGAGAGCTTTACCAAGCAAATGGTATGCCAAAACCACTGCCATTAGAGAATCAAAGAATCTACATGAAATTACTGTTCAACAGTTATATGGCAACCACCTCACGTACGAACTGGAGCTGACACAACGAGCAGAAACGTTGTCTGAAGGAAGAAAGAAGGACAACGGTGTTGCTCTCAAAGTAACCGAAAACACCTCCAAGATTAACACTGAAGTTGATTCTGACTGCGATGAAGATGATGATGAGGACTTTTCAATGTTGGTTAAAAGACTAAGAAGATTCATGAGACAAGGCGGAACCAGCAAGCTAAAGAAAGTTGGCAACTACAACAGCCAGGAGCAAATGAATGACCTATGCTACAACTGCAAGAAACCTGGTCACTTCATTGCTAACTGCAACAAACCTCTCATAGAAGAACTAAAGAAGAAATCATAGGCAAAGAAGGAATACAAAGGCAACAAAAGGCCAGTAAAGAAAGACAAAGGCCTTGTAGCTAGAGGATCGCGGAGTGACTCTGATAATGACTCAACTCCAGAATCTGGAGACGATGAAGATCCTCAAATGGCTAATCTCTGCCTGATGGGTAAAAGTACAAGGGACAAACAGAACTCCAACATACATGAAGTAAGTATCGATGAGGTATTTTACTTCAACTCTCCTAATGTAGATATTGATGACCTTAGAACTGCATTACACGGCATAACATCTGATCTGCATCAATACATGAAGTGGTTTAGGGTTCTGTCTAAAGACTATTTTCTTCTTCAAAAGGAGAAAGAAAAGGTTCAAAAGAATCGAAATGACCCTTCTCGATCTTGATTCTCTCTCCAAGTTTGAAGCTGAGAATAAGCTCTTGAGACAGGCAAATGAGCTCAGTGCTCAAAGAGAGTCTAGTCTAACCTCTAAGATTCAGGATCTAGAAAAGATAGTCTCTACATGAAATAAATCCTCTTCATCCATGGACTCCTTAATCTCTAACCAGAGAAGTGTCTCTGATAGAACAGGGTTAGGCTTTAGGGAATCTACCTCAGAGTCATGTGTGGAAAAAGTAAAGGAAACTAGCACTGGTAATGTCTCAAATTTCAATAGAGGCATTATATTTGTGAAATTCTCGAGAAGGATAAGCTGTCAAACCACCGCTTGGTGATTCAATTCATATTCCCACGAGTAAGGGATCTCATGCTGGTCTAGGTTTCAGAAAAGAGAAGAGTAATGTAGCTACTACTCATCAACCTCGAAGGATCGTGAGAGTCAAATAAAATCAACTCTCTGAACCAACCAGAAGATCTGATAGAAGTAAGATACACTCCTCATAAATAATGAAACAAGAGAAAACATGGAAAAGGGAATATCAGCCTAGCAGGATGATGACAAATAACCCACAAAAGTCTAAATGGAGGAAGAACTTTCACACACACACACTAACATGCGTCATATCAAATGTTTTATGTGCTACAGAGTTGGCCACAAGGCTACAAATTGTCATTATAATTCCATGCATGTGAGACCCAAAATCAAGCAGATTTGGGTCCCCAAGGATACTAACATAGTAGGACCCATGCAAGTATGAGTACCAAAATGAAGGTTTAATGTTACCTCAGGAAAGGAGCTCCACGAACACAACCTGGTATCTGGACAGTGGATGTTCAAGACACATGACTGGAAATAATGTCCTTCTATCTAACTACATAGAGAAGGAGGGTCCCTCGGTCATTTTTGGAGACAACAGCTCGGGCAAAACAAGAGGATATGGGTCAACCGGAAATGGTGCAGTATCATTCAATAGAGCGGCCTATGTGGAAGGACTACAACACAATCTTCTAAGCATTAGCCAACTCTGCGACAAGGGCCATCAAGTAACATTCCTCAACAATCAATGTCAAGTCCGAGACCTGAAGACATCTACAGTAAAGCTAATTGGAACAAGAGAAAGAAATGTCTACACAGTAAAGCTTGGACAACTAAGCTCAGACGAGACAATATGCTTTCTGGCCTAAGCATCTGAAGAAATGAGTTGGCTATGGCATCGAAGATTATCTCATCTCAACTTCAAAAGTATGTCCAAATTAGCTTCAAAAGATCTAGTTGCAGGACTACCAAAGTTCAACTTCGTTAAAGAAAGGCCTTGCAATGCCTGTCAACTTGGGAAGTAGACAAGAAGCACATTCAAGAGCAAAACTGTCAATTCAACTGACAAGCCTTTGCAGCTGCTACACATGGATCTTTTTGAGCCAATTCCAATAACAAGTCTTGGAGGAAAGAGATACTCTCTGGTCATAGTCGATGACTTCACCAGATTTACATGGGTGTTATTTCTAACCTCAAAAGATGAGACAAGCTCCCAGCTGATCAAAATGTTTAAGCTTGTGATGAACGAGAAAGGAGAGAAAATCAAGGCCATAAGGAGTGATCATGGTAGAGAATTTGACTTCTCAGAAATGGACCAATTCTGCTCTGACAATGGCATCAGTCACAACTTCTCAGCTCCACGATCTCCTCAACAAAATGGAGTTGCGGAGAGAAAGAACAGAACATTAATAGAGGCTGGAAGGACTCTACTAGCAGTAGCTCATCTCCTCTGAGTACTTTCAAGCGAAGCGATCAACAACGCATGTTATACCGAGCAGATCACTTATACACTCTACGATTACGAAGACTCCCTATGAATTGTGGAAAGGAAGAAAACCTAGTGTCAGCTACTTTCATGTCTTCGGATGTACATGCTACATTCTCAACAATGGAAAGCAATACTTGACAAAGTTTCAACCAAAATCAGACGAAGGAATCTTTCTTGGATATGCCACAGATAATAAGGCCTACAGAGTGTTCAACAAGAAGACACTGAGTGTTAAAGTCTCGATTCACATCATATTTGATGAAACAAACTTAGACAAAATAATGCCTCAAGACACTGCGACTAATAGTTCAGACACTACGAACGAAGTCATCGAGCTCAATACTACGATCGTAGTACCAGACAACAAAATTATTGAGCAAGGGAATGAGGTCGTAGAAAGGCCTATGCCAGATAACGAGCCTCCACATCAAGAAGAAGAAATAGATCTTGAAGATCTAAGACAAGAAGGCATAAGAACTGACGTCCCAACAGGAAGCAGATGGGCTAGAGATCACACTTAAGATCTAATCATTGGTGATCCGAATGCAAGAGTCAAAACAAGAGCTGCTACTCAAAATGAATGCTTCTATCTAATCTTCATATCTCAAATAGAACCAAAGAAGCTAGAGGATGCTATGGAAGACTCCACCTGGATAGAGGTCATACAGGAAGAACTTAATCAGTTCGAGAGAAGCAAAGTATAGAGAATTGTTCCAAGACCAAAGAACCATCCTGTAATTGGAACCAAGTGGGTCTTCAGAAACAAGATGGATGAAGATGGGGTGATAACCAGGAATAAGGCTAGACTAGTGGCCAAGGGCTACTCTCAGGAAGAAGGCATTGACTATGATGAGACATTTGCACCTGTTGCCAGACTAGAAGCCATCAGAATATTCCTTGCCTTTCCTGCTCACATGAAGTTCAAAGTCTTTTAGATGGATGTCAAAAGTGCATTCTTGAATGGTGAACTTCAAGAAGAAGTCTATGTAGAGCAGCCTCCAGGTTTCATCAATTCATCTCTTTCTAATTATGTTTTTAGATTAGACAAAGCCTTATATGGTCTTAAGCAAGCACTGAGAGCATGGTATGAAACACTCACTAACTTTCTTATTGAAAATGGTTTCACTAGAGGTAGAGTAGATACCACACTATTTCTTAGAAAGCATAAAAATAAGGTTCTATTAGTTCAAATTTACGTTGATGATATTATCTTTGGTTCTACTGATGAAAGGTTATGCAAAAGATTCTCCAAGCTTATGTAGAGCAAGTTTGAAATGAGCATGATGGGTGAGCTGAACTTCTTCCTTGGACTGCAAGTAAAGTAGACTGATGAAGGAATCTTTATCAACCAAGCCAAGTACATTAAAGACTTACTTAAGAAGTATGGCATGGAGTCAGCCTCTCCCATGAAAACCCCAATTGCTCCTGCAACCAAGCTTGACAAAGATGAAAAATGTAAAAGTATTGATATAACTCAATACAGAGGTATGATAGGCTCTCTTTTATATCTTACTGCCAGTAGACTAGATATAATGTTTTGCAACATGCATTTGTGCTAGATTTCAGGCTTATCCTAAAGAATCTCATTTAACTGATGTAAAGAGGATTTTCTGGTACCTAAAAGGTACACCCCACTTGGGGCTTTGGTATCCCAAGGAATCCTCATTTGAGCTAACAGGATACATATATGCTGATTTTGTAGGCTGCAAAATAGATAGAAAAAGTACCAGTGGCACTTGTTAACTACTAGGTAACAGACTTGTGTCCTGGTTTAGCAAGAAGCAAAACTCAGTATCTACCTCGACTGCAGAAGCTGAATACATAGTTGCTGGTAGTTGTTGTGCTCAGATCCTATGGATGAAAAATTAGCTAGCAAATTATGGGTTTGAATTCAAATCCATACCTATTCATTGTGATAACACAAGTGCAATTGCCATAACTCATAATCTTGTCATGCATTCTAGGACTAAGCATATAAAAATAAGGTATCACTTCATAAGGGATCATGTACAAAATGGAAATATATCTTCACAATATATCCCTACTAAAAATCAACTTGCTGATGTTTTTACAAATCCTCTAGATGAATCCAGATTTAACAAATTGATAAGTGAGCTAGGCATGCTTAACTTGCAAACATGAAATATTGTGCTCTAGTTTGTGCTAACCATACAAATTTAAGGGCTATTTTTAAAATCAAAGACATGATCAAAGGAAGTCCACGATCGTAAAGCCAAAGTGTCATAAAACTCAACGAACGCTTAACAGAATCAACTATCGTAGTGCAGACTCAACGATAGTAGAGCTACATCAACAAAACCAAAGGAGCACCCTATGATGATCAAGCATAAATCAAAGCAATCTCTCTGATAAGTAACCTCAAGGAAAAACCTGACCCTTGATACAATCAATGAGGTTGGCCCTTCCTGAGCTACCTTAATCTAAGAAGAATGCTAAGTCAAAAAGTTCATCACAAGGACTTGACCAGACTCTATGATTGCTAGTCAGACTCAATGATCGCAGTTCAGACTCTACGTTTACAACTCAGACACGACGACTACTACACAGACTCAATGATGGTAAAACAGACTCGACGATTCCAAGGATAATCTCAACAATCGTAGTCCCACTAAAGAATACATTAGCTCAGAAGAAGTTAAGGGCAATTCAGTACAATCCTTCTCTGTCAAAATTGGTAGAGCCAACCAAAATTCGACACCTATCCCACTAAGCAAAATAGAGAGAGGGAAGTTACAAGTACAAATTGAAATCGTCTTTTTGAAATCTAAAGTTCAAAAGATCATCTCTCTCTTCCTCTCTCAAGCAAAAACCCTAAATCAGTAGCAAGCTCATTCAGTCTCTCTTCCTGCAAAGAAATCAATGGCAGCTTCCAGTGTTATCTCCGACTACAAACTCTGTTTTGACGAGTTTAAATCAGCTGAACCCCAATTTCACAAGACATTGTCGCTTCTGAAGAAGGCATGTCTCGAAGAAGCCTTGGGTACAGACAAATTAATCTACCCAAAGATGGTAAAGGAGTTCTAAAATAACGGGGTATTTGAAAATAACACCATCACTGCGAAAGTCAGGAACGTCCAAATCAGACCAAAAGCTGATGACATCAATCTAGCCCTAGGTCTCAAAAGTTGATATAGCCTCTTTCGTCTCTAGCAGAGCAGCGTCTCTCTCATCAAGAGCTGTCAACATCGTGGCCTTAACCTGATCTCTCTCACAGGTCATCAGATTTAAGCTCTGCTCCAAATGTTTGTCTTAGAATCTTTGAGTACTTGATGGCTTTTCGGGTGGGAGAACCCATCACAAATCTTTGGTGACCCAATAGATCAAATCATCGATGGGAATAATAGCCTCCTCTATAGGCTCCTCATCGTCAGAATCAATCCCCTGCACTATGGATACTGCCGCAGCCGATGCAGTCTTTGTCTCTATCCATGCAGGATACTCTGCAGAACAACCTGGATGACTTACAGAAAACTCAGCCAGCTCTCGCTGATCCCAACATGCATACAACCTGGATCTGTCCTCCGCTGATAAATGGTGTGAAGCGAAGCACTGACTCACTGCCCCTTCAAAAGGATGAAAATCCTAAAACTGGTCAAACTGACTCATCACGGCCAGTGGGTGGTAAGTAATCATGCCCCTCAAACTAGCCAGAGGGAGATAATCCATGCCCAGAGTATGAGTAAAGAAGCTGTAGGGTGAGCTAAGCCCTGAACACGGCAATATAGAAAACGGGTCTCTAATCCTCGCTGAAAAGTCGACCACGATGCAAACATCTGACACTCAGTAAATTTGAAAGGAGTACGACATGGCTATATTATGCGTGAAACAAAACCCCTGCCGTGTAAATGTACCAATCGGTCTCAAGTGTGACATAAACCACACGTATAGCATGACCGAGCTACCTGTAAACACTCCTGGGATAAGTGCAACAATATGTAGCTGACCTTAGAGTCTCTGCAATGATCATCGGTACAATGGTATGACCCTCCTTGAGAGCTCTCACTGCCATAATGACACCGATATCCAGCTCATCCATGTACCGCAGCATGAAGACGTATGATAATACGTATAGAAGCAGTACATCTACTCTGGCTGAACGCCAATGGTCTTCCGATGTGGTGAAATCCCCGGAATGCCGTGCATAGCTATCCTCAGAGCCAAACCTATCAAATAGGAAATGATGAGATACCACGTGGCCGGATGTAATCTCGTCCTGTACCACCCTACGCCTCAATTCGGTGAGGATCATGAACTATCTGCTAATGTCTCCGATAGCCATATTCACGCAAGGTCGTCCAAAGACATAAGATCATCAATCGCGTATACTCCTCCAAAGTAGGAGTCAACTCCTGGGTCTCAAATCAGAAAACCTGCCTCTTCGATACCTAGTGCTCGAGCATAACCTTTATAAATCATGTGGGAACCTGAAACATCAATAGGGTCATAGTATGCTGCAGCAAATCATCTACGATCACCATATTCGATGGTGATATACTATCATACCATGGCGATACGCCTACTACCAAAAATGGTGGGGTATGATCAATACGGCTAACTGTCGAAGAAGACATCTGTACGGGCCGTGTCATAAGACCATCCAGGGGTTAATGCTGAATATCTCTAGACATACATATATATGCATAACTTAATAACATGCATGATATAATAAATGGCAATATGATATAGGGAATGGAAAACTGTACATACATTCCTAAGTATATCATCATCTAATACATCTCTGTACAGCTAAAATACAGGGAAATGGGGTGAAGCTACCCAGATGCTAATAGAGGCCTATCAAAAGAGATAGCAAGAAATACATCAGAAAAAGTCAAGAGTGTCGATGTCTACATCATCGATACTGTCCACCTGATATAACTCCTCCTGAGTCACTGGATCTCTATCTACAGGGATGTCAGGCCGATACAATGGAGGATCTGCACCGACAAAGCCATATGAGTCACCTGAGGGGCTAGCGCCAGAGCTGAAAGGATCAAAAGTATCTACCTCTGAAGGATCTCTGCCCAGATGCCAAATTAAAAGATGTGACCAGTCTAGCTACCGAGTCAATCTGTTAATCTGTGTCACATGAGTCGGATCTCTGACACAGGCTAGTCAATCCATCATCATCACGGATCCTGGAACCATATCCCCCATAAACTGTGTGGCGCGGGTCTGAGCTCTAATGGTACGAGGGATCCACCAATGCTGGAACATCTCCTGAGACCAGGGGCCCTCTGACAATGTAAAACCGTTAATCACCATCAATGGGATGTGAATGATGGGTGACTATGAAACAGGCCAATAACGCCTAGCAGGAGTCAAGATCGACATACGGATCTCTCCTGTAGTGCTCCTAATAGCACGCTATCCTAAATAGAGCTCCCATCCTCCATCTGTCAAGAGAGGAATCTTGTACGTGTACCTATGACACTTTTACATGGGTCCCATACCTCCGGCTCGCACCAGTTAGAGTTGTAAAGGAGGTCTCATAAGCTGAAAAGGCCAAATCAGGAATAAAAAT
The DNA here is from genome assembly GCA_020205605.1 of Panax ginseng. Classification (NCBI taxonomy): domain Eukaryota; kingdom Viridiplantae; phylum Streptophyta; class Magnoliopsida; order Apiales; family Araliaceae; genus Panax; species Panax ginseng. The sequence goes on along the minus strand of CM035132.1, from coordinate 146,252,507 downwards.
GCTACGTGATTGAGCAGAATAGCCGAAAATCCTAGTTTCTTGTTGGTCAGAGTTAAACTCCCCAGAGAGTCTCTTGTACGTGAGAGATATATCTTGAGGGTAAAGTCTGTATCAAGGATTCAAGACTTTGGTGATAGCCCCAACGTCAACAATCCTTGAGATTCCTGGTAGCTATGGATCATATGTCTAAGATAGTTCATCAGGCTGGTTATTTATTGTCGCCCCTGGTAGAAGCAACAGGGAGCCGACAATCATCCCATCATGTTGGAGGACAATCCAACAAACCACATACATTTGCATCATATTGACATACCTTGCATTATAATCACCTTGTTGCATTTCAAGTGTCTAGTATTCTTTATCCTATCCACATGCCATTGCATTGCATGAATATGATAAAGAGGGGCATCTGTAGACACTTGAAAAATTTTCTGCCGACCTGTTACTAACATTGCAGGAAGTGCGGAATCTTCTTTCAGAGATAACCCTGGAAAACAACTTAGCTTAATTCCGGAAATACCACCGGATGTTCAGTTTCAACCCCAAAAAACACACTGTGAGTATCCTTTCCCCATCTCGGAGATAACCCTGAGGATAACAGTGCAAATACATGAAATTCCACCGGAGAAGGCCGATTCATCTTGGAGATAACCCCGAGATATTCATTCTCAATCCCGGAGGCAACACCGAGAAAGACAATGTCAAACTTGGAGATAACCCCAAGGAGTGTAGTTGCAGTTCTGGAGATAACCTCGGAGATGCTCGTTTCAACCCATTCAGTCAGCTTCAACCTCGGGACTCACACTGAGGCACTCAATTCACAAACCCAGAGATAACCCTGGGAGGACAGGCATACCTCAGAGACAACCCTGAGGGCATTCAACACTTGCAGCATTCCCATCTCAGAGATAACCCTGAGCAACGTCTACTTTATCAGCCAAAATCAGAGATAACCCCAGTGAAGGGAAAAATCATCAAATGGTCACCTCAACCACACATGGCGCCGTCTCAACAAAAATCTCAACATACATTCTACACAACAATGTCCCACTAGAAACAAGGAGTTACAATCCCGAGTGACTACTAAGCAAGGCAGCACACCGGATAGAATTTGAAGCCTGGAGAGATAGGACATGGTTCCATCTTCCTGACTTCATACAACCTCTAATCCCATGTTATTGCACAGCTCTCAACAACAGTTGTTCGAAACAAGTCTTATACACCTCAATCGGATGCTCGGATTGAAGTTTTGCAAGTTCGAGCAGACATCATGTTGCACACGTGCACGTACTTCAAGATGGCAGGACCCACAGAGCCCAGGACACCTCAGGTAGCCGCAGGTGCATCTGCAGCTGCTGTAGGTACATCTTTAGCTCCCAGCTCTATAAATATAGAGCTTGGGGTGGCCATATTAAAGAAGAAAAAAGGTGAGGAAGCCCTGTCAAATTTGCTCTATACATACCCCATATTGAGTTCTTTCTCATGTTAAACACTTGTTAGCTGACATATAGCTATATTTTTACCAGCGGGAGTCGAGTGTTCATCCACTTAAAGTCATAGAAGTCTTCTTTGGCATCCCATTATAAGCCTTCTTATACATTATAAAGCCTTTCTCTTCATCTTTTCACACACTCTTCTTTACATTAAGAGCCGTGTTGTGTGTGTATGCTCGGACTTTGGTCCGTGGTTTTCATTACTATCTTTATATATATACTTATATATATATATGGACTAACATTATTGAGTTATGCCTCGATTGAGCCTGGACTCACGTCCGGAGCGTTTAATTGGTTATATATATACTTATATATATGAACTATTTTCGAACTCTGTTCGATGAGACTGGATTTTACATCCGGAGAGTATATATATTTACATTACATCGGGGCTTGGAGTTTACTTGTGGCCTTTTACCGCTTTATTTACATTAAGCCACGCTTTGGAGTTTACTTTGATGGCGGTTGATCATTTTTTGCTTTATTTACATACATTCATCCCAAACTGGAGTTTACTTCGTGGTGGTTGATCGCATTTACTGCTTTATTTACATTTCTGATCCCCCATGGTGGTTGATCATGTCTCTATATATATATATTTACCGCTTTATATATTTACATTTCCGAACCCCCATGGAGGTGCTTCATGGAGGTTGATCATGTATGTATGTATATATATATATATATATTTACTGATTTATATATATATATATATATTTACAAACTTATATATATATAATATTTATCGCTTTTATATAAATCATGACATCATGTGAGCCCTAGAATCATATGATCACTGATTAGATCTCATGAATCTAGATTCGGTTTCCGTGATGGACAATTTCAGTTGTAAGTTGCTTCTAAATTATGCATGGTGTTTGAATTTCCTTAGATGGCTTTCATGCCCATAAGGAGTTCGACACTGCTATATACTATTTTCTCGAAGATGCTTCGCATCTCGAAATAAAAAGCAATCAAGTCGAACATTTAATAATAAAATGGAAGTATCAAAGGCCTCAATTACTATTGAGCACAGGGTTTGAAAAAACCTCTTTTACAAAACCTCATTGCTATATCTTGTTTAAAACTAAATTTTTATATAAATTCAAACCCTGTGTATATAGGTGCGAACGAGGCATATCACTACTTCCAAATAAACAGCACATTGACCCACATACACAAACACACATTCATATAAAAGTTTCTTGAAAAGTGGCGGTCACCGTGGTAACACGGATGTCGGGGGGGTGCCTAACACCTTCCCTCTGCATAATCAAGCCCTCGAACCCAAATGAATCTAGGTTTCACAGACCCATTTAGCAGTGTCATATCACTGGGTCAATGTGCAAACCTTTTCTCGGTTGCGTTGGTGCAACGAGTTAAAAACACCAACCGGCGACTCTAATAGTCAAATCGTCAACATATACATGTCGGACCTTTTTCACTTGTTTTTTCAAATAAATCTCACATAACATTAGAACACCAAAGAACAAGAACAGAAAAGGGACAAATAAAAATCCCGACGTCGATAACTAATATAATATACATATATGATATTCCGTACATATTAGTATATATATACTATATAACAGTAAAAATATTTAAAATAAGTATGATTAATATTATACATATGTAACCGAAATATCAATACTATATATATATATATATCATATAAACATTATATGTATATAATATATATGTGAGTGTGTGTTAAATTTCATGTGCTAAAACCGTGTATAACACATAAGATAGCAAGTTATTTTTTAAAAACCATGGCACCATTTTTGGGACATTAGACGCGTGAGTGTGCTGGCAGTAAGCTCTTAAAGTGGTCAAAGATAAGGAATAAATGCTATGTTAGTGATTTGTTGCCTTGGTGGAATTTAATCTACTACCACGTAAAAGCTTGCTTTAATCCGGACCATTCAATTCAAAAATACTTCATCTATACCGTTCATTTGAAAATCATTTTTGCAAAATTATATTTTTGCCCTAACTTCAGAAATTCTATAAATAGGGAGTATTTCATTCATTTGGTTTTTACCAATTCAGTGAAAAAAAAGCATACTATCCTTGCCTACATTCTCTCTGAGCTTTATATCTCTTCTTACAAAAGTTCTGATTATTTTTGAAGAGAAAAATTGGTCCAAGTATTGAGATAAGTTTAATTTCTATTGAATTATTTCTTACTTGTATTATATCTATAGATATACAAATACACATTGTTCTACACAATTTTATACAGCTATATTTCATCTATTTGTCAAATAAAAGGATAATTGGGTGCCGCAAGGCTACGGAGATACACCTCTACGGAGAGGAATTTGAACCATATGATTCCTTATAGTCTTCAGTAACCTTTTATCGACATTATTTATATAAATATCGTAAAATAGATACAACACTTGATAGCTCAAAATGACACTGAGATACTGCTCCAAAAAGAGTAGTCATCTGAACTGGATTTGAGAATCGTAGTGGTCTATTAAAAATATTTATATAAATATCAATTGTGATAATTATAAATTTTGTCATACTTAGACGCCGCAAGGCTACAGAGATACACCTCTACCAAGAGGAATTCGAACCGTACGATTCCTTATAGTACTAAGTGACATTATCTATAAAAGTTCACATAACAGATAAAATATTCTTATATATTATTTGAGTTAAACAGTAATATTTGTTATATCATTTTGTGCTTAACTAATTTAAATATTACACTTGATAAATATTGTTTGATTTGATTTATTCTTTTATACAAGTATTGATTCATAAAAATAATTCATATAAACTTGGTAAAGACTATCTAAGAAACAATTCTATATTATCCATAGAAAACACTCTTTATTTTATAAAATTGTTAATTATTTATAAAGTGCCTTAAAATCTTATATTTACTTAATCAGAAGGATCAATGGATCTAAACAAAAGTTCTATCTGCTTTAAAGAAGCTTTTTGTTGAATATAAAAGTCCTTGAACTTTTATACTAATATATTTGTTCTTAATTTATATCTACTTATTTGAGAAGCATTAATCTGTATTTAACTCTTATCAGCTTATTGAAGAAGCCCTTTATTGTAAACTTTTGTTAATAGAGAAAGGATTAGAGTTAGTTTATTTTATGTTTCTGTGAGAAAGACAAGTAATTCTTCAACCAAGACCAGAGTCTTAGAGAGGTCGATAGGAAGTTGGGTCTCTAGTGTACTTGGGAGGTGAGAAAGAGGTTGTTGTTTCAAGACCAAATCATAGAATAAAACTAAACTCAAAAGGTGGTGCAACTAGACTTGAGGAAGGAGCGGGGAGCTTGCTGACCAAGATAGAATAGTTGAATAGTTGGAAGTTTGTCTATAAAACTTTTAAATGTTTCTCCGCCTGTTGAAGGAGTTGTTATTACTGATAGTAATAGGATCTCAAGTTCCAAGTAGGACTTGAGAATGAACGTAGCAACATACCAAGGGGTGTATGTTGTGAATCAGATAAATATCTGTGCATTATGATTAAATTTTTAACTAATTGCCAAAACTGTTAACGAATAACTAAAAATTCAAAAAGGCCTAAATATAATTTTTAACTTGTAATAATCTATTCAACCCCCTTTCTAGATTATTATTGACTTTTCAATATTTATTATAGTAAATGTATTACCCGTAAGCTAGTGCTGCTGGAGATATCGTTGACCCGAAGTAGAGCCCTACGGAGTATGGACTCTGTCCTAGAACTCGATTATAGTAGGAGGTCGGCCCAAGCTACTCCGCATGGACTAAATCATATACATTAAATAATATCACCTTAATTTACTATAGTTGCAGTTTAATATTAAACTAAACAAAAGGGAAATACATACCGACTTAACCTACTGAAACGACTGTGAGCCAGAAGTATGTACAAGTCGCAACTTGCCACGATTCTTCTTTATCTGCTCTGAATTGGTCTTGAATGCAGCATCATCCCATTACGCACACATTGCAACACATGCTACATCTGATAATGGAGGCGGCTGATGCTCTCGCAAAGTAATCCTGGGGGATTCTTCTACTGCCCGGACTGCCTTTTGTCGCATCACGTATAGCCAGCCAGTATAATTCTTCGAGATGTGGCCAATGATAACGGCGTCACCATCCGCCTCATTGATGCCGGCCTCATATCTGTAGTATCTCTATCAAATAGACATAACATATGTATAATTAATTATTTGGACAATATGTAAATAACATGGACCTTGATTTAATATATGTAATTCGACTTACGTGAAACTCCCGCAATAGTGTCACCATTAAGCCGACATCATAATGCGCGTACTAGATAAATCACATATAGCTAGTAGGGAGATACATCAGGCAGATGGCGTGTACGGTCTCCTTAGCGATAGGATCCATAATACTAGAATACAAAATTTATTAAGAACACTTTAATTTATTAATCACATAATAATATCATTCTAATTGAACATAAATGATATATTATAGTTGAAACTCTACTACGAACAATGACATCAATCTGGAACTCGTGTCGAGCCCATTAAACGAATGACCTAATCTAGAGGAGAGGTTTGACTGAATTCACACCATAGATGTCTAGCATCTGTATGTTTAATATAGTTATGACATTGTCAAAAAATAGTAAATGGATGTATAATATAGTTATGAAAAAATGTTACTGAGCCAAAAAAGAAATCAACTCACTAGCATCTGAAGATGTCCATACAGGAAAATCACCCAATCCGGAGCTGAGCGCCAGCCACCACCACGCCACCTCCACCGCTATGTCGAGGCATATATAGTTGTACTACTGAAATAATAGACATATATATGATGGCATTAATTAAATTTCATTGCAATTATTATATATAATGATTGATTTTAGCTGTATAATATTTACAAAACACCAATTGGTGAAGAATTAGTACGTCATCAAACCCGTCAGAATCAAAATAATTTTCATCCTCTAATTCTGTCATTTCCTCTTCTGTATCAATTTATTTCTCAATATCATCTTATACCATCACATACGGACTGACAACCACATCTTCATCCACTTCGTCAACATCGAGTATGTTAACGACATCATCAACCAATATATCGTCATCATATAACACAACGTAGCTGGGATTGCTAACTTTTTCTTATAATTCAAGACATATTAGTACCATCAAATGACGGAGTCTTCTTCGTCACAAATGTATACCAGGGGGTTCTATAATTTACAACATTAGGGGCGTAGTGCACTTGAGTTGCTTGGCTGGCTAACACAAATGCGTCATCAGACTGTAAATTCGATTTTATATCTACTGTGACGATTTTATTACAATCAACTTTATCACCCTTTGCAGTATCAAACCAACTACACTTAAATGTAACGACCTTTTTAGTCCCCTGGATAATTGAGCACAACCACTTCCTTTAATCTTCCATAGTAATTGGACTCAGAATCTCCATAACAACTTCCCAACACGACAATGCCAGAGTTAACTAATGCCAATTCATTCAAGTTATCAACCTTGAATCTATACCCATTCACGATACAACCTGAAATGAACTAATAAGTTTGTACGAGCCTAAAATGACATCTCTAAAATGCTAATACGTGTTCTCTTCTTCGACCCTTCTCTTAAACAGCTAGTGAAAATTTGCATTAGTGAATGCTTCCATCTGTGATTTTGTCAACCTCGGGTTAGAAGCATGCACTTCCAAATTGAATGAACTGCGTACAATAATATGGCAATTATTTAATTATTGATTAAGGTTAGATAAATCATTTTCAACTTGTAATATTATATACTTGATGTACGATGATACTTCAGGCATATTTAGAAGCACGTATATAGAGACAATCTTTAAATCTTTATCGGTTAGGTAAGTCTTTGTCTCATATCCAAATGGTTTAGCTGGATAAGTGAATACAACCAACTCATCATCAGCACGACCAAACGGATCGGCGAACTCATTCTGACTTATACGGTTGTGCTTCATTGTGACTATATCGTCAAAGTAGAATGAGTAGAAGTTGACAAGCTCTTCCTCCGTATAGCGTTCAGCAATAGAACCCTCTACGCAAGCTTTGTTTTAACTTTTTTCTTTAAACGACGCATATACCCGAAATATGAAAGTATGTGATATTACCTGATAAGTTAAATATAAAGATGATGAATATTGCACAATGTATGTGATATTACCTCTCAAATGGATCGATATTGCACCGGTCCTCCAAGCTTAAGTTCATATGGCAGATGAATAGGCAAATGCTCAATGCTGTCAAAGAACCCCGGTGGTAAGATCATTTTGAGCTTGCACATTGTCAACACTATGTTTTTCTCCATCTACTCCACATCATTATACCTTATAACAGTTGAGAAAATATCCCAAAAGAAATTTGAAAGTGCGGTAAAAGTATCATTAATATTCTTGGGTAACACCTCATGAAATGCAATTGGCATCAACTTCTGCATGAATACATGACAGTCGTGTCTTTTGAACCCAGTAATTTTCAACTACTCAACCTTAGTACAACGAGATATGTTAGAAACATATCCATCTGGGAGCTTCAATGCGCTAAGCCACTTGCAAATGTTTTTAACCTGTTACTTGGTAAGACAAAATGGAGCTTTTGGTTTTGTGTTGTTAGGTCAGAGCCACAATTCCCGCCTGATATTCATTTCCTCCAAGTCTTTATGTGCTTTATCATTGTCTTTTGTTTTACCACTCATATCTAGTACGGTGTAAAACAAGTTCTCAAATACATTCTTTTCTATATGCATAACATCTATACAATGATGAAGTGCTAGTATGACCTAGTATGGTAACTCAAACCAAATTGGCGAGTGAGTCCAGTTATGGCTTTTCTCATATCCTATAGCTCTCAACTTAGCCAGCCCAATATGTCGCTGCCCGACAAGCGACCAACAACCCCTTTCTTCTCTATCTTTCTGTTGAACTGTGTAGACATCTTTCTATAACTGTGGTCAGCAGGCAAGAATCTACGAGCAGTTCCAAAGAAACTAGTTTTTCGTCCATGACATAGTTGAGTGCCTTGCACATCCCCATACAAACTGGACATGACAACTTACCATAAGTCGACCAACAACTAATCATCCCAAGTGCCGAAAAAACAGTGATAGTCCACAACAAGGCTGCCTTCATCACAAAATTCAGCCCGACAGATTTATCAAAAGTCTGAACACCTATTTCACATAGCATCTTAAGTTCATCGACTAACGGCCTGAGGTACACATTAATATCTTTTGTAGAACACTTATCCCCCGGTATAAGTAAGGTTAGAAAAGATACGGATCCCTCATGCACATTGACGATGGAAGATTGTAAGCTACCATTATCTCTGGCCAAATAGAATAAGGCTGACTAAAATTATTAAATGGACAACAACCATCTGCAGCCATGCCAAGCCTGATATTCCTAACTTCTTCGACAAATTATGGAAAATTGGCATCAAAATTCTTCCATTCAACTCCATCTGCTGGGTGAGTCAGCTGACTAGGCACGACATCCCTTGTTTTATGCCAACTCATATGTTGTGCAGAGTGCGCAGACATGAATAGCCGCTGCAACCTCAACACAAGAGGAAAATACCGTAAAATCTTCTTTGGAACATGTTTCTCCTTCCCCCCACGTTTTGTGATCTTGTCCCTTGGCGAGTTTTAGATATCACACTGTACCTTATCTTTGTCCTCCCCATAATATAACATGTAACCCTGCTCACAAGCATCGATCTTCTCATACTCGAGATTCAACCCCTTAACCATCTTCTTTACCTCATAGTAATTCGCGGGCAGAGTATTATCCCCAGGTAAGAACTCACTGAGAATATCAAGCAAATTATTGAATCCTCTCTCACTGTAGTCATGCTCATTCTTAAAATGTAAAAGCTTCGTAACTGCAAAAAGCCTGGTATGCTTGTCATTTCCAGGATACAATGGAACACCCAATTCAGATAGCAACTTGTAGAAAGCAACTGCTGAATCATTTAGCTTTTATTGAGCACTGCTTAACGCATGCTCATTTTTAGCCCAGTCAATATTGGTAGGGCTATACACATCAACCAACATCTACACGATGTCACAGTTATCAGATTACGGTCCCCCCGTGAACCGATTGGTTTATAGTACTATCTATCTGTTCTCTAAATTCAGCTGATTCCCCGTGATGAATCCATACCGAATACCAATCCACAAACCCACGTGAATATAAGTCAAATTTAACTTCATCGGCAGTCTTCCATATCATGTTCTTACACTTGAAACAAGGGCATCTCATCTTTCCGTTCGGATCATCAACATGTTTTATTGCTTTGTTCATAAAATTGGACACCCCTTCACGGTACGCATCAACTAATCCCCTCCCATCAATCTTAATCCTACGATACATCCAACTCCAATCGGCTGACAACTTTAATAGAAGAGAATACCCAATTAGATCAAGATTAATCATGAATGTGGTACATGCAAGTATTTAGTTTACCTAGTATATATCTCCACTCTACATGGGTTAGGCTTCTATCCCGTTCCTGGATGCGTCTCCTCACTAGTGCTATTCACAAGGTGCGGGTTTATAATATTTTAAGAAAAATTCAGCATCACCTCCCCATGGTCTCCAAGTACACGAAATAGACCAAGACAACTTAGTCTAAGTATGCACTCGAAGAACATGTAGAGACACAATCTAAAAAATCCTCAAAATATTACAAACACGCACCTTGTGAATTAACATCGACTTAAGTGAGAGACATAACATCCAATAACAATCCCAAATTGGGGACTATTCGACATTCACTCCTACTAAGTGAATGTCAAACGCGTTTCTAAGTTCCAAAGTATATTACATATGTGACGCCCCCAAAAATAAAAGAATGGGTAGAACTGGTATCTAAAAAGGTTTAGACTTCGCAAGAAATTATAATTAACTAACCCGTGCTAACTTCGTTCGGGTTACTCGCTTTTTGAGAAGTCACGAAAAATGCTCTTCTTGAAACCACCGACTTTGTTTTGTCCGTATCTGCCTTTGGTGCTACCGTCCCAGCTGGACTTGACTTTGGTGTACTACAAAATCGGGCTAGGTGACCTTCTTTTCCACAATTGTAACATGCTTTGGACTGCATCACGCAGTTTGGACTGATATGTCCCTCCCCTCCGCATTTAAAACACATACTGACCAGGTGCTCGTTCTCCTTCCTGAAAAAGCAGTCTTTGGTCTTCATTGTCTTTCCATCATTATTGAACCTTCTATTCTTGAAATTTCCACCTCTATTATCTTGGCCATGATTACCACCGAAATGGTAACCATTCTTGGCATGATAATTTCCCCCACGATGGTTATCATTGTTAGATGGTCGTTGTACACCCTCTAAGACGATTATTATCGTGTTGTTGGTCGTTACCTTTTGGTTGTGCTGACTCATTATCACGCTCCAATAACTGATCCCTATTCACGACATCTGAATATAAATAAAGTTTATGAGAGATAAGGTATTGACGTATCTCGGGTTTCAAACCTCTTAGAAACATCCGCGTCATTCGCTCCACATTATCGACCAAATGGGATGCAAACCGAGATAACTCCGCAAATTTAGCCTGGTATTGTGACACGGTCAAATTATTTTGCTCCATTGTTTATCTCAACATTTTCAGATGCCATTTTCAAACACTGTCACAAAACAAGGGTTAATTGACATATCACATATTATCCCTATACTCTACTGACCAATTAAATACCAAATAAACTTATGTAGGTCATACTAGCGAAGGAATTCCTCGTCTCTCCCCTCCTAGTTCTTGTCTCACATCTCAGCCAGGGATCATATCCCTAAGCTTTGATACCAACTGTGACGCCCCCAAAAATAGGTATACATCACCCATCTTGTGTCGCCAAATACATGTTACAGAATAAAGATACAAACTTAATCATACAACTATCGTGTAATATACGACAATACATAAACTGAGAGTTTTAATAGGAATATTGTCATCTAGAAAATATCCACACTCAAAGGAGTCCTCATTACATTTTTGTCACACTATTTAACAGAATAGTGAGGACTACTAATGCTATCATCTAGACCATCACTCCTTTCCCCGACTCATCCCATCTATATTCTCAATTCCTGAAGAGAACGGTGAAAGAAAGGGTGTGCTAAACTAGCCCAGTAAGAAATATTATGACTAAGATAATGCAGAATAAATTATCATTAGTCTTTAACAATGTTAAACTGATAAAATACAATAGACATCAAGTTTAAATGCAGCGGAACAAACAATCCATTAGAAGAGTCAAATAGAGCATGATATCTACTCTCTTCTATGATTTAAAATGTTTTCATCAATTTTTTTTATCGCTGAGACTCAGCTTAATAAATAAAACACATCATCTAATCATCCCTATACTACGGGCTATAAGGATATTCATTAAATCATCAATGGTCATGACTATACCGAACAATCCCTGGTCATAATCATACCAAAAACTGTCCATCAATGCATTACAGGCAACTGAGGACTTTTACCATATCATTTATAACATTACAGGTCATGATTATACCGAATGATCCCTCATCATAATCATACTAAGTCCATCTATGCACGTAAGCCAAAGATGAATTTAATTATAATATAAGCATGAGGATGATGACAATGACATAATAATTCAATAAAACAAGTTCAAGAATTAATTTATCCAGAAATTAATAACGTCCAAATTGTCAACATGATACTTCTTTGTGGAGTAAAATTCAAGAATGCTCAGAAGAATATTTCCATAAAAAGATACTGGATGAAGCACAAATACCAAGGATATTCCACTAATTTCATGGAGTATAGAAGCCAAAACTTTAACCAACTGAGTATAATAGAGTATATGAAACTATAAATGGATTTTCACCCGCCATGTGGTAATCCACGTATACAGATCATTTCCACAATTTAATAAGGAATGAATACAAAGGATCATTCACCATGCATGTGGTAATCGACATAGACAGGTTATTCCAATAGAATAATAAAGAATGGAATAATGAAGGATTCACCATCGCGCGATGCGATAGATCGCATGCATAAAGTTATTCCCAATGTAATAATAAATTATGGAACTGGTCGCCGTAAAACGCATGCACAAGATATTCCAACAGAAGAATAAATAATGGAACTAGGTCTGGCATAAAAGCACAGACAGGATATTCCGACAGAATAATAAATAATGGAACTAGGTCTGGCATAAAAGCACAGACAGGATATTCCGACAGAATAACAACATAAATCACTATGCATGCGATAGACCCCACAGACAGGATATTCCAACAGAATAATAAAGAATGGAATAACAGAAGTTCTCTTCATGAATAAGAAAAGAAATAATACCCCTTACGAGTACAACAAATAATATCCCTTACCTTAGAAGAAAATAGATATTGGAATAGAGAGGTAGCTGACTTCTCTTCTTCTTTCTCTCTATAATTTTTCTCTCTAGAGTTTCAGTGAATTCGTAAGAAATAATGAAGGAATGCGCTTCTATTTATAGGAGAATGGACTGAATAGTAACTAATTCATGAACGATCTAGATTGATTTACTTTTAAACAGACGGTCCATATTGATTTACTATTAAAACTTAAAGCAACGGCCCATACCGATTTACTATTAAAACTTAAAGCAACGGTCCATACTGATTTACTATTAAAACATTAAACCAGCGATCCATATTGATTCACTATTATAACTTTCCATTAGCGGTCCATATTGATTCACTATTATAACTTTCCACCAGCGGTCTATATTGATTCACTATTATAACTTCAACCAACGGTCTGAAAAATTAGCACATCTCCTCATGGAATAATATTGTACCCAAAAATGATTTGGACCGAAAAGAAATATATTTTTCGGGTGAATAGCACCCCGTGAATAGTAACTCGTGAATAGTAACTCATGAATTGTAACTCCTAAATAGTAACTCATAAATAGTAACTCATGAATAGTAACTCGTGAATAGTAATCTGACACAAAAAGGGCCCTGAATACCCGATTGAACAATATTACCTCCAGACATCAATTATTATCGACATAAATATCGATTTCTACTAACACTAATAATTTCCACACAATGGAACTATCAATTTCATCTTTAATCAACATGAACTTATGCATCATTAATATTATAACTCACAATATTTAACAACCAGGTCGTTCCCAGGAAAGAGGGGGCTTTCCAATAAGGATTTCTCCCTATTGGCGCGCAATTAGGTGACCTAACCTCTCCTTGACAAAAATTTAAGACATTGTAAATATTTCAATTTAATAATATGAAAAAACTTTGTCATCTTAATTATTGATTTAATAATATATCATATTATGCAGATGATACTGTGACAATAATCGAATTAATTATATGAGAGATATGATGCATCAAATACTGTAGCAATAATTGAGTATAACTGAGTGACTTCTCACATAAGCATCAATAATCAATACCGTGTGCTATTATGCAACCACGCGTATTACTATACTTTTACTACCGAGTAGTTCAACAGTTTTAACGGTAACACTTCCGCCGTTATTTTTATAAAAAGATAATTCTGTTGTTTTCTTACTACGACAATACTTCTGTTGTGGGGTCCACCAATGATTGTGTTGTCATACGAATATTCCCTGTTAAAACGAATATTCCCCGACCAATCGAATATTATATAACCACTTGCTTACTTTGTAAAAATTGTAAATATTACCCACAACTATAACATTATATTATATCCACACCATAATATTCAAAAATATAATTCGAGAGAAATTTATCTTTATTCATAAAAGTTGGGGTCTTACAACCTCCCCTTCTTATGAAATTTTGTCCTCGAAATTAGGGTGCATACCTGATATATCGAAGAGGTGAGGATATCTTGACTTCATCTCAGATTCTAACTCCCAGGTCATTTCTTCCACATCGTGGTTTCTCCACAAAACTTTGACTTGAGGTTTAACCTTGGAGCGTAGAATATGATCCTTCTTATCCAAGATTTTAATAGGTAACTCTTTATACGTTAAATCTTCCCCTATCTCATCCGGTTCTAATTCAATAATGTGGTTCGGGTCTTTCACATATTTACGTAACATAGATATGTGAAAAATATTATGAACACGAGACATACTTGGCGGTAAGGCGAGTCTATAGGCCACAGTTCCTACTCGTTCGAGGATTATAAATGGGCCAATGAATCAAGGATTGAGCTTTCCTCTCTTTCCAAATCTTGTAACTCTTTTCCATGGAGCAACACGTAATAACACATGATCTCCAATATCGAATTCCACGTCCTTTGGATGAAGATCAGCATAACTCTTTTGTCGATCTTGTGAGGTTTTTATACGTTGTCGGATCGTTTGAATCTTTTCTGTAGTCATACGTACCAAATCCGGTCCCAACAACGTTGCTTCACCCATCTCATCCCAACATACTGGCGAACGACACTTTCTTCTATACAACGCCTCAAATGGAGCCATGCCAATACTTGTTTGATAACTATTGTTGTAGGAAAACTCCACCAATAGTAAGAACTTGTCCCAACTTCCCTTGAAGTCAAGGACACAGAGTCTTAATAAATTTTCAAGAGTTTGAATAGTCCTTCCCGACTGTCCATCCGTTTGAGGATGATATGCCAAACTAAATCGTAAATCCGTGCCCATAGCTTTTTGCAAACTAACCCAAAATCTTGAAGTTAATCTTGGGTCTCGATCAGAAACTATGGATACTGGCATACCATCCAATCTTACAATCTCGTTTATATACATACTAGCAAGACGTTCAAGAGTATATGTTTCTCGTATCGGTAAGAAATGAGCTGACTTGGTCAATCTATCAACAATGACCCAAATCACATCTATGCCTTGAGAAACCTTGGGAAGACCAGTAACGAAATCCATGGTAATGTGCTCCCACTTCCATTCTGGAATTTCAAGTGGTTGCAATGGACCTTTTGGCACTTGATGCTCCGCCTTAACTCGTTGACAAGTTAGACACCTTGAGATAAACCCCGCTATCTTCCTCTTCATATTGCTCCACCAAAATGTATGTCGAAGATCATGATACATTTTGGTACTCCCAGGATGGATTGCAAACGGTGTGTTGTGCGTCTCCATCATAATTTTATACTTCAGGTCAGAATCGTTAGGAACACAAAGTCTGGAGTTGACTTGAAGTACTCCTTCTTCATCGATTCTTGCTTCCGGAATAGCACCTTCTTTCACTTTCTTCTTCATATGCATTAGCTCCAGGTCTGTAGCTTGAGAAAATTTAACTTTATCGATTAAAGTTGGTTCTACTCGTATATTCGCCATCATCATATGGGTCCCTGGAGTCTTTAAATCTATCTCCATCCTTTGTAAGTCATACACAATGGGCCTTTGCGTTGATAATAATGCACTCGTGCCTGCATATGATCTTCTACTCAATGCATCAGCTACTACGTTCGCTTTTCCAGGATGGTATTGGATGGTATGATCATAATCTTTCAATAGCTCACGCCAACGTCGTTGTCGCATGTTGAGTTCCTTCTGAGGGAAGAAATATTTGAGGCTTTTATGATCCGTATAAATCTCAACCTTCTCTCCATACAGGTAATGCCTCCAAATCTTAAGCGCAAAAAAGACAGCGGCCAACTCTAGATCATGAGTAGGATAATTCCTCTCATATTCTTTGAGTTGTTGGGAGGCATAGGCTATGACTTTCCCATGTTGGATGAGAACACATCCTAACCCTTTTCCTGAAGCATCACTGTAAATGATAAATCCCTCCGTGCCAGATGGTATTGTCAGAACAGGTGCTGAAATGAGTCTACTCTTGAGTTCTTGAAAACTCTTCTCACATTCCTCGCTCCAACTGAATTTTGTATCTTTTCGAGTCAGATGCGTTAATGGAGTAGCGATTCGAGAAAACCCTTCTACGAATCTCCGATAATAACAAAATAAGCCGAGAAAGCTACGTATTTTGATCACTGACTTAGGTTGCTCCCAGCTTTGAATTGCTTCAATCTTTGCCGGGTCAACAGATATTCTATGATTTGATATCACGTGCCCAAAGAATGCAACTTCCTTAAGCCAGAACTCACATTTCTTCGACTTGGCATATAGCTTGTTTTCACTAAGCTTTTGAAGTATCAGCCTCAAGTGTTGCTCATGGTCTTCACGAGTTTTGGAGTATATGAGGATGTCATCAATAAAGACGACCACAAAGTTATCCAAATATTCCTTGAATACTTGGTTCATCATGTCCATGAAGGTAGCAGGAGCATTAGTCAATCCAAAAGACATGACAAGGAATTCATAATGCCGCATCTGGGGAGTTTTAAAGCGATCTTTGGAATGTTATCAGTTTTAATCTTTAACTGATGATATCCAGAACGAAGATCGATCTTTGAAAAGAATTTGGCGCCTTGCAACTGGTCAAATCGATCATCAATACGAGGTAACGGGTACCTATTTTTGATGGTGACATGATTCAACTCCCGATAATCAATACAAAGTCACTTACTTCCATCTTTCTTCTTCATGAATAGAAGAGGAGCACCCCAAGGAGACGTACTAGGATGAATGAAACCTATGTCTAACAATTCCTGTAGTTGGGTTTTTAACTCCTGAAGTTCAATAGGATCCATTCGATATGGGGCTTTGGAAATGGATTTTGTACCAGATTCAAGGTCGATACAAAATTCAATTTCACACTCTGGGGGTAGGCCAGGAAGTTCTTCAGGGAATACGTCAGGAAATTCATTAACAATTGAAATATCATTCAAAACTGACGTATTTTTGTTTAGATCCGTGACATGAGCTAAGAAAGCTTGACAGCCGTTTTTCAATAAACGAATAGCTTTATGGCTTGAGATGACATTGATGGATTTTAATGGGTTGGTTACTTGAATTTGCATAATAGGTTGGTTAGAAATATGAAAGCTAACAACCTTACGAAAATAATCAATTTTAACATGATGAGTAGTTAACCAATCAATCCCTAAAATTACATCAAATTCAAGTATTTTCAAAGAAATAAGATCGATAGGTAACGTGCGGTTACCGATATGAATTAAACAAGACTTATAAATCGTGGATGTAATGAAGGTTTCTCCCAACGGAGTTTCAACAGATAAGTCAAAGTCTAATTTCTCCGAAGTCAAATTTAAACGTTGAGCGCAAGTAGGAGAAATAAAAGAATGGGTAGAACCAGTATCTAATAAGGTTTAGACTTCGCAAGAATTTATAATTAACTAACCCATGCTAACTTTGTTCAGGTTACTCACTTTTTGAGAAGTCACGAAAAATGCTCTTCCTGAAACCACCGACTTTGTTTTGTCCGTATCCGCCTTTGGTGCCACCGTCCCAGCTGGACTTGACTTTGGTGCAGGACAAAATTGGGCAAGGTGACCTTCTTTTCCATAATTATAACATGCTTTGGACTTCATCACGCAGTTTGGACTGATATGTCCCTCCCCTCCGCATTTAAAACATACGACCGGCGGTCGTTCTCCTTCCTTTGAAACAGGTGCTGGTGCTGCTGCCTTTCCATAATTATTGAACCTTCTCTTCTTGAAATTTCCACCTCTATTATCTTGGCCATGATTACCACCGAAATGGTCACCATTCTTGGCATGATAATTTCCCCCACGATGGTTATCATTGTTCGATGGTCCGCTACACCTTGCAGACGATTATTATCGTGTTGTTGGTCGTTACCTTTTGGTTGTACTGACTCATTATCGCGCTCCAATAACTGAGCCCTATTCACAACATCTGAATATAAACAAAGTTTATGAGAGATAAGGTATTGACGTATCTCAGGTTTCAAACCTCTTAAAAACGTCCGCGTCATTCGTTCCTCATTATCGACCTAATGGGATGCAAACTGGGATAACTCCGCAAATTTAGCCTCGTATTGCGACACAGTCATATTATTTTGCTCCATTGCTTATATCAACATTTTCAGATGGCATTTTCAAACACTGTCACAAAACTAGGGTTAATTGACATATCACATATTATCCCTATACTCTGACCGACTAATTAAATACCAAATAAACTTAGGTAGGTCATACTAGCGAAGGAATTCCTCGTCTCTCCCCTCCTAGTTCTTGTCTCACATCTCAGCCAGGGATCATATCCCTAAGCTTTAATACCAACTGTGATGCCCCCAAAAATAAGTATACATCAACCATCTTGAGTCGCCAAATACATGTTACAGAATAAAGATACAAACTTAATTATACAACTATCGTGTAATATACGACAATACATAAACTGAGAGTTTTAATAGGAATATTGTCATCTAGAAAATATCCACACTCAAAGGAGTCCTCATTACATTTTTTGTCACACTATTTAACAGAATAGTGAGGACTACTAATGTTATCATCTAGACCATCACTCCTTTCCCCGACTCATCCCATCTATATTTTCAATTCCTGAAGAGAACGGTGAAAGAAAGGGTGTGCTAAACTAGCCCAGTAAGAAATATTATGACTAAGATAATGTATAATAAATTATCATTACTCTTTAACAATGTTAAACTGATAAAATACAATAGACATCAAGTTTAACTGCAGCAGAACAAATAATCCATTAAAAGAGTCAAGTAGAGCATGATATCTACTCTCTTCTATGATTTAAAATGTTTTCATCAATTTTTTTATCGCTGAGACTCAGCTTAATAAATAAAACACATCATCTAATCATCCATGTATTACGGGCCAAGGATATTCATTAAATCATCAATGGTCATGACTATACTGAACAATCCTTGGTCATAATCATACCAAAAACTGTCCATCAATGCATTACAGGCCACTGAGGACTTTTACCATATAATTTATATCATTACAGGTCATGATTATACCGAATGATCCCTTGTCATAATCATACTAAGTCCATCTATGCACATAAGCCAAAGATGACTTTCATTATAATATAAGCATGAGGATGATGACAATGACATAATAATTCAATAAAACAAGTTCAAGAATTAATTTATCCAGAAATTAATAACGTCCAAATTGTCAACAAAATACTTCTTTGTGGAGTAAAATTCAAGAATGCTCAGAAGAATATTTCCATGAAAAGATACTGGATGAAGCATAAATATCAAGGATATTCCACTAATTTCATGGAGTATAGAAGCCAAAACTTTAACCAACTGAGTATAATAGAATATATGAAACTGCAAATGGATTTTCACCCGTTATGCGGTAATCCACGTATACAGATCATTTCCACAATTTAATAAGGAATGAATACAAAGGAACATTCACCATGCATGTGGTAATCCACATAGACAGGTTATTCCAACAGAATAATAAAGAATGGAATAACATAAGGATTCACCATGCGTGCGATAGACAGCATAGACAAGTTATTCCCAACAGAATAATAAATAATGGAACCAGTCCCGGCAGAACGCGCATGCAGACGTGATATTCCGACGGAAGAATAAATAATGGAACCAGTCCCCGTAAATGCATGTACAGGATATTCGGCTGAATAATAAATAATGGAACTAGGTCCGCATAAAAGCACGCATGAGGATATTAAACGAGAATAATAAAGAATGGAATAACAATGAAATCACCCGCATGCGATAGATCACATTGCAGAAAGTTATTCAACAAGAATAATAAAGATTGGAATAACAATTGTTCTCTTCATGAATAAGAAAAGAAATAATACCCCTTACGAGTACAACAAATAATATCCCTTACCTTAGAAGAAACTGGATATTGGAATAGAGAGGTAGCTGACTTCTCTTCTTCTTTCTCTCTAATATTTTTCTCTCTAGAGTTTCAGTGAATTCGTAAGAAATAATGAAGGAATGAGCTTCTATTTATAGGAGAATGGACTGAATAGTAACTAATTTAGGAACGGTCCAGATTAATTTACTTTTAAACAGACGGTCCATATTGATTTACTATTGAAACTTAAAGCAACGGTCCATACTGATTTACTATTAAAACTTAAAGCAACGGTCCATACTGATTTACTATTAAAACTTTAAATCAGCGATCCATATTGATTCACTATTATAACTTTCCACCAGCGGTCCATAGTGATTCACTATTATAACTTTCCACCAGCGGTCCATATTGATTCACTATTATAACTTCAACCAACGGTCTGAAAAATTAGCACATCTCCTCATGGAATAATATTGTATCCAAAAATGATTTGGACCGAAAAGAAATATATTTTTTGGGTGAATAGCACCCCATGAATAGTAACTCATGAATAGTAACTCATGAATAGTAACTCGTGAGTAGTACTCCAACACGAAAAGTGCCCCGAATACCCGATTGAACAATATAACCTCCAGACATCAATTATTATCGACATAAATATCGATTTCTACTAACACTAATAATTTTCACACAATGGAACTATCAATTTCATCTTTAATCAACACGAACTTATTCATCATTAATATTATAACTCACAATATTTAACAACCAGGTCGTTCCCAGGAAAGAGGGGACTTTCCAATAAGCATTTGTCCCTATTGGCGCACAATTAGGTGGCCAAACCTCTCCTTGATAGAACTTCTAGACATTCTAAATATTGCAATTTAATAATATGAACAACTTTGTCGTCTTAATTATTGATTTAATAATATATCATATTATGCAGATGATATTGTGAAAATTATCGAATCAATAATATGAGAGATATGATGCAGCAATTACTGTAGCAATAATTGAGTATAACTGAGTGACTTCTCGCATAACCATAAATAATCAAAACCATGTGCTACTATGCAACCACGCGTATTACAGTACTTTTACTACCGAGTAGTTCAACAATTTTAATGGTAAAACTTCCGCTGTTATTTTTATAAAAATATAATTCTGTCGTTTTCTTACTACAACAATACTTTCGTTGTAGGGTCCACCAATTATTGTGCCGTCGTACGAATATTCCCTGTTAAAACGAATATTCCCCGACCAATCGAATATTATATAACCACTTGCTTACTTTTGTAAAATTTGTAAATATTACCGAGAACTATAACATGATATTATATCCACACCATAATATTCAAAAATATAATTTGAGAGAAATTTATCTTTATTCATAAAAGTTGGGGTCTTACAACATATATATTATTGAGTATATTAAAGAGTAAATGGAGAGTATTATTGAGTTTATTGAAAATTGTGGCAAACTAAGCAAATGCTACTTAGTTTATTTTGCCAATGATAAACTAAGTAAGTGATACTTAGTTTATGAGAATTGTTATTTAGAATCTATAGAGACTACTGTTCGACATCCACTCCTACTTTTCAAATGGGTTTCTAAGTTTCATAGCGATTGCAAATTTGTAATGACATAGCGATTCAGGTGTAATAGTACTCCATAGGTTCCTCGGCTAAAGAATCGACAAAAAAGGGTCGTAGTTCCTATTTGTGTCCTATACTCGAATAATAAAGTTAATTGAATTACTGCGGACATTCCTCATTATTTTCCATCATAATAGATGACAACATCCTGAAGGAGTTCAATAAAGCTATTGCAGTATAATTATCAAACCCAAATTGCAATATAATTATCATCAAACCCGATATTGCAGTATAAATATCAAACCTAAATTGCAGTAAATATCAAACTGAAATTGCAACATATGAAACCCAAATGGCAGCATTCCAAACCCAATTTGAACAATATTATAATCAGCCTCAACATCTCAACGATTAATAACAAAATAAACCCTAAATTATATATAAAACCCAAATTAAACTACAATTCAACCAAGTTCATCAATTTTATTTATAACAAAATAAGTTAAACACTAACACAGCCAAGCCCAAAATCAGTTGTTGACATATAAACCCCAACCCTAACATAACTGAGTTGAAGTTAGAAAATTACCTCACTTAATCAAAATGTTAGAGACAAAAGAGAAGAGATACCAACCAACTCTGAAAATCCACCACCGCCAGAAATCCACCCACCACCGCCGATTCTCACCAACGTCGTTCAACAGAAGAGAGGAGAGAGGGAGCTGATGTTTTATGGAGGGGCGAGGAAACGAAGTAGGGAGGAGGGAGGAGGGAGAAGCCAAAGAGTGAGGTAGGAGGGAGAAGACAGAGAGTCAGGTAGGAGAGAGATGGAGAGCAAAAGAAAAATGATCGAAAGATCTGTAAGTCTTAATAAAAATAGATTATTTTTTACGGAGGTTCTGTCGACAATAAGTCCGTCGACTTTAGTTTATTTCTAACGGATTATCCGACGACCATAAGGCTTATTCAGTCGAGATAGTAATTCCCGGTAGCGCAAAATTTTGGTGCCTATGGGAACCCTTATTCTGACTGAATTCGGTCAAATTTAATATATCTCTGACTGAATTATTTTCGACTAAACATTCCGTTGGAACTACATTAATGTCGACGGAATTCAATCCGTCGGAAATAAATCCGTTGACCTTAAGCCTTTGTGTTGTAGTGAGTGTACTATCCTCATGACATACTATATCAATAATACACTTAGCCATTCTAACATCAAACATTTATAGATCTAGAGGCTCTGACATTAGGATGTTAGACCTCATTTTAGGGTTTTTGACTGTTTTCTAAAATTCCTATTTTCATGCACTTAGATGTTATGGATCCATGATGTATCATCATAGATCACTAAATAACATCATATAACACATCTCTAAACATCAAAACACATAATTTACAGAAATTATAAGGATCTAATATGAGTTAGGGTTTACACATTTTCTTGTTCAATCTTGATTTTTGATCTTTGTTATGATCTTGGATAGTGTATGAGGTGATATTGGCTTAACTTTGGACTGAATTCCCCTCAAAATTTCAAAAATTAGAGAGAGAAAGGGTATTCGCTAATGAGAACTAAAGTAAGATATTTCTTTCTTTAATTTACTAACTTTTGATTTCCATAGTTATAATTGTTGCTAGGTGGCCAATTTTGGCTGATCCAAGTGGATATTAACACATGGAAAACCTTAAATGGTGACTCAACAAGATTTGGTGATATCTTTTACATAGAAGTTAAGAAAAAGGGTATTTGGTAATTTCACAACTATTAAGGGTATTTTGGTCATTTCTCTATCAATTCGAAGGGTAATTTGGTCATTTTACATATATCACATAACTTTTAACTCATACGGTTTTATACTTAGCATTAGGGCTTTCAGATTAGGTTTAAGGTTCCAAAAATTAAATTAGGGTTTCCTAATCCTGAACTTGGATTTCCAGATAATATTTTATAAACTTATTCCTACATAATAATACCTAGTATCAACTACATAATACTAAGTATATTAAGTCATAACTTCCTATTTATAACCCTAATTAGGGTTAGGGTTTCTTATTAGGGTTTTAGGGTTACCAAATTTAGAATTAGGATTAACATTAGGGTTTCCTAACTAATCATTAGGGTTTACTAATATTACACCTTATCTGATCAGTACTTACCCTTAACCAAATATTTCAAAATATAAATATAATGATAACTGTATTATTAAACAGAGTCATAATAGGATTTTGATTAGGTGTTCATTATTACCTTCTTTACACTGCTTAGTCAATAAATTGACTAACCTATTGAATTCATACCCTGCATGCTCAAAATAATTATCAACTCTGAATAAATAAATAAAAATATTCGTAAAATCATGTAAAATTCTGGGTCCTTACAATTTTGACATAATTTCCGTGGAAAATTTCGTCCGAAATATCATGCATCACATTCCAAATTGAAGATTCATCTTTAATGTTATGAACATATAATACTGTAATTGAAGAAATACACTGCAATTGCTTAAAACTAGAAAATCAAAATCAAATAATAAAATGAATGATATACACTTATAGAAGCTGAAATATTGCACAAAATAAACTGAAAAGTACTTGATCTCAATTTGCAACAATTTGCAAAGGTCAAGTAAATAATCCCAATTTGCATAACAAAAGGCCTCCCCATTTTAGAAACAACACAACTCCAAAATTAATATCTCAATTTCAGTATACATCCAATTTTAGCAATTATATCAATAACTAACAAATGCATCTAAATTTCAGTAATTATATATATCAACAACTCACAAATTAGCCGAATTGCAGTATACATTCTCATGGAATTACCCATATATATAAACCCTAAAAAAAATTCATTAGGAGCACTTACCTTGAACTAAAGGAGCAAGGAGGAGACTGTGGAGACCTGGCTACAGTCTAGTGTTGTGGTGGGGGTGGTTGTGGAGGCGGGTGGGGGGACCGGGGGGGGAGGGGACCGACAGAAGGGGTGGGGGGGTACCGAGGGTAGGTTGGGGGACCGAGGGAGGGGATTGGGGGTGGGGGGTACCGGGGTAGGGGTAGGGTGGGGGGACTGGTGGAAGAGAGAGAAAAAGTGAATGCGAATGAAAAGAGAGAGAGAGAGAGAGAGAGAGAGAGAGAGAGAGAGAAAGAAATAAAAATTAGAGGCACTGGAGAAGAAGACAAGTGAAATAGGTTTTAAGAGTTATTTCTAATAGAATTTAGTCTATTGGAAATAACTTAAGTTCGGCAGAAATTCCCTCAGAATAACTCTAGTCCCGTCGAGATTAGATTTTGCGCTGGCGGGAAGCTTGGCGCCACTAATTGAGTTCTACTTCCGACGAAATTCCATCGATAATATACTTATCGAGGGAAGTAAGGCCAACGAATTATTCTCTCATAAATAAGTTAAACTCGACGGAATAAAGTTCTTCAGAAATAATTCTCTTAGAAAAAGCTCTTTTCCTTGTAGTGATATATATATATATATATATATATATATATATATATATTACATCACGTATATACCATTCGTGTATATATTCCTATAAATTGATAAACAAATATCATTCTCTAAAATAAAGTAAAAATTTATGACACGCCTTTTTGGATAAAATCCAAATAACAACATAATATTGTTTAGAAAATTTCTAGCTATTAACGTTTGGTTTTTTCCATGATGACCCTTCATCTCCTCCACAGAAATTTACAAACTTGTAAATTGTAAGTCTTTTCACTTTTATTTTTCTTCAAAATTCGTCTTCTAATAGGAGTTTTAATAAAAATAATTAGTTTAATCAACTATTACTAACTATCATATAACTCCATTGATAAAATAGATATATAAGAAAAATGACATTTATCTTTGAAAACCGTGTTGTCTTCCGTCTCACCAAAATCATGACTCCATTGAACAGATAAAGACCTTAAGATTTATAGAACCGTAGTTTCGTAGAGTCAAAATTATAGTAGAAGACAAGACACAGGTGATTCCTGCCCCTAAGGTCTTTATCGCCCCCACCACGATCGATTTGCTAAGGGTTTTAGAAGATATAGCTTCTGTGACGACCCCAAATCTAGGTCCCTTCGAACCTCGGATCCGGTCTGCCACGATACTACAATCGTCCAACTATTTATATCTTTTATTCATAACTTAATGAATATAACTTTGCTTATTAAAAATTAGAATATAAATTCTTTCCATTTCCAGGATCTGTATAATGACCCCAAACTTTTATAAGTTTCAAATCTTGGTCATTTTCCATTCCAGTCTTACGTCATATTCGATGTTATAAAAATATGCATAATAATTTAAACTTTTTCAATCTCTTTTGAAAAAAATCTTTTATTGATTTCTTAACATGAATCAATTACATATACTTTAATCAAATTATGTTATGATTTATTATATTCGAATTATTGTATAAATTTTTACATATCCATTCTAATTCCTCTATACATCACATAGTACAACTTTACAACTCAACATGTATTACACATTGTAACTACTATCATGTACATCTCCCAGAACCTAAACATGGTTCAAGGGCATATATTTAAATAAATAAATCAATTTCCTTCGATAATATTGAACTCTATCAATCAAGTAGCACGTAATCTTTACCGTGAGTCCTTAACTTGCAAAAGTGGTTATTTGCAAGGGTGAGATCAACAACACAGCAATTCTAACAGTTTTTATACATCACATAGCATATAATAACATACTCAGTTCATGCATTCATAATCAATTAATAATTTACTATGCATGTTACTTCTCACATAACAGTCATAAAGATTTACTTCATAAGCATATCATCAATGATCAACTTTCAAATTTCATACATATCTCATATGCATTTCATATATATACATCAACATTCTCATGGTATAATATAGCTCAACTAACAGTTATCGAATTCATATATTAAATAGGAACTGAAAGACTTGCCTGATTTGTAGTTTATCAACTACGACTTAACGCTTAAAGCTTAACAGCACTGTGTGTATTCATACATAGTTATATAATCATGGATTCATATCCATCATTCATACATTTCATACGCTCTTAATATAATAATAAATATTACATCGCTTCCTAACTAGGTTTGTAAAACCTTCATTTCAATTTCTCATTATACTCTTAGAATAGCTAGGTATGTATAGGTATACCTTAATGATCCGTACTTTACATCAACATTCATATACATATATCACACACTTGACTTGATATGCGTTTCACACATATTTAAAGTTTATAAATACGTGATCCACGTCGTTCATACATTTTTGCAAACCTTAATAAAATTTAACAAATTAGGGTTTCATTACTTGCTCATATACTTAAAACATCACTTAAGTCAAGCATTGAAGCTTAAGACATTTATACATATATGCTTTAAGGTTTAGATTATCCTAAAATAGTTTGGCAACATCGCTTTTGCGGTCAGTAAATTTATACTTGATTTAGTTTAGAATGGAAGCAATTACTTAGATCCCCTAACTGCACTGCATTTAGGCTTTTTATTACCCAGTATAATTTCTAGCATAACATGTATTCTGATACATAATGTAAACATACATCAAGTAGGTCGTGATCTATTTTCAAGTTCATATTCAAACTACTTAGCTCCATAATGATTTATTTCAATCAATAAGGCTTAACAACTTTCTTTAACAACATTCGATGTTATAAGCTTTTAAACCATATATTGGTAATAATAAGCCTCTAATAGCATGCTTACATGTATATTTCTGATTTACATAGACATAACATAGTTCATTATTTGAAAACTTATTTTAAACCACACTTGAAGGGTCCAATTCATGTTTAGCTAGATGATGAACATATTCGTCATGTCTAGAGGCATAAGGCATCTTAGTATGCATGCTAGAAAGGTCAGAGTGTACTTTACACAATATTTGAAACTAATTAGTTCTCAAAACTTCTGAGTTTTCTTTCAAAACATTTTAAACCAAGCTATATCAATCTAGTATATGCAAGGTAACTTTAAAACTACATTTCATGCACATTGATATGCGTACATAGGGTCCAAGGTCGGAATTCAAAGGACACCAAATTCATCAACTTCCGTTTCTCAAAAACTTTAAGTTTTCTTTTAGAAAATCATGTTAAAGTATTCCATTATGAGTAAAGTATGCCTATTATCATGCATATTTATGTTTTATCACTTAGAATAACATATTTTATCGTCGGGAGCACTACACTTGCTTATGTGCATGTCCAACACGCTCCGAGTGCCTTCAAATACGTAGCAGTCACCAAGATGGACGTTTTTACCCCCTCTTAACGACTTCAAATCAAAACACTGATAGAATTAAAGTTGTAGGTATACTCGTTATCTTTCTGAATCATCCTAAACTATCTCAATCGAAGTTTGTATTAACAAGTTATGCCTAATTTACTATAGTAGGTCAAAATAGTTTTTGTTTGACACAGTTTTGGCGTAGCTGCGCCCTAAATGGCCTTGGGGGCAGCACAGCTGTGCCCAAAATAACCTTAGGATGAAGAAGGTGTTTCCAGACTTTGATCTTCGTGATTTTGTAGACAATTTCACCTACCGATCGACATACCACGAGTTATACTTGTCCAAATTAGTTTGTTTTTGATTCCATGCATTCATAACTTATAAAACTACAACATACCAAAGAATAAAAAATTAAAATAAACATTAACTAACCCAAATATTAATCCAAAACTCATATTCATTCTAAGTTTTCATGTTTTAACAAGTTTAGCTAATTTCATCACTACAGATTCGTTTCTAAACCAAATTAGTCCGTTTAACTTCCGTTGTTTTTGTATTTGACTTTATTATCAATATCTAACAATAATTCATGGATTACAACGATCCTTAGAAATCAATTTTGTGACTCAAAAGTAAGTATTTCATTACGCTTTTCTAAGAATTGAAGAACTTTGAATTCAAGAACATATATAACAGAATTGTTACCTCTAAAATGCTTGAAATTGTTCACTATAACTCTTTAATCCTATAATTGCTCTCCAATTCTATTAACTCTCTATAGCTACTTCTAAGACAATTCAACCAACGGGAATTGAGAAGGAGGATCCCCTATTTACAGGGAAATCATTGTCCAAATAATGGTTTTGCCCATAAATTTAAACCAAAGGGAAGAAGAAGAAGTAAGTGTATTGAGGGAGTTTGGTAACCAACTCCGCGTTTAGCCATCATCAGCTGTACTACTTAATGAAGAAGGAATAGGATAGGCTAATAGCCTATCACACGGCATTTATAATGAGTTGAGACACATATTTTGGAACAAGCCACGTTACTCCTCTACGTATTAGTAAAATAGTCTACATTCTACTAAAGTCATTTCCTTTTGGTATTATTAAATCAAGTATAATGATTTGACATTACTACATTAATTTAAGTTATGTGCATATATACGTATGTATATGTACCTATCCACATATAGGAAGTATACTTATATATAATATATTCAACACTTACATTCATGTATCTCAGGTACACGGAGTTAGTCCAAATAATATTTTAATTGGGCTAATATAATTCAGTTGGGTACTCTCAACCCATTATTTCCTATCACACTTTAATATCACAACGATTATTATCAATCATCTATTATCTTTCCATAAATTCTCTTTTAATAATTCTAGTTAAACCTTCAGTCTGGTTTAACTTTAATACTCAAGCCACACAAGGCTCATTTATCTCATTTACTGGAGTTATAAAACTCAAGCTCATTCTCTCTACAATAAAATATTAGGGGTCTAGGTCATGTTTGGCTTTTCCCCAATTCCACATTATTTTAATATTTATTTAATATAAAGTTTGTGTGACACGCTTTACCTTATTACAATTTTATTTAACCACCTTAATTAATTATACTCTATGAAATTGTAATCATGACATCCTTATTTAAAATAATCATTTTTCTTAAAATAATTAGTATGTACAATACCAATATAATTCCTCAATTTCTTTTCTTCCATAAATTGTCCCAACACATTTTTAGTTACAATGTACTAACTTAACATATTCATCTATATCCAATATTTAAATATATTGGTCCCCTTCTTTTATCATACACTTATTATCCATAACATATTTCAACTATTAAATCTTTTCATATATTATTACACAATGTAATATATTAAAATTCCCTTTTAATTTACGCATTCATTCTATTTTCTTTATGTTAACACATATATTAATTCACCATCTTATGTAAGTGAATTAATCCTTTCTATTTCCACACTACTGCCACACAAGGCAATATAATAGTCTATAATATAACTTGATTAACTGATATTCATTCTAGGTTAGTATACTAATGCGTATTCAATTCATGTTTTTGCTAACTTAATCCATTCATGGATAAGTTAATCACCAACAAGGATTTTTATTACAAATATGAGTCATTAGTATTCATTTCTTAAAATTTAAATTCCACGAACTTACTCAGAACTTCCTATAGACTGACGCAACTGCGCTAGTCATAAGCTTGGAAGTGGCGCAGCTGCGCCACCTCAAGTTCAGAGGCAGACAAGTTCTGCACTAGCAGAAATAGAATCTACACCCCTAATTACTTTACATATACCTCATAAATGATAAATCATCTAAAATCAACCTCTTCTTTGATTCGACATCATCGATTACTATTTTCTGTAATAATTTAAATATCAAACTTTGATTTTTAAATCTCCACTTTTCTCAACTATAAAATCTCATTTATAGTATTTCTTTCCACCAATAACACAAAATTCAAAATATAACACATATATACATTCCTTTAATCTTCACTTCTCACCGTGTATCAAATTACTTAATAGTTCTCTAACCAATTTTTATTTAAAGGTATATCAATTTTCTCCTCTCGTCAACAACATACATATATACAAGTTTAAACCTAGCAGAGATCGAGTCTTTAATAGTATTCAATATAGTACATTGAGTGGTTTTCCATAAACAACCAACAAATTAGTTTCCGTCTCGTCTACACTGTTTTCACAGTGAGTTGGATCAGTTACTAATTCGTATATACCTCGCTCTCTAAAGGAATCGTTTAGCCCAGCTCCTATATCTCCACCAGTAAAGGTACAGTTGCACTGCCTTAGACTTGATACTTACTCGTACATATACTCAAGAAATTGGTGATTATCAAAGATGTTTAATGTCACCGACTTACTATGATAAAATAATTTCACATAAATTATTTAATATTGATAAATAAATTTCTATCCATCTTCTTTACTTCAAATAACTTGTCTCTTCAATAAATAACAAATATATAATAATAATATATTTATTAATTACAGAAATCACATATTTCATAGTTTATATTACCTCGTGCAACACCATACCACCTACCTCACAACACACACACACACACATTCACACACACACACACACACACACACACACACACACATATATATATATATATATATATATATATATATATATTCTTATTTAAACCCTTCTCATGCCTTAAGAATTTTATTTACTAAATTCTAATTTTAATATTTTTTTTAAAATTCAGGTTTTTACACCTTCAGGATATATGTCAAGCCTTTGGTGAATTATCTGTGATAGCAATTCACAAAAAATTCCAATGAAACACTATTTTGTAGTAGTTATTTGTTTATAGAAATATTGGAGAAGATAGAAAAATACAAGTGCAAACTCTTATATGTAAACTTATATAATACATATGCATATATCTAATCTTATGTATATATATCAACTGTAGATACTCGAAATTTTGCATTCTTGTCATTAACCCTACAGGATGGCAAATCGTCTTCCAGAGATAACCCTGGATGCCAAATCAGTTGCAATCCCGGAGACAACCCCGGGATACTCAGTTTTCTATCACAGAGATAACCCCGAGAGACTCAGTTTCAACCCCGAAGACAACCCTGGGAGATTCAGTTCCAACCTCGGAGACAACCCCGAGGGATGCAGTCCAAGTTCCAGAGATAAGCCCAGAAAAGTTAATTTCAACCCCGGAGACAACCTCAGGACACTCAGTTTTGATCCCGGAAATAACACCGGGAGGTCAAGCACACCTCAAAGATAACCCTGAGGAGATTTAACATTCACAGCAGCCCAATCACAGAGATAACCCTGAGCAACGTCTGCTACATTTACGCAAAAGCAGGAGATAACCTTGGTGGTGGAAAAATCGTCATTTTTCAACCTCAATGCCACATTCACGTCGTCTCAACACATTATTCAATTTTCTTATAATTATTATTCTATTTAGTAAATGGTTAAATTGATAAAAGGTTAAAGTTACGGGTGATATTTGAAAATTTTGCAAAGTAAACAAGTTGATATAAAATATTCGTTATGTCGGGGAATATTCTTTTTGTCAGGGAATATCCGTACGATGACACCATCATTGGTTGACCCCAAAACGGAAGTATTGTCGTAATTAGAAAATGACAGAAATAACTTTTTATAAAAATAACGACAAAAGTTTTACCATTAAACTGTTGAACTACCCTGTGGTAAAAGTACAGTAAATCAATATTTATATTATTAAATAAATAATTAAGGCGACAAAGTTATTTATATTATTATTTGCAATATTGACGATGTCTAGAAAGTTCTGTCGAGGAGAGGTTTGGTCACCTAATTGCGCGCCAATAAGGAGAAATCCCAGAAAGCCCTCTCTTTCCTAGGAATGATCTAGTTGTTAAATATTGTGAGTTATAATATTAATGATTAATAATTGTTAATAGATTAAAAATGTGTTTATTAAAGATAAATAATTTTTGGTAAATATTTATTCAATTTTTGATATAAATATAAGGATTGTTATGAGGCTTTTGTTGTAAGTTTGACTTAGTATTCCATAGGAAGATTTACTAATTTTATGGACCGTCAATGGTGGTTTTAATAGATAACCAATTTGGACCATTGATGATGGTTTTAATAGTTAATCAATCTGGATTATTGATGGTAGTTGTAACAGTAAATCAATCTGGACCATTTATGGTGGTTTTAATAGTAAATCAATCTGGACCATGGATGGTGGTTTTAATAGTAAATCAATCTGGACCGTCGGTGGTGGTTTTAATAGAAAATCAATCTGGACCGTCGGTGGTAGTTTTAAAAGTAAATCAATCTGGAACGTCGGTGGTGGTTTTAAAAGTAAATCAATCTAGACAGTCGGTTGTGGTTTTAATAGTAATCAATATGAATAGTTCATTCTAATAGTAAATCAATATGGACCGTTCATGAATTCGTTACTATTTAGTCCATTCCCCTATAAATAGAAGCTTAAGTCTTCTTTCATTCTCGCTAATTCTCTGAGATTCACAAGAGACACTATAGAGAGAGAAACTATAGAGAGCAAGAAGAAGAGTATTCTGCTACTTTACTATTGCAGTATCTAGTCTTCTACTAAGGTAAGGGGTATTATTTCTTTCGTATTTATAAGGAATACTATTTTTGTATTCATTCTATAATATGTCGGAATAACATGTCTACGCGGATTACGTACTGTATGACAGGTAAAAATCCATTTGCAGTTTCGTATGTTATTTCTTTTCATATTCTTAAATCTAAACTTACTATGATAAGTATTGCTTCTATAATCCTTAAAATTGGTGGAATATCCTTAAGATTTGCGCTTCATTCAGTATCATTTTGTTGGAATATTGATCTGAACTTTCTTATAAAATATCAATATTCTCACCCGGGGTACTATTCACAGGTTACTATTCACTATAATATTATTCACTCGGGTATTCGGGGCACTTTACATGCCAGGGTACTATTTACGAGTTACTATTCACGGGTTACTATTCACTCAATTACTATTCACTAAAATATTATTCACTCGGGTATTCGGGGCACTTTTTATGTCAGGGTACTATTCACGGGGTATTATTCCCAAAGTACTATTCATAGGGTACTATTCACGGGGTACTATTCACCGAAAAATTTAGTTCTTTTCTGTCCAAATTATTTTTGATACATGGATATTATTCTTGAATTTCACTCCACAAAGCAGTATCATGTTGACAATTTGGACATTATTGAATTCTAGATAAATTAAATTATAAATCTTTAAAAATTTATCCTTTGCTTTCTTTTAATTGAATTCTTATATCATTGTCATCAACCTCATGCTTATATTGTGATGAAAGTCATCTTTGGTTTACGTGCATAGATGGACTGTTGATTGGTATGATTATGACCATGGATAATTCGGTATGATCATGACCATTGATGATAACACGAATATTCATGGCCTGTAGTGCAAGAATAATTTGTGGACGTGATACTAATGAATATCATTGGCCCGTAGTGTAGGGATGATTCGATGATGTGATTTATTTATTAAGTTGAGTCACAGCGATAAAGTTAATGATAAACATTTTAAATCATAGAAGATAGTAGATATCATGCTCTACTTGACTCTTCTAATGGATTGCTTGTTCCGCTGCAGTTAAACTTGTTGTCTATTATATTCTATCAGTTTAACATTGTTGAAGGCTAATGATAACTTATTCTGCATTGTAGATACTTGAAATTTTCTACATGGCTAATACTAACATTGCAGGAGGGCGGATTCGTCTTTCGGAGATAACCCTGGAAGACAGTTTACATCCATTCCGGATACTATCGGAAGTTCAGTTCAAACCCGAAACACAAACCAGGAACATCAGTTCCAACCAGGAACATCAGTTCCAACTCAGAACACAAACCAGGAACATCAATCCAAACCCCAGAACACACACCGGGAATGTCATTTCCAATCTCAAAGATAACCCCGAGGTATACAGATCAAAAGACCGGCAACAACAACAGAGAGGACAGTTCTGTATCGGCGATAACACCACGACACTCAGTTCCAACCCCAAAACTAACACTGGGAGTAGCGACTCCATCCTTGGTGATAGCCCTAAGGGATGCTTTTGTAGTTCCGGCAATAACTCCGAAATTGTTTGTTCCAAATGCATGCGATCAGCTTCAAGCTCAGACCTCCTGCCGAGGCACTCATACCTCAGACCTAGAGCTAACAACGGGCAGACAGGCACATCTACAAGATGACCTTACGACATTCAAACACTTGCAGCAGTCCAATATCAGAAGTAACACTGAGCAACGTCTGCTTTCCGTTCATATCGGCAATAACCCTGGTGAGGAGTCAAATGTCATCTTTCCACCTTTCAAACACCTGCGCGTCGTCTCAACACTTCATACATACATACATACAACAATGTCCCACAAGAACCGAGGATTAACAATCCCGAGTGACTATTACGCGTTGCAGTACTTTGGATAGAATTTGAAGCTTGAAGACCATGGGCATAGACTCATCTTCCTGACTTCGTACAACCTCTAATCCATGTCATTGCGTAACTCTCGACACAAGCGGTCCGAAGAATGTCAGATATACCTCGTTTGGATGCTCAGATTGAAGTTCTGCAAGTTCGAGCGAACATTATAGTGCATGAGTGCATGTACTACGAGACGACAAGACCCGCGAGGCTCGGATGCACCACGACCAACCCATGGTGCCGCCATGAAGTGTACCCTACTGACCATCCGCTACATATATATAAACAAGAATTGGGGACCATTTGAAGGAGAAAAAAGCGAGGAAGCCCTGTCCATTTTACCATGCATACACATCTTTTAAGTGTTTCCTCATCTTTAAACACTTGTTAGCTCACATATAGTTATCTTTTATCTGGCGGGAGCTGAGTGTTTATCCATTTAAAGTCATAGAAGTCTACATTGGCAGCCCACTGTAAGCCTTCTCACATTATAGAAAGCCTTCTTCTCATATTAGCACACACTATTATACACATTGAGAGTCGTGTCGTGTGCGTTTGCCCGGACTTCAGTCCGTGGTTTTCATTTTTGTCTGTATATATATACTTATATATATATATGTATATTTTATATATGGACTACCATTATCGAGTTATGCCTCGATTGAGCCTAGACTTCGGTCTGAAGCATTTATCTGCTTTTATATAACTGTTGTCGGACATATCCGATGAGCCTGGATTTACATCGAGTGCGTTTACTGCTTATATATATATATATATACATTTTTGTCCTGCCTGGAGTTTACTTCGTGACAGTTGATCGCTTTTACAGCTTTATTTACATTTTGTCCCACCTGGAGTTTACTTTGTGGTGGTTGATCATGTCCATATATATATATATATTTACCGCTTTTATATATTTATATTTCCGATCCCCCATGGAGTTGCTTCATGGTGGTTGATCATGTCTGTATATATATATTTACAACTTTTATATATATAACTGCTTACTGCTTTCCATACAAATTGCGGTATCATGTGAGCCTAGGAATCATGTGATCACAGATTCAGTCTACGAAATCTAGATTCGGTTCCCATGATGGACATTTTTCAGCTGTAAGCAGCTGGTACATTATTTTACAGTGTCTGAATTTCTTTGGATGGTTTGTCATGCCCATGAGGAGTTCGACATCTTGCCAGATATTATATTTTCTCGAGCATGCTTCGCATCTCGAAAATAAAAGCAAACAAGCCGAACATTTAATAATAAAATGGAAGCATCAAAGGCCTCAATTACTATTGAGCACATGGTTTAAAAAACCACTTTTACAAAATGACATTGCTATATCTTGTTTAAAACTGAATTTTTCTATAAATTCAAACCCTATGTATATAGGTACGAACGAGGTACTGCACTACTTCCAAATAATTGCACATTGATCCACACACACATTCATATAACCGTTTCTTTGAAAAGTGGCGGTCACCGTGGTAACACGGATGTCGGGGGTGCCTAACACCTTCCCTCCGCATAATCAAGCCCCGGACCCAAAATGAATCTCGGTTTCCACATTGCATCTGCCTAGCGGTGTCAAATCATCGGGTCAATGTGCAAACCTTTTTCGATTGCGTTGGTGCAACTAGTTAAAAACACTAATTGGCGACTCTTAAAGTCAAATCGTCGACATTATACATGTCAGACTTTTTTCACTTATTTTTTCAAACAAATCTCACATTAACATGAGAACACCAAAGAACAAGTAACGAAAAGGGACACTCAAAAATCCCGACGTCGACGGTGGCGACTCTCTTGGGGGACAAAGAAGAGGGCTTAAGACGCTATTATAAGCTTTTCAAAATTGTTATATGCTTGTGTATGAATGTTGTATTTACATTTATGATGAATGTGTAGGAATGCATCTTAATTACTACACTTCTAAATATCTATATGTGATATTAGTGCTTTGCACATGTCATCATTTTGCATAAACCGTGAGACACGTTGTATGTGAATGTATGTTGTGTGGTCCCTCCACCAGGAGGCTATCCTGTGCTTGTTTGATTCTTTGGACTCGTGGGAAGAATAATTCCCGGGGCTCGTGAAAGGCACCACTCAGATTCGCTCCAGTTGAACGACCGAATTAACTTCCTGTCAAGTAGATTGCGATGATCTGGGAACCTTCATGTCAAAAAGTCGCGAGACAAACCCTAAGATAAGTCAACCTCTGATAAACCAAACGTGGAGGGAAGTCTCTTCATACTTTCCATTTTCAATTACTTGTAAACGCATTTACTTGTAATTTTATTCCATGTTCATCCATATGTAATGGAAAATATGAAGAATATTTGTGCATGCATAACATGTTATCAATTAACAATCGGTTTTGCAGGACAAAATTCCTAAACGGACATGTTATGATAACATTTACATTACACTAAGACTAAACTACGTAAGTCTTTTGTAGGGAAACAATTGGGGGCACATTACTGCTCAAAATCCAAAAGGCCACAAGCTTCTGACCCAATCATGTCTTCTTGACCCGGCCTAATGTTGTTTCCCGAGAAGAATTTGACAGATTGAGTAAACAAATTACAGACTTGGATGTTCTACTGAAAGAATTGCACCAGTCCACTCAAGGTACAAAGATACCTACACATACACAATCCTCTACACAAGGAGGAGTTCAAGGTCTGGAAAAGACAATTCCAGAACCTCAGTTGGATACAACCAACAAAGCCCCTAAAAACACCCATCTCAAAGGAGATTTAGACACCAGTGATATCAGGAAGAAGGTCCTTCAAACGGAGGAAACTATTCGTGTTCTCAAAGGGATTGGAACACATGGAAGTGTTTCATATGCAGACCTTTTCATATTTCCTGGTGTTCATTATCCAGAGAAATTCAAGACCCCTAATTTTGAGAAATATGACAGATTAGGGGATCCTTATACACATTTAAAGGTGTTCATTAGAGAACTTGGGTCTTACGCAGAAAATGAAAAGCTCGGAATGCAGCTGTTTCAGAAAAGTCTAATTGGAGAATCCCGTTCATGGTATACTAGATTAGACAACTCAAAGATCCATATCTGGGAAGAGGCGTTACCGGTACCAAATTACAAAAGTCAAGAAACAGTCTAATGAGTCATTTAGAGAGTACGCTCAAAGGTGTAGGCGCCTTGCTGCTCAAGTTATTCCTTCAATGACAGAATCAGAAATGGTCATGACTTTCATAGATGTACAGGAAGCTCCTTTCTATGAAAGAGTTCTAGCTGGTATTGGCAAACCATTCTCTAAAATGATCAAGCACAGAGAAATGGCTGAAATGGGATTAAAGTCCGGTAAAATTCAAGATCTAGCCGCTCTTAAAGTCATTGCTGAGCACATCCAGTCCGGATCTTATGGAAACAACCCCCGGAGGTTCCATAAAAAGAAAGAGGAGGATGTTTCCTTGATACTACAAGGACAAAGAGGCAATCAAAGCATGCTTATGCAGAGGAAAAACTACTCCCCTTTTCCAGCATAATCTTCAAACCCTCCATTGCCTAAAAGTGGAGAAGTAAAGCGACCTCGAACATTCACACCCTTAGAGGACTCGCTCGAGAATATTCTTGCTCTTCTGACTGCTCAGAAGAAAATTACACATCTTCTTCCACCAGCCAACCCTAATAGGAGGGGTTTTAATGCTACTCAAAATTGTGCTTATCATGCCAGAGCACCTAGACATGATACTCAAGATTGTTGGGCCTTGAAATACAAGATTCAAGATCTAATAGACAACGGTGAGATCGTGGTCACCAAGCCATATCAACCTCACGTGCAAGACAACCCTCTTCCTCAACACAAAGAAGAAGAGGTCAACATGATCAGTTGGAGCACTGGACAAGGTTCTAATTATAACGACGAATCTTCCCAAACCATCAAGGACGGTGTTGACAAATGGGATTATGCAAAGTTCCAGTTTACCATGGAACGAAAGATGAAAGATCTTTGCAAATAAATTGAGCACCTGGCAGAACTGGTGACCCACCATCATCAAGTCACACGCCAATTAATTAGACAGGAGCATGCCTATCTCCTTCCTTTTGTTATGAATGCCTCCTCACCACCTTCAGAAAACGAAGATATGGAGGATAAGATTGCGAAGATAGCAAATGCTAAAGCCCATCGGGATTTTGCCAAACAGAGGGAATTCACCTATTTGGGCCAATCTATGGAGGAGATACTGCAGATGTTGATCAACGAAGGAAGAATTACCTTCCTTCTCCCTCCAATCAATCCCTGTTCAGGACGGTTTAATTCTGATGAAATGTGTCAATATCATTCACATTCTCGCGGTCACAACACAAAAGAATGTTGGGCACTCCGTCATCTTATTCAGAATCTTATTGATAGCGGTGTCCTGCAAATAGCAGATGATTACACTGTACAACTCAAGGGTGGGAATGCATGTCCTACCAAATGGAAGGGATCAGTACCAGTCATATCTGAAGTGGATGATGAGATTGTCAAAGTATTTCCCATACAACCCATTCAACTCAAATGAGCTGATAATCCTTTGAAAGTGGACGCACCAGAGCCAATTTCTTTATCTTACAAACCACAATATCCTGTTGTCAGCTTACACAAAGTTCCATGGAATTATAGAAAAGCTGAAGGCTCCACATCTCATACTACTGCTACAGTGTTGAAGGAAAATCCATTGTATCTTCCTCAACGGGTTATTAAACCTACTTGCGAAGCAAAGGGTAAGTTGCCCATGTAGAAGATTGAAAAATTCCTCCACACTATGGGCCACAATGAAGCCAAAGTGGTTTTTAGCTTGCGAGAAGCTCCACACCAGATTTCAATACTGGATTTGGTTTTCTCTTCTAAGGATCATCAGAAGATTTTACTGAAGGTTTTGGAAGAAGCCTACTTGCCAAAATCAGTGAATGTGGAAGAATTTCAACATTTGGTTGATCACATTTTCAACAACAATGTGATATCCTTCATTGATGACGACATACCTCCCGAAGGGACCGGTTATTGCAAGCTATTGCATATTACAGTTTTGTCTTCCAGGTACATGCTAGCTAGAGTTTTGATAGATGGAGGCTCATCTCTAAATATCTGTCCTTATGCCACCTTGGGGAAGATGAATGTCAATCTCAGGTGGATCCAAAACAACCATACGGTTAACAGAGCTTTTGACAGATCCCGACGGAATGCCGTCGGAAAGATTGAGTTGCAAATTGAGATTGGTCCAAATACATTCAATGTATCCTTCCACGTCCTCAAAATAGATTCAAGATACAACCTGCTATTGGGGAGACCATGGATACACATGGCTGGAGTCGTTCCCTCCACACTACATCAACTGTAATAACCCGAGAATTTCTATATAAAATAAATAAGAAATTTTGCATATAATTTTTTTTTTTATTTAATGACGAGACTAAGTGTCAAGTAAAGTGAACGATAAATGCAAATACATTTATTACTTGAAAAATTAGAAATAATTTTGGAATTATTAATTACCACAAATTATATGGTAATAAATTTCGTAAAGCCGAAATGTTTTTATTAATTATTTTCCATGAAAACATGATTGGAAATAATATATGAAGTGATAATTAGATTTATATAATAAATATTTTATTATATGAATTGTTCATAATATTTAAGTTAATTATTTTAACTTGATTATTGATGATGTGTACGAAGAATAAGTCAGACATGAGATCCAAACCCTGGATTGGGATTGTGATCAAGAGATGAGAATAATAATATTATATTATTTATATAATGATTTTACAAATTACCATAATTATGTCTTTGGGTATAAAGACAGATAATATTGAGCAATGACGGCCAATTAGGTCATAACATATTACCGCGTCTTTGTGAAACCCTAATTATTAAACTCGTTATGGGGTATTTACGAGTAGTGATTTGTGTATATGAAGTTATTGTGAATAAGAATATCGGTAATTAGAAGAAACCCTAATTACTATTCAGACGTCGATAATTAGGACAAACCCTAATTATTATAACCCTAACCGTTGAAATTAGAAACCGTGAACGATCGTGTTAGTAACATACGAGATAATTAAAGAACCACTAATGGTCAATTAGAAACCCTAATTGATGACGTTGAGAAACCCTAATTTTAATTACAGGGTTTAATTTCGATGTTATTAGTATAAGTGTTTTAATTTACCAAAGGATAGAAGTTAATTGGTAAATTATAAGAATTAAATCTAGTGATTAAATATTACATTTAATTGCCTTGTACAAGATTGCCCATACACTCTTAAACAAAGCCCAACCATCACCCATAACAAATCAGAAGCAAGAATCAAGAATTTTTGGCAAAAAGGGTATAAGAACACTAAACCTAGAAATCCTTTGATTCGATGTTATTTGATGCAATTTATTGTTTAAAGTTGTGTAATAGAATGTTAATTGATGATATGGGTTGATAAATCAAAGACCCATAACATCAAAGTGCACGAATTTGAAGATTTAAGCAAGTTGGAAAAACCGAATTCTGTTATTTTTTCACCAAATGTCAGAGGCCATAACTCTTTGCTCGATCATGAGTTTTGTTCTTCAAAAGTTGTTATGTGTAGCCTGATATGTGGTCTTTAATCTGCAAAAAGAATCAAGTCCATATCATGTATAGATTAGAAGTTATAGATGGTCAAACATGGTTGACCGATCATGATAAACTATTTTGGGCGATCTGTAATGGGGCATTCTCGTCCACTTTTGTGCTTTAAAAGGACTGGGCTTTTGATATGTTGTAGTGCACTCGAGTTAGGAAGTCATAGGCTTTGGAATGACCTCATTCCGACCTCGGATGAGGGAATTACGGTGATTGGAAGGAAATGTGTCAAATTTCTCAAAATCGAAAGTCAAGCGGCGGGATGTGCTATTCGGGACACTTTGTTTCGATCGGTTAATATTTCCAAAACCTTCTCGGGCTTTTGGTATGTTATATTACACCGAATAAGCTTTCCATAGACTCAAAACGGACTAAATCCGATATCGAGAGGAGAGAGTTATGACATTTCAAAGTAGTAGTGTCAAAACTTCCCAACAAGTGCGCAGTGCGATCCATTTGAACGGAATTTACGGGGTGATGTGTTCGGAATTTGGAAATGGTCAAAGAATAAAAGTTGTAGCCCTGTGAAGTTAGCTTGGCGTGGGCTCAAGAATCGCTCAAAATGTTTTAAAATGAAAGAGTTATGATATTTTAAGCGCAAGAGGTAAAGGTGAAACGAGATTTAAAAGCTGTTATGAACGCCCACTTTTGACCTTTGTTTGGGCTACCTAATGAACCTGAATTGGGTAATTTGTATTTTTTAAAAATAGTCTTACATACCATGTATAACATATCCAAAAATCAAATTAATCGGAGTTATGAGCAATGCGTTAGAAAATCGCAAAGTGAGCTATTGAAAAATTAGTATAAACCAAGTCCCACATCGACTAAATTGAGAACTTCACCATTTTCTAAACCTATAAATAGAAGGGCTTGGCCTTTGTTTCATTCACCAACAATAAGGCCTCCAATTTTTGAGAAAGGTTTTGTTGTAGGAGAACTTTTTATAAAGATCTCCTTAGTTAAATTTTAACGTGGAAGTGCGTATTCAGTCTGTGGAATTCGTATTTCCGGGTATGTTTCTTATTTAATTTTTGTAATGTTATTATTTTTAATTGTTAATTAAAGTTTGAATTTTTGAAGTTTAGTTAGTGTGTTGTTAATAAACTAGTTAGTTTACTATGTTTATTTTGGCTTGGAATTGATTATGTAAATGTGTTATTTGTGATGACTTTTAATATTTTGTGATGAATTTCATTAATTAATAATTATTAATGATATTAAAGTTATTTAATGATTATATTAAATAATTTAGTTTTAAAATGATTTTAATATTATAAAAATCATTTTAAATGAAAATAAGGTATTTAAAAATATTTTAAGTTATAAAATATAACTTTTAATATTTAAATGATAATTTCATTAATAATTAAATATTAATGATATTAAGATAATATTAATGATATTTAGTTTATTTAATGATTAATATTAAATAAATAGTTTAAAATGGTTTTTACTTATTTAAAAACCATTTAAAGAGGATATTAAAGATTTAAAAATATTTGAAGTTATAATTAATGACTTTTAATATTTGGATAAATAGTACATTAATATTTAAATATTAATGGTAATTATTTGGGTAATATAAATGTTTTAAAAATAGTTTGAGTTATTATAAATAACTTTTATATTTTGGCAATGGTTTCATTAATAGTTTAGTATTAATTAAACTATTAATGATAATGGAATTATTTAATGTTTAAATTATTTAATTATGATTCCGATATTTGAAAGTTATAGCCGGCCAAACTAGCTGACTTGAGAACCGATTATGAAGTTCTGAATTTGAAGAAGAACACCTATAGTAACAGTTATATCACTATAGGCCTTTTAGTGAAGGATTTGAATTATTTTAAAATTTTCAATTTCTGGAAATTGCGAAAATGATTAAAAATAAGATGTCTGATATTTATAGATGTTGAGGTATAGAATAAGAGTCTTAGACTAAAGATTTACTCGATAAAGTCATTTGTCAGATGCAGCGACAAATGAATGTCGAACCTTATAAAAGAAAGAAAAGACTATCGTAAGAGCATGGATGAGATATTTGAAAATGTATAAAAATATTTCAAGTATAGAATAGGAACTAAAAGTATGATCACTTTGTGATTATGTGATTAGACTATGTCAATCGTAATGTAATAGAGCGATTACTATGTGTTAAGATATATTGTTCTAATCGAACGAATGATCCGATTATTGATAGGTTGTGATAAAAGATAAAACCTAAGTTGAGATTTGTAATCGTGAATCGGCAAGTATCCTACCTTTGCACTTCCTTTATGCAATGGACATGAGTAAGAAGTTTGTAATTATTCTATCCCCTGCATGATTATGTACTCTTTGATTATCGACATGTTAGCTCGTATATATATTC
Organism: Panax ginseng; assembly: GCA_020205605.1. Taxonomy (NCBI): domain Eukaryota; kingdom Viridiplantae; phylum Streptophyta; class Magnoliopsida; order Apiales; family Araliaceae; genus Panax; species Panax ginseng. The sequence goes on along the minus strand of CM035132.1, from coordinate 146,208,388 downwards.
ATTCATTGATTTCTATAAATGGTTATACAAGTGTCCCCACTTGGATAATCATGGCATTTGTTCACATGTTGATACACCTTTGTCAATTACCCGTATATATATGTTGAATTACATATTATTGTTGAGCAAGATTAAAAACCTTCGGGTTTGGAACCAGGCATGTATGAACATCCTTATATGGGAAGATTTTTGCGCAAGGCGGATAGAGTGAGCGATGAATTTCGTTCAAGTTATGAAGTATTGATCAATACAGGGTACAACGGGGCTGATCACCCTCCGTGCCCGTAAGTTATGACGGTTTGAGGATAGAATTCCACTAAACCTTTTCGAAAATGAAAAGAATGTTCATAGTATGTTTCTTAAACCCTATTCATGGGTAGAGCCAGAGCCAAATTTAAAGAATTTGAAAGAGAGTTGTTATGTGAATTTTTATCAAGATGATTACTTCACAACTTTCAATTCATTGTAGAAGTGTTATGTAAAGAGAATACTTATATTCTTTCAAATTATATATAATTGCTATTACTTCTTTGGGCACTTAAATGCTCATCCTTGCTTAAATTAAATGTTTTCGCGTTATGTATGAGCAAATCGAAGGCTCGAGTACACGAACAAAGGAAAAGGAAAGCTGATTGAATAAGTGTGTATTATGAGTTAATGGTTATAGTTGTATTGGAATGTATTTGAAGGTCACGTACCTGGGGAAGTAAAATTTGATGTATGTAAATTAAGTTCGAATGTATTATTATTTAGTATTATTCAACTTAAAGAAATGGTATCGTGGAGAACCGAGTTCGGGTTTCAAGTACCTGGATTTGGGGTCGTCACATCAACAACTCAAATACATTATCAACAACAGTCTAGTCGCTATCAATGCTGAGCCGGAATGTCCTGAACAACGAACTCTACCAATTATCAGCTTCAATTCAGAAGTTGAACCAGCCAGTTTCCATACTTTGGAAGTGAGTAACACTTAATACCATTCTATTGGAGCGCCACTTCCCATACCCAAGATTTCTGCCAAGGTTATGTTGGCCACTCAAGAAATGATGTCATTGGGTCATCAACTTGGACAATGGCTTGGTAAAGAAAAGTAGGGTATTAAGCACCCTATTAAAATGTCTAGTCAAATTGCAATAGCCAGGCTAGGATATTCTGCCAGTTCCAGTCATAGGAATCTTTATAAGCACAAGTAGGTTCCTCAAGTTTCCGCCGCACGGCGATTTTCTATACCTTTACCTCATGAGTTGATACAGTCTCCAGTAAAGAGGTGTTGATTCCTGATCCCAAAGTGGAAGAAATGGAACAAAAACGTAAACATGACCTTGCCTTGATGATGACAGACATATGCGTCATTGTTCATGATGAACATACAAACAGATATTCCCCAAACGATGATTGCCCAGATGTCATGGTTATCATTCGGGAAAAGGAGGACAATGACGATCTTCCATCATTACAGTCCATCAAGACTTTGCCCTCGAAAATTAGAATAGCACTCCATGCATTGGTCGACGAGGGTAAAATGGGCAGAAAATCCCTCTGACCTGTAGATAACTTTAATTGCTTGCTTTCCTTTACAGTACTAGCAGTTATTTTATCAAGTACATGTTAACACTTTTGTATGATCAAATAGTTGCATATATTAAGTGAAAGCATCTTTTGTTTCAGGACTCTGAATTTAGATGTGCCTGTACTTGCTGCTGAGGTGCCTTCTCTCCACAAGGGCTATAACTTTGATGCAAAGTTGGACTCAGACTTGATGGACATTCAAGAGGACATTGAGACACCTCAGGAGATTAAGGAATGGGTCACAGATAAACCCAAACCCAATCTTGATCAAACCACTTCTTTCAATCTTGGATCCTTAGACAACCCTAAGCTAATCCAAATTGGTTCAGACCTTACCAAAAATCAACGGAATGGCATGGTTGCACTATTAACCCAATTCCAGGATGTGTTTGCATGGTCTCATGAAGACATGGTGGGTTTGTCCACGGATATTGTTCTTCATCGCCTTCCCATCAAAGAAGGATTCATACCAGTTAGGAAAAAGCTCAGGCGATTGAAACCTGAGTGGAGTTTAAAGGTCAAAGAAGAAATTGTGAAACAATTTCAAGCTGGCATTATCATGGTGTCTACATATCCGGAGTGGATATCTAACATTGTTCCCATGCCTAAACCAGGGGGAAAGGTGCGAGTCTGCGTGGATTACTAGGATTTTAACAAACCTTGCCTTAAAGATAGCTTTCCCGTGCCATTTATCCACATTCTCATTAATAATACTTCTCAATACGGCATGTACTCCTTTGCTGATTGCTTTGCGGGGTACCATCAAATTATGGTCGCTGAGGAAGATCATGAGAAAACTGCTTTCATCACGCCTTGGGGAACCTTTTTCTATAGACGGTTGTCATTCAACCTCATCAATGCCGAGGCAACCTATCAGCGAGCTATGATGGCTCTTTTCCACGATTTAATGCATAAAGAGATAGAGATCTACGTGGATGACATCATCGTCAAATCTCGAAGGGAGGAGGACCACCTAGACCATCTCAAGAAGCTATTCAACAGGTTGCGTAAGTACAACTTGAAGTTGAATCCAACCAAGTGTGCCTTTGGTGTTAAATCAGGCAAGTTGCTAGGTTTCCTAGTCAGCCACAAAGGCATTGAACTGGATCCTACCAAAATCCAGGCCATTAAGGAAATGCCCATTCCTCAGATAGAGAAGGAAATACAGGGATTTTTGGGAAGAATCAACTTCATTAGCAGATTCATTTCTCAACTCACAGCAACCTCTGAGCCTATCTTCAAGCTGTTAAGGAAAAACTCCTCCATGAAATGGAACGATGAGTGTCAGAAAGCCTTCCTTACAATCAAAGAGCAACTGATTAACGCTCCTATTTTGGTACCTCCTAGGGATGATGTTCCCCTGTTCATGTACCTGTCCATAAATGATAATAACATGGGCTGTATGCTAGGGCAAAAAGACAATAGAGGCCAAGAACGAGCTAGCTATTACCTCAACAAGAGATTCAGCATCAGTGAACACAAGTACACTCTGATTGAGAAGACTTGTTGTGCTTTAGCATGGGCTTCCATGAGGTTACAACATTACCTCCATGGTCACACAACCCATCTCATATCCCGAATAGATCCTCTCAAGTATGTGTTCAATAAGCCCATACTGAATTGTCGACTGTTCAGATGGCAGTTGATCCTACAACAATTTGACATCGTCTACATAATACAACAGTCTGTCAAAGGTCAAGGAATTGCGGATCAACTGGCCGCCGCACCTGCAGGGGACTACAAACCCTTGGAAACATACTTCCCCGATGAAGGGGTAATGACAATTTAGTTGCAACATCAGTACGATACATGTCGTACGTAGAGAATGTATTTTGATGGAGCTGTTAACACAGAAGGCTCTAGAGCTGGAGCAGTTTTAATAGCCGTACACGGGGGAGCAGTATCCTGTCGCCGTCAAATTTCAGTTTGTCAGCACCAACAACACAGCTGAGTATGAAGGCTGTATCATGGGGCTAAAAATTTTCCCATTCAATGGGCATCAGGCGGTTAACTGTCTTTGGGGATTTTAAATTGGTAATCAGACAATCCACGGTAATCTATCAAACCAAAGAATTACATTTGTTGCCTTACCATCGGCAAGTTTTACAGATGGTTTTGGAGTTCAAAGAAATCTCCTTTCTACACATTCCTCGTAATAGAAATGATTTTGCAGATGCATTAGCAACGTTGACCTCCTTGGTTTACATACCTATCAAGGAAATCATGACAAACATCACGTTTACTCTGCAAAAAGCCCCAGTCTATGGGAATTACGTTGGAGAAGTATCGGATGAACTACCTCCCATCCACAATCCTTGGTATCAATGCATCAAGGAGTATCTACTAGATGGATCTACACCCGCTCAGGCGAGCCTAACTGAGAAGAGGCAGATTCATTGACTTGCTATGAAATTCTACCTAAGCGGAGATGCACTCTACAAAAGAGATGCTGGATTAGGTCTCCTCAGATGTCTAGATAAAGACCAAGCTCAAAGACTCATAGATGAGATCCATGGTGGAGTATGTGGCCCTCACATGAGCGGACCCCTACTTGTCAAGAAGATCCTTAGAACGGGGCATTATTGGCTTACACTCAAAGCCGATTGTGATGATCACGTCAAGTGGTGCTATCAATGTCATATTCATGGGAATGTTATCCACGCCCCTCCAAGGGAACTCCATAATATGAGTTCACCATGGCCCTTCTTAATGTGGGGAATGGACGTGATTGGGCCTATCGAGCCCAAAGCCAGTAATGGACATCGATTCATATTCACCATGATCGACTACTTCACCAAATGGGTAGAAGCAACATCTTTCCCCAGGGTTACTAAAGAAGTCATCATTGCTTTCATCAGAAACACTGTTGTTTGTCGATATGGACAACCAGATGTCATTGTGTCAGACAATGCTAAGAACCTCAACAACAAAATGATGGAGGAGTTATGCAGAAAATTCCACATCAAACACCTCAATTCTGTCATCTACCGTCCAAAGATGAATGGTGTTGTTGAAGCGGCTAATAAGAACATCAAAAAGATCATGCAAAAAATGTCCGCCAATCACAAAGGATGGCCTGACCTCTTGCCTCTGACTTTATTAGCCTACAGAACTTCCATGCGTGCTTCCACTGGGGTAACCCCCTACTCATTAGTCTATGGGATGGAAGTAGTGCTCCCCATAGAGGTGGAAATGGAATCCCTCAGAGTATTGAAAGATGCTCAGTTAGATGAAGACCAATGGGTACAAGACAGGTATCACCAATTGTCTCTAATAGACGAAAGGCGATCCGCGGCTATCTTCCATGGTCAGTTATATCAACAAAGGATCGCACGATCCTACAACAGAAAAGCCGACTATGGCATTTCAAACAACATGACTTGGTTTTGAAGAAGATCATTGATAACCAAGATCAATCTAAGGGAAAATTTTCTCCTAACTGGGAAGGCCCATTTGTTGTCAAGGAGGTATTGACAGGAGGTGCTCTCAGATTGCAGGAAATGGATGGTGATGAATTTCCACAGCTTATCAACTCGGACACCATGAAATGGTACTATGTCTGAAGTTACCATCAAACAAACATCCTGGTTTTGATCATCAAATCACCAGTCATTCCAGTTTTGAACCCTTTCATTTCTACATACTTTTCTGCCCCTCAGGGAAACATACACTTCAAACCAGCAGCCTAGTATTACTTCATTTCAAACCTTCCATACAATTTCAGTTATCCTAAAGATGGGATTTAACTTTTCTATGCCAGTAGTTTATCCTAAAGACGGGATTAAACTTTTCTACGCCTGCAGTTTATCTTGAAGACAGGATTAAACTTTTCTACGCTTGCAGCTTATCCTGAGGACGAGATCAAACTTTTTACACACCTGCAGTTTATCCCCATTATGGGATCAAACTTTATTCTCCCCGCAGTATAGCCTGCACATGGGATTCACACTTCTCTTTGCTTTCAATTCGTCCTAAGGGGCGAACTACGTCGACCTGATCTCCTCTTCAATAGGAGTACGTAGGCAACCATATGATATATGGCTCGGTCGCAATAAAAAAAACAACCAAAAACATTTCTGCCCTTTCTCTACAAAAACAAAAACAACAAAAACATTTCTACACCTATCTGCCTTTCACATTCAGCGTTGAACCTCTTACACTAGGTTCGAACTACGCAGACTTGATCTTCTCTTCAATAGGAGTACGTAGGCAGCCATTCATGGTTCAGTCTAACCCCTACCATAATAAAACTTCTTGTCACACGGTACTGGGATCAACCTTCAATTCACCACATTTCATTGGTTTCAGATCAAAGGGATGGAATTACCCAACCTCTTCTCACAAATAGAAGATTCGGTGACCATCTAAGCTACAATCGTTCCTCAAAGAGAAATACCAACCCATAAGAGATGGAATTAACTAGGCTTCTCATAAATAGAAGTACTAGCGACCATCTATGGCGCGGTCAATCTCAGAGAGGAAGAAACTACCCTCCTCTCCACTTTTTCATACAGATACCAGTCCCAAGACACCAAAGATGGTAGGGATATACTGAAATGAATGATCCGTTCTGAGAGATCTTGCGATGTCTCAATGTCCATCTATTAAGGATAAGTTCAGAATGCATCAAGATCACAAGGCCTTGAAGAAACAGGCAAATATCAAGCAAGTATCAAGGCATAACTAAAAGGGAAGTGAATTAAAATATATTTCCCTGTCATACATAATTCTGTTTGATATATACATATGTGTTGTACATGACAAAATGGCTAAGCTAGTATGTGCAGGAAAATATAAAGCTATCTACAGATCTGTTGTGACGCCCCCAAAATAGGTATACATCACCCATTCTGAGTTGTCAATACACGGTACAGAAACAACTACAACTTTATTATTACAACAGTAAAACTGTGAGTTTAAATACAAATATTATCTTCTAGACAATATCTATACTCAAATAAATCCTCATCACATTTATTGATACATTATTTTTCAAAAATGGTGAGGACTACTAAACAACTCTCTCTAGAACCTTCATTCCATACCCCGACTGTACTCGCTTATATTCTCGCCTCCCCGAGAAGAAAAATGGAACAAAAAGGAAAAGGGTGAGCTCAACTAGCCCAAGAAAAGAATATTATGACTAAGATAATATACAACAAATTATCATTAGTCTTCAACAGGAAAAATCTAATAGAATACAATAGACAACAAGTTTTAAATCAATATTCGCAATGAAATAATAATTCATTAGAAGAGTTAAGTAGAGAATGCAAACTACTATCTTCTATGTATGAATTTAAAAGTTCATCATCTATCTTTTATCCCTGTAACATCAATCAATATATATCTGAAATCAAATATTCATCTTTGCACTACAGGCCAAAGATATTCATCAGTTGGTCATGTTCATCTAAACACCTGTTCATCTTTGCACTATGGGCCAAAGATATTCATCAGAAATCATTCATCTTTGCACTACAGGCCAAAGATATTCAATAATATCATCATTTAAGACTGAGAATGATGAAAAATATTTTTAAAGAAACAAATCTAGTGAAACAAAATGACAAGGATTAAGGATTAAGGATTCGTACTTTGTTTTATCCTGTCCAAAAATACCTCAAAAATAATCATAGTGGTGTAAAATTCAAGAATGATCAAAACATGGATACAATCAAAGCTAGTATCCACAATAGATATTTTGGACTAAAAGGAAAATTTTCATTTTCGATGAATAGTGCCGATTCGTGAATAAGATCAGTATACGTGAATAAGTGTCGATACACGTGAATAGTAACTCAGAACACCAAAAGTTCCAAATTTGATAAAAACTTCAGATCAATATTTCAAAGATAATGATATTGAAGAAATAATATCATTACTGAAAAAATAATATCCCTTACCTCGAAAGATCAAGATTTCAAATCAAACACAGGATATAGGCTATGACTTGAACTTGCATCAGAGTATAGCAATACTCAAAATATACTCAAAATACTCACAAGAATACGCTCGATAATATAGAGAGAGAAAATTTCAGTTTCTGATGTGATTTTCAATTCTAACCTAAACACCCTATTTATAGGAAAATGCTTAGAACACCAAAGCAAAAAATTTAATAAAATATTATATATATATATATATATATATATATATATATAATCTTCATGCACACCTTTGAATCTAAAATTCAGCAATTGAACACATGCCTCACACATGCAAAAAACGTTTTTTGTAAAAAAAAAATTTAAAACTTCAAAAATTAATTATTTTGGAGCTTCAGAACTTCAATAATTCATAAGAAATAGCCCTTTTGTCAGAAAATTAGAATCTCGCAACTTTCTATAAGAAATTCAATTCTCTACAACTTTGCAGAAGAAAGTGTTTCCAAATTCCAAATGAAATTGACCAAAATCCACAAAGCAAGCGATTTTACAAAGCTATAATCAAATTTCGATCAATAAATGGGGTCCATGACATGTTTAACAAGTTTTAAACATTTATTGCAACAAAAATACTCTTCCTCCTCAGTATACTCATATATCCCACATTCGTTGTAAAAATATCACCATTATTATATTATTAAAATATAATAATATATTTAAATAAATTATTTTATCGAGGAAAAGATAAAATTTCAATTTTCAACAATTGTCACATTAAAATTTTCTCCATCTATATCCACATAAAATCAATATTTTCCTCATCATATGAATCAATAATTAATTATTCACAAATAATATTACAGTAATCACAATATCGACAACCTGTGCGGTTCCAGGAAAGAGGGGCTTTCAATAAGAATTTCTCCTTCTTGGTAGCGCAATTAGGTGACCAAACCTCTCCTTAGACGTAACTTTCTAGACATTGCCAATAATGTTATCTAATAATATTATTCATATAATATGAATTATTGCTTCGATAATGAAAAATACTGTGTAATGACAATTATTGAAACAACAGTAATATAAAATATCAACGAAGTAATTATTAATTCAATAAAATAAAATACTGAACAGTAATTACTGTAACCATTATTGAGTAGTGCCTTCTTACGTAAGAATCAATAATTGGTGCAATAGCGTGTGCTACTGTGTTTTAACCATCGAGTATTTTAACAGTATTAACGGTAACAACTACGCCGTTATTTTTAAATAACTTATATTTGTCATTTTCTTCATCCAATCGCTTTTCGTTATGGGGCCCACACATGGCTGCGCCGTCGTACGAATATTCCCCGACAGTACAAATATTCCACGACCAAACGAATATTCCCCGACAACAATGAATATTTTATAACCCCTTGCTTATTTTGAAATATTTGCGTATTTTACCCATAACTATCCACATTAATCAAATCAACCCTTACTATTTCAAAATAATAAATAGAGAAAATTAAATTTCATTAATAATAAGTTGGGGTCTTACAACCTCCCCTCCTTATGAAATTTTGTCCTCGAAATTGACGTACGTACCTGGTGTTTCGAAAAGGTGAGGATACCTCGCTTTCATTTCCGTTTCCAACTCCCAGGTCATTTCCTCTATAACATGGTTCCTCCACAAAACTTTAACTTGTGGTATGACCTTCGTGCGTAGGACATGCTCCTTCCTATCCAAGATCTTAACAGGTACCTCCTCATACGTTAAGTCTTCGGCTATCTCGTCCGGTTCTAACTCAATAACGTGGTTCGGGTCTTTCACATATTTAATAAGCATGATATGTGAATCACATTATGAACACGAGACATACCTTTGAGGTAACGCAAGTCTATCTATAGGCTACATTTCCTACTCGGTCAAGAATTTGAAATGGACCAATAAATCGTGGATTGAGCTTTCCTCTCTTCCCAAATCTTGTAACTCCCTTCCATGGAGCAACTCGCAACAATACATGATCCCCTATACTAAATTCCGCATCCTTTCGATGAAGATCCGCATAACTCTTTTGTCGATCTTGTGCTTTTTTTGTATACGTTGTCGAATCATTTGGATCTTTTCGGTAGTCATACGTACTAACTCGGGTCCCAACAATGTTGCTTCACCCACCTCATCCCAACATATTGGAGAGCGACACTTTCGTCCATATAATGCTTCAAATGGAGTCACATCTATACTTGCCTGATAACTGTTGCTGTAGGAGAATTCCACCAATGGTAAATACTTATCCCAACTGCCCTTGAAGTCTAAGACATAGAGTCTTAATAGATCTTCAAAAGTTTGAATAGTCCTCACTGATTGTCCATCCGTTTGAGGATAGTATGCCAAACTGAATCGTAAATCCGTGCCCATAGCTTTTTGCAAGCTAACCCAAAATCTTGAAGTGAATCTTGGGTCACGATCCGAAACTTTGGATACTGGCATGCCATGCAACCTCACAATCTCATTTACATATATACTAGCAAGACGTTCAAGGGAATAAGTCTCTCGTATCGGCAAGAAATGAGCAGACTTGGTTAATCTATCAACAATAACACAAATAGCATTGATGCCTTGAGAAACCGTAGGAAGACCCGTAACGAAATCCATGGTAATGTGTTCCCACTTCCATTTCGGAATCTCAAGTGGTTGCAACGGACCCTTAGGTACTAGATGCTCCGCCTTTACAAGTTGACAAGTTAAACACATCGAGATAAACTTTGCAATCTCTCCCTTTATATTGTTCCACCAAAATGTATGTCAAAGATCACGATACATTTTAGTACTTCCAGGATGGATTGCAAATGGTGTATTGTGTGCCTCCATCATAATCTTGTACTTCAAATCAGAGTCGTTAGGAACACAAAGTCTAGAGTGGACTCGAAGTATTCCTTCTTCATTAATTCTCGCTTCTGGAATAGCTCCTTCTTGTACTTTCTTCTTCATACGATTACTCCGATTTCGGTGGCTTGAGCAACCTTAACTTTTTCTATTAAAGTTGGCTCTGTCGTATACTTGACATCATCGCACTCATTCCTCAAGATATGATCTTCTACTCAACGCATCAGCTACCACGTTCGCTTTTCCAGGATGGTATTGAATAGTGTGGTCGTAGTCTTTCAATAGCTCCAGCCAACGTCGCTGCCGCATGTTGAGTTCTTTTTGAGTGAAGAAATATTTAAGGCTTTTATGGTCTGAATATATCTCCACTTTCTCCCCATATAGATAGTACCTCCATATCTTTAGCGTGAAAACGACTGCTGCCAACTCTAGATCATGAGTAGGATAATTCCTTTCATACTCTTTAAGTTGTCGCGAGGCATAGGCTATGACTTTCCCACGTTGCATGAGAACACATCCTAACCCTTTGCCTGAAGCATCGCTGTAGATAACAAATCCATCCGTACCAGATGGTATTGTTAGAAACAGTCTTAGAAATGAGTCTCCTCTTGAGCTCTTGGAAACTCTTCTCGCATTCTTCGCTCCAAATGAATTTTGTATCCTTCCGAGTTAGCTGGGTTAATGGAGTAGCGATTCGAGAAAACCCTTCCACGAATCTCCGATAATAACCAGCTAAGCCCAAAAAGCTACGTACTTCAGTCACCGACTTCGGTTGCTCCCAACTTTGTATTGCTTCAATCTTCGCCGGATCAACAGATACTCCATGTTTCGACACCACGTGCCCAAGGAATGCTACTTCCTCAAGCCAGAACTCGCATTTCTTCAATTTGGCATATAGTTTGTTTTCACGAAGCCTTTGGAGTACCAGCTTCAAATGGTGCTCATGATCTTCACGACTTTTGGAATATATGAGGATGTCATCAATAAAAACAACAACGAACTGATCCAAATATTCTTTGAATACTCGGTTCATCATATCCATTGAAGTCACATGAGCATTAGTCAATCCGAAAGACATGACTAAGAATTCATAATGCCCGTACCGAGTTCTGAAGGCAGACTTTGGAATATCCTCTGTTCTAATCTTCAGCTGATGATATCCAGAATGAAGATCGATCTTTGAAAAGAATTGTGCTCCTTGCAACTGGTCAAACAGGTCATCAATACGAGGTAGAGGATACCTATTCTTGATGGTGACATAGTTCAATTCCCGATAGTCAATACAAAGTCGCATACTCCCGTCTTTCTTCTTTACAAATAAAGCAGAGCAGCACCCCAAGGAGATGTACTAGGATTTAATGAAACCGTTGTCCAACAACTCCTCGTAGTTGGACCTTTAACTCTCGAAGTTCAATAGGAGCCATTCGATATGGGGTTTTAGAAATGGGCTTTGTACCAGGTTCAAGATCAATAAAGAATTCAACTTCACGTTCTGGGGGTAGACCGGGAAGTTCTTCAGGAAATACGTCAGGAAAGTCAATAACAACAGGAATATTATTCAAATTTGGCGTGTCTTTATTCAAATCCATAACATGGGCTAAGAAAGCTTGACATCCGTTTTTAATAAACGAATAGCTTTATGATTAGATATGCGTTGATTGATTTTAATGGTTTAGTTGCTTGAATTCGTACAACAGGTTGGTTAGGAATATGAAAACTAACAACCTTACAAAAACAATCAATTTTGGCATGATGAGTAGTTAACCAATCAATCCCTAAAATCACATCAAAAGTAAGTATCTTTAAAGAGATAAGGTCAACAGGTAAGGTGATGGTGCCAACTTGAATTAAACAAGATTTATAAATAGTGGATGTGATGAGAGTTTCTCCTAACAGAGTTTCCACAGATAGGTCAAAGTCTAATTTCTCCGGAGTCAAGTTTAAACGTTGAGCACAAGTAGGAGAGATAAATGAATGGGTAGCACCGGTATCAAGTAAGGTATAAACTTCGCAAGAATTTATAAATAGCTTACCCGTGATTACCTCGTTTGGGTTCCTCGCATTTTGACCAGTCACAACAAACGCTCTTCCAGGAACCGTTGACTTTGACTTTTCTGGGACAGTCTTTTGAGTCATCGTCCCCGCTGAACTAGGTTTCGTTACAGTACAATCTCGAGTGATATGTCCTTCCTTTCCATAATTATAGCATACCTTGAAGCTGTTGTAGGCGGTTTGACCGATATGTCCTCTTTCCCGCATTTATAGCATATACGACCGGTGGTCGTTCTCCTCCCTTAGAACCGATTCTTGCCAAGACTTTATGCGTCTTCACATGGTCGTTATTAAATCTCTTCTTTTAAAATCTCCTCCCGACTCGCTTCTTCTATTTTCATGGCCATGATTACCACCAGTAGTGGTTACCATTTTGTTCGTCTTTTTCTTTCTCCATTTGGTTATCGTTGTTTTTTGTTGACCGCCATCTCCTAAGATGATCCTCGATTGTGGTCCCCTCGGTTGGCCAGTACTCGTTATCTCGCTCTAATAATTGAGCCCCATTTTACAACATCCTGAATAGAGAGAAAATTTATGAGAAATGAGATCTTGACGTATCTTGGGTTTCAAACCTCTAAGAAACATCCGCGTCATCGTTCCTCATTCTCCACCAAATGAGGTGCAAACACGGATAACTCGCAAACTTTGCCTCGTACTGAGACACCGTCATGTTGTTTTGCTCTAATCTGATGAACTCCACTTCCTTCATATGACGAACACTTTCAGGAAAGTATTTGTCATTAAATAGTTTCTAAAATGTCTCCCAAGACATGCTGAGTGCGGCTGGATGGGTACGCTTCACAGACTCCCACCAGTAGTCTGCCTCGCCACGGAACATAAAGGTGGCGAATGGAACCTTCTGTTCCTCTGTGCATCCCAAGACATCGAATATCTTGGTAATTTGCTTGACCCATGTTTCCGCCATGATCGGATCTCGATTTCCCTTCAATTCTGGTGGTCCCAACTCTTTGAACTGCTTGGCTATGACAACCAGTGAATTGCTATCATTTCCTCCTGTATTTTGAACACGAGTCTCCCTCGTCTGATTTTGCATGAACTGTAAAAAGCTTCTAAACATCCCCTCGTTCATCATCTTCTCAGTGGTGTTGTTCACAGGAGGGACATTGCTAGCCTGTTGCACGTCCTCCTCGTTGGTGAGTACAGGCATCTCCACAGTCTCATTTACTCCGCTGTTAATATTCTCAGTCGAAATTCTCAAATACTGTCATAAAACAAGGGTTAATTAAGGAATCAATATATCACATAATATCCCTATATACTGACCAACTAACAAATAAGCTTAGGTAGGACACACTAGCGAAGGAATTACTCGTCTCTCCCCTCCTAGTTCTATTCCCCGATCTCCGCCAGAGATTATATCCCTAAGCTCTGATACCAACTGTGATGCCCCCAAAATAGGTATACATCACCCATTACGAGTTGTCAATACAGTGCATGTAAACAACTACAACTTTATTATTACAACGAAGAAAGCTGTGAGTTTGGATACAAATATTATCTTCTAGACAATATCTATACTCAAATAAATCCTCATCACATTTATTGATACATTATTTTTTCAAAAATGGTGAGGACTACTAAACAACTCTCTCTAGAACCTTCATTCCATACCCAGGCTAATTGCTTCGCTATATTCTCGCCTCCCGAGAAGAAAAATGGAACAAAAAGGAAAATGAAGAGCTCAACTAGCCCAGTAAAGAATATTATGACTAAGATAATATACAAAAAATTATCATTAGTCTTCAACAGGGAAAAAATCTAATAGAATACAATAGACAACAAGTTTTAAATCAATATTCGCGCATTGAAATAATAATTCATTAGAAGAGTTAAGTAGAGAATGCAAACTACTATATTCTATGTATGAATTTAAAAGCTCATCATCTATCTTTTATCCCTGTAACATCAATCAATATATATCTGAAATCAAATATTCATCTTTTCACAACAGGCCAAAGATATTCATCAGTTGGTCATGTTCATCTAAACACCTGTTCATCTTTGCACTACACGGCCAAAGATATTCATCGAAATCATTCATCTTTGCACTCTGGGCCAAAGATATTCAATAATATCATCATTTAAGACCGAGAATGATGAAAATATTTTTAAAGAAGCGAATCCGGTGAAACAAAATGACAAGGATTAAGGATTCGTACTTTGTTTTATCTGTCCCAAAAATACCTCAAAAATAATCATAGTGGTGTAAAATTCAAGAATGATCAAAACATGGATACAATCAAAGCTAGTATCCACAATAGATATTTTTGGACGAAAAGGAAAATTTTCATTTTCGATGAATAAGGCCGTATTTGTGAATGAATAAGATCAGTATACGTGAATAGTGCAGTATCGTGAATAGTAACTCAGACACCAAAAGTTCCAAATTTGATAAAAATTTCGGATCAATATTTCAAAGATAATGATAATGAAGAAATAATATCATTACGAAAAAAATAATATCCCTTACCTCGAAAGATCAGTACTTCTAGCTGAAACACCGGATATAGGCTATGACTTAAACTTGTACCGTATAGCAATACTCAAAATATACTCAAAATACTCACAAGAATATGCTCGATAATATAGAGAGAGAAAATTTCAGTTTCTGATGTGATTTTCAATTCTAACCTAAGCACCCTATTTATAGGAAAATGCTTAGAACACCAAAGCAAAAAATTTAATAAAATATATATATATATATATATATATATATATATATATAATCTTCATGCACACCTTTGAATCTGAAATTCAGCAATTGAACACATGCCTCACACATGCAAAAAACGTTTTTTGTAAAAAAAAAATTTAAAACTTCAAAAATTAATTATTTTGGAGCTTCAGAACTTCAATAATTCATAAGAAATAGCCCTTTTGTCAGAAAATTAGAATCTCGCAACTTTCTATAAGAAATTCAATTCTCTACAACTTTGTAGAAGAAAGTGTTTCCAAATTCCAAACAGAAATTGACCAAAATCCACAAACGGGCGATTTTACAGGCTATAATCAAATTTCAGTCAATAAATGGGGTCCACCGACATGTTTAACAAGTTTTAAACATTTATTGCAACAAAAATACTCTTCCTCCTCGTATACTCATATATCCCACATTCGTTGTAAAAATATCACCATTATTATATTATTAAAATATAATAATATATTTAAATGAATTATTTTATCAGAAAAAGATAAAATTTCAATTTTCAACAATTGTCACATTAAAATTTTCTCCATCTATATCCACATAAAATCAATATTTTCCTCATCATATGAATCAATAATTAATTATTCACAAATAATATTACAGAATCACAATATTGACAACCAGGCAGTTCCTGGGAAGAGGGGCTTTCAATAAGAATTTCTCCTTACTGGCGCGCAATTAGGTGACCAAACCTCTCCTTGACAGAACTTTCTAGACATTGCCAATAATGTTATCTAATAATATTATTCAAATAATATGAATTATTGCTTCGATAATGAAAAATATTGTGTAATGACAATTATTGAAACAACAAAGAATATAAAATATCAACGCAAATAATTATTAATTCAATAAAAAATAAAATACTAAGCAAAGAATTATCGTAACCATTATTAAGTAGTGCCTTCTTTACGTAAGAATCAATAATTGGTGCAATCGGTGTACTTCGTGTTTTAACCATCGAGTATTCTAACAAAGATAACTTGTAATAATAACTACGCCAATTATTTTTAAACAACTTATATTTGTCGTTTTCTTCATCCAATCGCTTTCAGTTATGGGGCCCACACACGGTCGCTACCTTGGCCGCACGAATATTCTCGACAAAGATCGTAATATTCCACGACCAAACGAATATTCCCGACAATAATGAATATTTTATAACCACTTGCTTATTTTAAAATATTTGCGTATTTTACCCATAACTATCCACATTAATCAAATCAACCCTTACTATTTCAAAATAATAAATAGAAAATTAAATTTCATTAATAATAAGTTGGGGTCTTACAACCTCCCTCCTTATGAAATTTTGTCCTCGAAATTGACGTCACGTACTGGTGTTTCGAAAAGGTGAGGATACCTCGCTTTCATTTCTGTTTCCAACTCCCAGGTCATTTCCTCTATAGCATGGTTCCTCCACAAAACTTTAACTTGTGGTATGACCTTCGTGCGTAGGACATGCTCCTTCCTATCCAAGATCTTAACAGGTACCTCCTCGTACATTAAGTCTTCGGCTATCTCGTCCGGTTCTAACTCAATAACGTGGTTCGCTCCAGTTAGAGTTGCAAAAGAGGTCTCACAAGCTGAAAAGGCCAAATCAGGAATAAAAATGCTACGCGATTGAGCGGAATAGCCGGAAATCCTGGTTTCTTGTCGGTCAGAGTTAAACTCCCGTCATCTCAGTGGTATTCTCCTAAATGCAGGGTATACTATACGAATGAGCTCAGCTTTCATAGATCATGCTCGACAATACCCCACAAAGGTCCGATGCCGACATTTGTAGGGTCACAACCCTAAACATCCCCGGCTGGGGTCACAACGTACATCTTTCAAGCATCTACGTATCCCCGGCGGGGGTTATAACGCAATGCAACCATTGTTACACACATCAATGAAGGTCAAGAAACCTTGACGTCATGTCAGCCGATGGCAAATAAACCCATCAAAGCAACATATCTACGTATCCCCGGCGGGGGTTACAACGCAATGCAACCATTGATACACACATCAATGAAGGTCAAGCAACCTTGACGTCATGTCAGCCGATGGCAAGAAAACCCATCAAAGCAACTCATCTACGTATCCCCGGAGGGGGTTACAACGCAATGCTACCATTGACACATACATCAATGAAGGTTAAGCAACCTTGACAAAGCACCCATCAGGGATCTATCCGGTGATACACACATCAATGAAGGTCGAGCAGCCCTGACATCAACAAAATTGTTGGTAGTAACTCCGACAGAATGAGGGATTATGTTATACACATCCTCAAACAGACGAATCTTTATCCCCACAGATCTGTTACACACAAGAGGTACCTCTATGGAATATAAACCGGTGTCTAGGATTCAAGACTTTGGTGATAACCCCAACGTCAACATCCTTGGAGACCTGGATCGCATGTCCAAGCCATCAATGTTTGTCATCCCAACAAGATTACCTGGCAATCATGCATCATAAGTTTGCATCATGTTGCTGCATATAGCATCATGTTTATCTTGCTTGCATTTCAAGTGTCTAGGATTCTTTATCCTATCCATGCCTTGAATTGCATGAATATGATAAAGAGGGGAATCTGTAGACACTCGAAATTTTCTGCATGCCTGTTACTAACATTACAGGAGGGCAGATTCATCTTTCGGAGATAACCCTTGAAGACAGTTTACATTCATTTCGGATACTACCGGAAGTTCAGTCTCAACCAGGAACACAAACTGGGAACATCAGTTCCAACCCGGAACATAAATCGGGAACATCATTCCAAACCCCGAAACACACACCGGGAATGTCATTTCCAATCTCGGAGATAACCCCGAGGTATGTAGATCAAAAGACCAAAGAACAACAGGAGAGGGCGAGTTACGTCTCAAAGCGATAACACAACGACGCCTTTCAGTTCCGGTCCGGAACTAACTTCGAGTAACGACTCCATCCTTGGTGATAGCCCCAAGGGATGCTTTTACAGTTCCAGCGATAACTCCGGAATTATTTGTTCCAAATACATGCGATCAGCTTCAAGCTCGAACCTCCTATCGAGGCACTCATACCTCAAACCCAGAACTAACAACGGGCAGACATGCACATCCATAAGATGACCTTACGGCATTCAAACACTTGCAGCAGTCCAATCTCAGAAGTAACCCTGAGCAACATCTGCTTTCCGCTCAAACCGGCGATAACCCCGGTGAGGAGTCAAACATCATCTTGCCACCTTTCAAACACATGCGCGTCGTCTCAACACTTCATACATACATACATACAACAATGTCCCATAAGAACCGAGGAGTAACAATCTCGAGTGACTATTACGCGTGGCAGTACTTTGGATAGAATTTGAAGCTTGAAGACCATGGGCATAGACCCGTCTTCCTGACTTCGTACAACCTCTAATTCATGTCACTGCGTAACTCTCAACACAAGCGGTCTGAAGAAGGTCAGATATACCTCGTTCGGATGCTCGAATTGAAGTTTTGCAAGTTTGAGCAAACATTACAATACATGAGTGCACGTACTACGAGATGACGGGACCCGCGAGGCTCGGATGCACCACGACCGATCGCGTAGGTACAATCATGGGCCGCCAAGTGAGTGAACTCAATGACCATCCAAATCTATATATCTGACCTTGGGGTGACCATTTGAAGGAGAGAGAAGGAGAAAAGCGAGGAAGCCACATCCATTTTTACTCTGCATACACATCTTTTGAGTGTTTTCTCATCTTTAAACACTTGTTAGGTGACATATAGTTATCTTTTATCCGCCGGAGTCTGAGTGTTTATCCATTTAAAGTCATAGAAGTCTACATTGGCGTACTGTAAGCCTTCTCACATTATATAAAGCCTTCTTCTCATATTAGCACACTCTTATACACATTGAGAGTCGTGTTGTATGCGTTTTCTAGAACTTGATTCCGTGGTTTTCATTTTTGTCTGTATATATATACTTATATATATATATATATATATGTATATATTTTATATATGGACTAACATTATCGAGTTATGCCTCGATTAAGCCTGAACTTGATGCGAGGCGTTTATCTGCTTTTGTATATATATATATACTTGTATATATAATTGTTGTCAGACATATCTGATGAGCCTAGATTTTACATCCAGTGCATTTACTCGCTTTTATATATATATATAATTGTTAACAGACATATTTGATGAGCCTAGATTTTATATCCGGTGCATTTACTCGCTTTTATATATATATATATATATATATATATATATATATATAACTGTTGTCGGACATATCCGATGAGCCTGGATTCATATCCAATGCGTTTACTACTTTCATATATATATATATATATATATATATTTACATTTTAAATCTGCTGGAGCTTACTTCATGGGCGGTTGATCGCTTTTACTGACTTTATTTACATTTCGTCCCCACAGAGTTTACTTCGTGGTGGTTGATCATGTCCATATATATATATTTACCACTTTTATATATTTATATTTCCTATCCCCCATGGAGTTGCTTCGTGGTGGTTGATCATATCTGTATATATATATATTTACAACTTTTATATATATAACTGCTAATTACTTTCCATACAAATTGCGGTATCATGTGAGCCTAGGAATCATGTGATCACAGATTCAGTCTACTGAATCTAGATTCGGTTCCCATGATGGATATTTTTCAGCTGTAAGCAGCTTGTACATTATTTTACAGTATCTGAATTTCCATGGATGGCTGTCATGCCCATGAGGATTTCAGCACAGTTGTATATTATTTTCTCGAGCATGCTTCACATCTCGAAAATAAAAGCAAACAAGTCGAACATTTAATAATAAAATGGAAGCATCAAAGGCCTCAATTACTATTGAGCACATGGTTTGAAAAACCTCTTTTACAAAATGACATTGCTATATCTTGTTTAAAACTGAATTTTTCTATAAATTCAAACCCTGTGTATATAGGTACGAACGAGGTACTGCACTACTTCCAAATAATTGCACATTGATCCACACATACACACACACACATATTCATATAACAGTTCTTTGAAAAGTGGCGGTCACCGTGGTAACACGGATGTCGGGGGGTGCCTAACACCTTCTCTCCGCATAATCAAGCCCCCAGACCCAAAATGACTCTCAGTTTCACAGACCCGTCTAGCAGTGTCAAATCACTAGGTCAATGTGGAAACCTTTTTCAGTTGCGTTGGTGCAACCAGTTAAAAACACCAACTGGCGACTCTTAAAGCCAAATCGTCGACATTATACATGTCGGACCTTTTTAACTTGTTTTTTCAAACAAATCTCACATTAACATGAGAACACCAAAGAACAAGTAACGAAAAGGGACACTCAAAAATCCCGACGTCGACATGCATTATCTTAGTCATAATATTTCTTACTGGGCTAGTTGAGCTCACCCTTTTACTTCCGTTGTTCTCTTCAGGAAATGAGAACGTAGCCGAAACTAGTCAGGGAACGGAATAATGGTCCGAGATGGTTTTATAGTAGTCCTCACTATTCTATAAAATAGTGTGACAATAAATGTAATGAAGACTCCATTTGAGTTTGGATATTGTCTAGAAGACAATATTCATGTAAAAACTATCAGCTCATGTTGTATAATTAAGTTTGTATTTGTATTTAGTACCATGTATTTGGCAACCCAAGATGGGTGATGTATACCTATTTTGGGGGCATCACAGTTGGTATCAAAGCTTAGGGATATGATCTCTAGCTGAGATGTGAGACAAGAACTAGGAGGGGAGAAACGAGGAATTCCTTTGCTAGTATGACCTACCTAAGTTTATTTAGTATTAATTGGTTGGTCAGAGTATAGGGATAATATGTGGCATATTAATTAATCCTTGATTTGTGGCAGTGTTTGAAAATGGCATCTAAAAATATTGAGATAAGCAATGAAGCACATGAGACCGTTGAGTCACCATCGATCATATCCAGGATAATGTGCAACATGAAGACAATAATGCTCAGGTAAACAACAACCACAATCAAATGATGAACGATGGGATGTTAAGAGGCTTTGTGACACCCCCGAATTCGGGTCCTCTGACACCGGTTCGGTCATCATGATAAAATACAAACATCCACCTCTAAACAACATACGATAACTAAAATGCGGGAAATAATAAACGTACGCCGTTCATTCAAAAGGTGTTACTAGTCCAAAGATACGATAACCTTAATATTATCTTACAAACATACCCTAAAATAATCATTAGGGTTCATATTACATAACAGTAATTTAAACTATGTGCAAGGTAAAGTCTACTCCTTGCCACTATTCTACATCATTCCTTTACCCTTGTCCTTTTCTGAGGTCTCGGGCTTAGCTGCAATATATTCATGATATAGCAAGGATGAACAACAAGTTTACTCAACAAGTTTAAATACAACAATAAGGATATATCATGATGAATGGAAAAATGTAATAACCCGATATTTTCTATATAATTAAATTAGAAATTTTGCGTATAAATTTTATTTTATTTTTTTTATTTTAAAGGTGACAATTTGTGCAAGGCAATGTGTATGTATTTATGTGATGAATATAAAATATATTTATTACATGAATGATTACGAATAATTTTATTTTAGAATTATTAATTATTATAAATTATATTCTTATAATAATTAATTTTATAGTAGAAATGTTTTTATTAATTATTTTCCATGAAAATATGATTTTATATGATTTAAATAATATATGAAATGATTATAGAATTATTATAATAACTATTTTATTATATGAATTTATTTCGGTTTAATTATGTTAATTATTTTAACTTAATTAATAATGTTATATATGAAAGATAAATCAAATATGGAATCCAAACCCTAATTTTGGATTTTTGATCAAGGAATGAGAATAATAATATTATATTATTATTTTTCAGTGTTATAAATATGTATGCTATATGTGTAGGGTTAATCTGTGGAGCAGTTTTATTATAATCTACAAAACCCTAATGTTACGGATAAACCTTAGTTTTAAAGTCAAACGAGACTTTAAAATATGTCTAGTAATTATGTTATGTGATTAAGGACATTTATTATAATATTATATTTAAGTGCTATAAATGATTACTGTATGTGCGTAGATTGATAATTGGTCAATTATAGTGTGACAGTAGAAAAGTCTTGTAGTACTGTAGAAGCGTTTTTGATAGCTAGGGTAATAGAGGGGCAAAAGACAGCTTTCGCCACCTATTGATGAAAGGGGAGGCGAATTTTGGTGGGAGGCAAATCAAGCTAGAGCCGGAGAAGGGAGTAGAGGTGGTAGGACTGGAAAAAAGGAAAGGAGATAATTTCGGGAATACCGAAAATAGATCAGAAGGTGGAAGGAAACAGGATTATGCAGTGTGGGAATTGCGGACAAAATCACTTGGGAGAGTGTCTTCATGGTAAGTTTATGTGTTATAAGTGTGGGCAGAAGGGACATATCTCTCCCAACTGCCCCAATCCAAAAATGTATAGTGGATGTTTTATTTGTGAATCAATGGAGCATAAAGTGAAAGACTGTCCAAGAAGGAGAAGGGAGGCAAGGAATGCGAATACAGGAAAAGGCAGCAGGATATTGGTGACAACGGGACCAACTTCAACAAACAAACCAATAGAATCAACCGCAAGAGTCTTCATTATGTCCGTTCAGGATTCGGTGGCAGCTGAGGATGCAAGTACAAGTATTATTCGTATCACTTATATATATATATATATATATATATAATTTTATATACATGATTTTCCTTTATATAGTAAATTATTTTATAAAGAAATTTTGAAGGAGGAATTTGAGTTCTATTAGAAATCAAATTTCTGTTTAATCAGATAGATAAGCTTTATGTTGAATAGTTAAAGATCGGTTCAATCAATTATGATCAAGATCTACTTGCAATGATTGTGTATGCTATATACCTTTGTATGTATAAGTTTTAAAATGGTGATTCCGGGGACGGAATCTTTATAAGGGAGGATGAATGTAATAACCCAATATTTTCTATATAATTAAATCAGAAATTTTGCGTATAATTTTTATTTATTTTAAAGGTGAGAATGCGTGCAAGGCAATGTGTATGTATTTATGTGATGAATATAAAATATATTTATTACATGAATGATTACAAATAATTTTATTTTAGAATTATTGATCATTATAAATTATATTCTTATAATAATTAATTATATATTAGAAATATTTTTATTAATAATTTTCCATAAAATATGATTTTATATTATTTAAATAATATATGAAATGATTATAGAATTATTATAATAACTATTTTATTATATGATTTTATTTTAGTTTAATTAAGTTAATTATTTTAACTTAATTAATAATGTTATATATGAAAGATAAATCAGATATAGAATCCAAACCCAAATTTTGGATTTTTGATCAAGGAATGAGAATAATATTATATTATTTTTTGTCAGTGTTATAAATATGTATGCTATGTGTGTAAGGTTAATTTGTGGAGCAGTTTTATTATAATCTATAAAACCCTAATGTTACGGATAAACCTTAGTTTTAAAGTCAAACGAGACTTTAAAATCTATTTAGTAATTATGTTATGTGATTAAGGACATTTATTATAATATTATGAGTAAAGTTCAGATCACCACCTGGGGTTTGGGGTCTTTCCCACTTAATCACCTGTAGTCAGTAAAGCTACATTTAAACTCCCGACTTTTATGAGTTGAAATTAAAACGTCACCTTTTCCATCCAACTTAACCGTGTGTGTATGTCAGACGCCAAAAGCACATGAGAAGGGATGTAACAGTCAAAAAAAGACTGGTAAATGTCCAAAATACCCCCTTCTTCCTCTTGGCTTTCTAAATCATTTTGTTCTACCCATTTCAGCTCAATCGCAGACGTGAAGTAGCAGACGAAATTGAAGGCTACTAGCAGACCAAATTCACAACTAAGGTATGCACATCAACTTATTTCTTCCCTATTTCAATCCAAAAGTGATTTCAATCTAACACCTAAATAGGCACCTTTAACTAACAATAAAACAAACCCCATTTGATCAGAGTTTTTCCTAGTTGGGTAGAACGCAAAAACCCAACTTGAGTCGGGGCAGCGGAGTAACTGAAGAGAGTTTTAGGGCAAAGGGGTGTGAGAAATTTTTTGGCCAAATTGAGAGCCAATGGAGGATCTGGTGGATGGGAGGATTGAGTCAGAGGATTCGAGGAATCTTAGATACAGAGAGATGAGGAAAAGGGGAAGGAATTGGAGAATAGATAGACTGGGAGATGGCGAGATGGGTTAGCATTTCTGGAGAAGTTTTGAAGATTAGAGGTCTAATTTCTTCAGATTTTATTGGGGAAGAGTCAGAACCAACGGAGCCACCGCCGGCAGCGGCGGTGTGACAACCCGATATTTTCTATATAAATAAATCTTAAATTTTTCGTATAAATTTTTTTTATTATTATTTTAAGGATGAGGATTTGTACAAGATTATGTATATATGTATTTTTGTGGTAAATAAAAATATATTTATTACATGAATATTTACAAGTAAATTTATTTTAGAATTATTGATTATTATAAAGTATATTTTTATAATAATTAATTTAAGATAGAAATGTTTTTATTAATTTATTTTCCATGAATATATAATCATATATTATCTAAATAATATATGAAGTGATTTTTAGAATAAATATAATAATTATTTTATCATATGAATTTTTGTACAGAATATTAAGTTAATTATTTTACCTTAATTAATAAGGTTAATTATGGCAGATAAATCAGATATGGAATCCAAACTCTAATTTTGGATTATTGTCAAGGTATGAGAATAATAATATAATATTACATATATTTTGATTTTTCAAAGTCTTTATGAATATATACGGTGTGTAAAAGTATTGATAATGGTTGGTCAATTACGATGTATTTTGACCCAAACCCTGATAATAATGTTAAACCCTAATTTGAGATCCAAATTAGAGTGTGAGATTGTTTTATAAGTATGTGATATCAATTTATGTCGTGTATTAAATGTATTAATTAGGTAAACCCTAATTAAAATTCTGGAAACCCTAATATTTAGAAAACCCTAATTTCCAATATTAGAAACCCTAATCCGGAAAACATAAACCGGAGGTTTGATCTGTCAAGAGTTGTGTTACAGTGAGTAATAACACGTGTGATAGACTTTAATTGCTAATTAAAATAAACTTAATTAGTAAATTCAAACCCTAAAACCTAGAACCCTAATTTAATTTCTAGAAACCCTAATTGTATTTCTAGAAACCGTGATTATCGATATTTTAAACCCTAATTGCTTTATTAGCCAAGTTCATTATGATTAAGGGTAATAAACCCTAATGTTCATGTAATTACAAACTTAATTTAATTAACAATAATAATTTTGCAAAATTTTAGAAACTAAAAGTTATTTAATTTTAATTATTTAATTAATTTTTATTTATTTAATTTTTGTGTGCAAACCCTAAATTGGAAATCCTAGATTTTTGTTTACCCAAATTGGCTCAAACCCTAAACCCTAAATCAAACCCTAACCCTAAGGGTTTGGTAAGTTACAATTTTGCCATTAAATTGGAAAATCAAATGACCATTATGCCCTTTTTAGCATTAAAGAAGCTAGCCATAGGTTTTGACAAATTGGTGAAGTTGTTCACCAAAACTAACAACTCCATTGACTTCCATTGACAGAAAATTGACAGCAATCAGCTCTAATCTCAGCCAATACATGCATCCATGTTGTCTATATAAGGATTGAGAGAGAGAAAAAGTGATTTTGCTAGCCAATTTTATTCAATATTCAACCAACTCTCATCTTCTCTCAAACCAACGAAATTTGTTGCTAAATCAGTCCCTTTATCAAGCCCCACATCCACCATAATCCAATCACAAACAACTTGGAGAGGAAAAATCAAAAATCAAGGCATAAAGGTATAAAAACCCTAATTTTCGAAATCCTTTGATTTGATGTTAATTGTTGAAATTGATTTGTTAAATATGTGTAATAAGGAGTGTATTAATGTTCTGGGTTGTTAGATTCATGACCCATAACATCAAAGTGCTCAAAATCAAAGTTTTTCCAACTTTTAAAAAAACCGAAATCTGTTATTTTTAGGCAAATGTCAGGCCTTATATCTCTGTGATTATTTAGTCTTTTTGGGTGTTTGTAAGTTTTTATATGTAGTATGTAATATGCTCTTTAAGGTAAAAAAAGAATCAAGTTCATATCTGTTATAGATCGGGAGTTATTCATGGTCAAAACCCGTTAATCAAAGCGCTTTCAAGAACACGAACCCGAAATTTTTTTTAGCAACTTCCGTGTTCATGTTTGACCGGAAATATCTTGCTCATGTTTTGATGTTAATATGTTATGAAGCTTTATAGTTGTAGTCCTACATGATGTCTACACACTTGGAAGTGATAGATCACAAAAGGTTACACGATCATCAAGTTATAGGGGTCCAAAGTAGGCACCTCAATCGTTCTTCCGTGAAGAAACGACTCTGACAAACTACTTTGATGGCCAATATCTCCAGATCTGTTGTTGTTAAGCCATGATGTTTGTTGGTAATTGTAGTGTTACATGAGTACTACAATATGTATGTGTTAGATCGCTTTAGAACCATTTTGTACAGAAATTTATACATGGTCAAACCACCCTCTACAGACACCTTTGGTTTATGTTTCGGAAATCCTCAAGAACACCTATAGCGACGAGAAAGTGTCATTTATAGCCCTTTAGCGACAATTTTATTAATAATTTTCAAAAATTAATTAATAAATAGAAAAAATAGTTTTAATTATTAAAAATACAAAATAAATTATTAAAAATTATTTTAATATCCAGAAAATTATATTTTAATTATTTTAAATATATTTCATAAATATTTAATATTTTTGGAATATTAAAAGTAATTAATTTATTTAATTATAATATTAAATAAATTATTTAAAAATAATTTTAATTCATGAAAAATTATTTAAAATTATATTATGATATAAGAAAAATATTTTAAGTTATTTTAATAACTTTTAATATTATTTGATAATTTTCATTAATAATGAATATTAATGATAATTAAGTTATTTGTTAAATGAATTAAATAATTAAATTAAAAATGATTTTATTATTTTAAAAATTATTTTAAATAATAATAAGGTATTTAAAAATATTTTAAGTTATAAAATATAACTTTTAATATTTAAAGGTAAATTTCATTAATTAATTATGATTAATGATAATGAGGTTATTTAATAATTATATTAAATAATTTAGTTTAAAAATGATTTTATTATTATAATAATCATTTTAAATAAAAATAAAGTGTTTAAAGATATTTTAAGTTATAAAATATAACTTTTAATATTTAAAGGATAATTTCTTTAATAATTAATGATTATTAAATTATTATAAATGATATTAAATTTATTTAATAATTATATTAAATAAATAGTTTTAAAATGGTTTTATTTATTTAAAATCATTTAAAAGGATATTAATGATTTAAAAATATTTTAAGTTATAATTATTGACTTTTAATATTTTGATAAATAGTTCATTAATATTTAAATATTAATGGTAATTATTTAATAATGATTTTAAATATTTTAAAAATCATTTAAGGGTATTATAAATACTTTAAAAATATTTTGAGTTATTATATATAACTTTAATATTTTGGCAATGGTTTCATTAATAGTTTAATACTAATTAAATATTAATGATAATAGAATTGTTTAATATTTAAATCATTTAATAATGATTCTGATATTTCAAAAAAATTATGATTATTTAATAATTATTATAAGGCCATGAAAAATAGTGTGACTAATGTTTAAGTTATCCAAATGGATATTGAACTACGGTTTAGAGTCTTAGACTCGATAATTACCCGAAAAAGCTGTCGGTAGACCGACATGTTTCAGAAATTGATCTGGACTTAGATAATTGACTAGATAAATGTTTATTTGTGATTCAATGGTGGATAAAGTTGTGTGATAAGGTGATTAGGTTATGTGCTGACTGCAATAGGCAGTGTTATGTGTTACGTTATGATATACTAATCAGTAAAATGATCTGATTAATGTTAGGTGATTTCATAAAAGATAAAACTAAGTTGCAAAGTGTAAGCAGCGCATCAGGCAAGTATCCTAACTTTGCATTTTCTTTATGCAATGGACAGAAGTGAGAAGTTCAGAATTATTGTTATTATTGTACAGATTGTTAAGCCTATATTATATATGCCCATTGATTATCAACATGCTAGTATATGATAATTCGGATAAATATATTTTGTTCGTTAATTTCTATAAATGATTATACAAGTGTCCCCACTTGGACAATCATTATTTTTCATCGCATGTTGATACACCTTTGATATACATATATGTTGAATTATATAAGACCTTTGTTATGAAAACCCGACAGATATGAACATCCCGAAAATGGGAAAATTTTATATACTTTAAAGTGATGAGATTAACGATAACATCGTTCATGTAAATGTAGTATTGATCAATCTGAGAGGTACAACAGAGGTCGATCACCCTCCGCACTGTAAGTAAGTCATGACAGTTTCTGAGATGAATTTCGTTTAAACCTTTTGAAAATGAAAAACAATGTTCATGGTATGTCACGTGAAACCCCATATACGAATAATACGTAGTTTCAAAAGTTTGAAAGAGGGTTGTTATGAATTATTAGTGGTACAGATTACTTCACAACCTCTTGACTAGTTGTAGAAGATATTATAAAGAAAACATTTAAATTCTTTCAGCCTATATATATATATAATACTCGCTGGGCACTCGAATGCTCATCCTTGCTTAATTTAAATGTTTTCAGCTAAGTGTGAAGGACCAGAAGGATCTGTCAAGAACAAGGGAAAAGGGAAAGTTGCTGAATGACTTTTTATGTTACTGTTTGTAATAGTTTAGATTATGAAGACTATGATATATATATTTATATATTATGACATGTAATGAATGTTTAAAGGTTACGTACTTGGGAGAATGACTCTGATGTATATGTAAACTTAAGTTAAG
The DNA here is from genome assembly GCA_020205605.1 of Panax ginseng. NCBI lineage: Eukaryota > Viridiplantae > Streptophyta > Magnoliopsida > Apiales > Araliaceae > Panax > Panax ginseng. The sequence continues at coordinate 146,179,229 of CM035132.1, read as the reverse complement.
TTTTATATTATTGTTATTATTATTAGTATTATTCCGCTCATAGAAATGGTATAGTGATGTACCGAGTTCGGGTTTCAAGTATCCGATTTGGGGACCTCACAGGCGGCGTCTGAGAGGAGGAGAGGCGTTGAGCAAACCGAAGAGATGGGCCATAAGGACTTTCATTCTTCTGAGAAATCCATACTTGTTTATGTGCTGCTCTTCTTCTACTAGTTTCTATGTGGGAAGAAGTAAACAAAAAGCTGAATTCAAACAAAATAATCCGACTAGAAATTCAAACGATTTCTTAATCAAAAACGCGAGATTCCAACTTGTTCGGCTAACAAAACGCAAACCAAACGCAACAACTCCAAACGCTTTAAAGGGTGTTCAAGGTGCGTTTATTGTTGGATTAACGCAATACCAAAATGTAGTATGCATACCTTCTATACACCTGATTTGTATAAATTGAAAGCATTTGAAGTTTACTTTGTTGCCTTCGATTTTCCAATTAAGATGATTACAACCAAATTGGTTTCAAAATTAGTTCCTATAATCACTTTAAAATCTCTCAAATTATGAAGAATTGAAACCCAAAAACTCACCGAACGATTGATTTTGATTTCTTAAACCAAATTTATACCATCCATGTAACGAATTGGCATACAGATTGAAAAAAAAGAAGAGAAAAAGAGAAATTTGGGAAGAACAGAGAAAGAAAAGTTTGGGAAGAAGGCAAGCATACATCTTTTTTAATATATATATATATATATATATATATATATATATATATATATATATATATATATATATATATATATATATAGGTAATTAAGTCTTTAGCCAACTCAAATAACGGAGTTAAGACGAAAAACATTTATTCACTTCAACTCAAAAAGTTAGGAGTTTAAATGTAGCTTTACTGACTACAGGTGGTTAAGTGGGAAAGACCCCAAACCCCAGGTGGTGATCTGAACTTTACTCTAATATTATATTTAAGTGCTATAAATGAGTATTGTATGTGCGTAGACTGATAATTGGTCAATTATAGTGTGACAGTAGAAAAATCTAGTAGTACTGTGCTAAACCCTAATTTGAAACTCAAATTAGAGTATAGGAATTTTATAGTGATAAGGTGATTAACGACCGAAATTATAAATTTTTATCCTAATTTGGAAAACCTTAATTTTTAGAAACCCTAATTAATATTTATAAACCCTAATTGTCAAGTGGGGAAACCCTAATTACAAAATTAGAATGTTTAATATTAATTAGTGGACCTAAACCTAATTAGCAAGTTCTAAGTAATTAAAAACCTAAACTATTTTAAGAAACCCTAATTACAATTTTAGAAACTAAAATTTTTATTTTAAACCCTATTTGGAAATCCTACAAATTAATTGTGCTAAACCTTAGGGTTAAACCCTAAGGGTTTGTCAAGATTACAAGTGTTGACTTATGTCACACCCTATGTTTTGATGATGACCATATTTGTTCACTAACTATATCTTATAACATTTCAGGAACATCAAGGAAGAAGGTCCAAAGTCAAGATGTCTTTGAAGAAAGAAAAGCTATTTTGAGTCCTATGAATATATGTAAGATCTTAATATTTATCACTTTCCAAAATAAGGCTCTAGGATATGTGCATTACATATATAATACTTGCATTCATATTTGATGTTACATGTTAATTAACTAGCACACAATATGCATGACCAAAATTGCTCTCGTAAGGAATCAAATCTTGTTATATACGGTAGAGTAAGAAATGGGGTAAACATATTACCATAAGTTTTGCTTCATAATATTATCCAACGATTCAAGGGATCTAATTGGGTGTCCGAATATAAGGTAAGATATATGGACACAGGTCAGAAGATATTGTATGGTAACTCAAAACATGACATCATAGATCATGCTTCATCATGCTGCACAATTTATGCGTCATAAATCAAGGGTCTTAAATCTAGGAAATTATTTAAGGTAACGAGTTAATTGCATAAATTACCATATGTTGCATACTCATAGCAGAAATCATGTGCCATAATCCCGTCTCACGATTTGAGAAACTTATTTGATTAATTCTAACGAACCAATACATGTTAAGAGATATGGAAACATGCCAGCAAATGTTTATGTGCATATAAGGTAATAAATTTCGGCTTTGTAAATTGGGACTGTTAGTAATTTGCGTCAAGCCTTTCTCCCATGCAATGGAAATCAATTAAGCCTTAAAATACTGATGGCGTGATAGAATCTCTGTGATTAAAATCAAGCTGAGTAGATCATGATTGATATTGAACGGCAAGATTTGTGCAAAGTGTTTTAATCAGCATATCACAGCAGCAAACATTTGCAATGCTAATATTGTAGAAGTGGTCTATATAAACTGAGCCCTGTAACATATTTACATACGAAAAACATACACAATAACTTATCGCATACAAGCTATGAAATTATTTTTCACTGAGATGGACATTGATTGCAGCTACGAAAAACGAATAGAAAATATTCTGGTAATATTCTTCTTGCATATCATTTCATACTAGAGCCTTAAGTTGGTAAACGATACATTGCTTGATCATTAGACCTTTAGTGTGTATCTTATATTTTTGATATCTCAATCAATACTTTATTGTGATTAATCATGTTTGAATTGATAACTTATTATAGTCAAGTTTTGTGGAAAGCATAGGTGCTTAAGAGTGCATAGGTGCATAGGGAAAAAGGTGTTCAAATTATTGGAACTTGTATTGTAATTGGAAGAGTTTAATAAAAGTGAGTCTCCAATATTAGTTGGTATTGGACGTTGATTAGGCTACTATTCTAGAGGATAGTAGTTGAACCACGTAAAATTTCGGGTGTTTATGTGATTGCTTTCTGTGCTTGAATATCTTGTTATTTATCCAGCAGCCTGCATTCTATTTATATCAGTAAAACTGGTTAACTCAATAATATCTTGATTTAGTAATCCAGCTTGCTGCATTAAACATCCAAAAGATTTTTTGATAAGAAATATAAATTGAACATAGTTTGTGCCTACACTTATTCAAACCCCCCCTTCTAAGTGTACCTATTTAAATTTCATTTGGTATCAGAGCTTGGCTCTACTTATCTTGGTCTTAAAGGTGGCTTGTAGGGAAAGATTCTGGCATGGCACAACTTGGAAGCGCTCATCACGAAGGTCAATCAACAAATCGACCTCCACTACTCTTTGGAACTGAGAACTATAACTTCTGGAAATTTTGAATGAGGATATATCTTAAGCGAGACCCATGGGAATGGTGGGTGGTAGATAATGGACCGGTAATCCCAAGGAATGATGATGGCACTCCAAAAACTCTACTCAAGATGGACTCAACCGAAACATACATGGTGTCATACGATTCAAAAGCAATGAATACCCTCCTCACCGGCATTGTCCAATCTGAAATAGATAAGGTTTCCTCATGCAATACATCAAAGGAGATTTGGGATACTCTAGTGGTAAGTCACGAAGGAACGTCCAAAGTAAGAGAAGTCAAGCTAAGTATGCTCATGCATGACTACGAAATGTTCAAACTGGAAAGAGACGAAACAATCAAAATGACTCAAGCACAATTTTTGGTTCTTATAAATTCCTTGAAGCTACTCGACAAGTCAATTCCACAAAGTGAAATCAACCGTAAACTACTTTGGGCTATGCCCAAAAGGTTTGCATCTAAAATTACTACTCTTTAAGACTCCATCAATATCTCTTCTATGGATACATTAACTCTCTTTGGTGAACTAGAAGAATATAAACACCAATTGAAAAGATACGATGATGAGGAAGAAGTTCCTCAAAAGAAGGTACTAGCTTTAAATGCAGGAATTAAAGAAGAGCTTGAGAACAACTCGGACAATGAAATAGCCATGATATCAAGAAGACTTAAGGGCATACTTCAAAGAAAGAATCAAAGGAAAAATACATTCAACGCAAACAAATTCAAAGCAAAGCCAACCAAAGAAACTTGTTTCGAGTGTGGATGACCAAGTCACTTTAAAAAGGATTGCTTCCAACTCAAAAACAAAGGAAAGCAAAGCAATAAGGAGTTTAAAAAGCATAAAGCATTCCTAACGTGGAGTGATGATGAAGAATTGTAAAGTCCCCGAACCCGGATACTTGAAACCCGAACTCGGTACTTCACGATACCATTTCTATGAGCGGAATAATACTAATAATAATAACAATAATATAGATTTATCAAATTAATTTACATATTATCAGAGTTTAGTTCCCAAGTACGAAACCTTTAAACATTCGTTACATGATAATGATAATAGTATTTATCATCCTTATCATAAAGTTAGACTATTACATAGAATAGCTTAAACATTCATTCAAAGAACTTTCCCTTTCCCTTGTTCTTGGCAAGATCCTTGGTTTGTTCACACTTAGTGAAAAACATTTAAATTAAGCAAGAATGAGCATTTGAGTGCCCAACAAGTAATATCAACAATATCAATTAGCTGAAAGGATTAAATGTTTTCTTTGAACGAAACTTCTACAACGGATCAATAGTTGTGAAGTAAACTGGACCAATAATCAATAACATGTCATTTAAATTTCAAATTTTTTTGAAACTACGTCATGCACTATAAATGATGATCATTTGATGATCGTGAACATTGTTTTATATTTTGAAAAGGTTTAAGCAGAACTTCATCATCAGAAATGGTCATTACTTACTGAACACGGGGTGATCGGCTGCTTTTGCCTGTATTGATCAATACTACATTGCTAGAATGATATTATCGTTCATCCTTTGTCCGCCGTAGCGCATAAAAATTTCCCATGATTTGGATGTTCATAACAGTCTTGAATCCATACCAAAAAAATTCGGTTGGATAAGTTTTATCTTGTTCAACAACAACTTTAAATATATGTCTAAATTTGGATCAAATAGCTTAGGCGACCTTTATTTCAAGGTATACATACTAAGCAACTATAAGTATGTATCAACATGTGATAAAATATAATGATTATCCAAGTGGGGACACTTGTATAACCATGTTATAGAAATTAAATCTAATGTAATAAATAACTTGATCACTATTAATGTAATAAAGGAAATTGTACAAAATTATTGTTTAATAGCTTACTTATACGTAATCATTGCATAAGTATATACAAAGGTTGAAATATTTGAACAATTGAAATGAATAGTTTAGATATTATCTTACGCATGTCCTTAGCATAAAGTAAATGCAAAGGTTTAGATACTTTCCTTGTCTGCTGCTTACACAACTTAGATATATCTTTTCTATCAAGTCCTATCATTAAATAAATCATTGTCTGATTAGAATAATATATCATATCATATAATACTGCTTATTGCAGTCAACACATTCCTAATCACATTGTCACATAATTTTAACACCATTCAATCACAAATAATTCACTTATCAAGTCAATCTATTTAAATCCAGATCAATTTTCGAAATATGCTCTATTCATCGACAACTTTATCGAGTAATTATCGAAGTCATATGACTCTATGAGTTATACAATATCCATTTGGATAACTTAAACACCCATACAGACTATTTTTCATGGCCTTGTAATAATTTTTAAACAATTATTACCATTTATCATAATTTTGAAATATCGAATCATTATTAAATGATTTAAATAATAAACAATTCTATTATCATTAATATTTAATTAATAATAAACTATTAATGAAATCATTGCCTAAAATATTAAGTTATTTAAAATAACTTAAACTATTTTAAAACATTTATATTACCTTTAAATGATTTTTAAAACATTTAAAATCATTATTAAATAATTACCATTAATATTTAAATATTAATGAACTATTTATCTAAATATTAAAAGTCATTAATTATAACTTAAAATACTTTTAATTCATTTTTATCCTTTTAAATAATTTTTTTTTAAATTAATAAAATCATTTTAGAACTATTTATTTAATATAATTATTAAATAAATTTAATATCATTAATCATTAAATAAATATCATTAATATTAAATTATTAATGAAATTATTCTTTAAATATTAAAAGTTATTTTTATAACTTAAAATATTTTTAAACACTTTATTTTCATTTAAAATGATTTTTAAAATAATAAAATCATTTTTAAACTAATTTATTTAATATAATTAAATAATTTTTAATATCATTATTAATCATTAATTAATGAAATTAACCATTAAATATTAAAAGTTATATTTTATAACTTAAAATATTCTTAAATACCTTATTATTATTTAAAATGATTTTAATATAATAAAATCATTTTTAATTTATTTATTTAATTCATTTACTAAATAACTTAACTATCATTAATATTAATTTATTAATGAAAATTATCATAAAATATTAAAAGTCATTGTAGATAACTTAAAATATTTTCATATATCATAATATAATTTTTAATGATTTTTCATGTATTTAAATCATTTTTTAAATAATTTATTTAATATTATAATTAAATAAATTAAATACTTTTAATATTCCAAAAATATTAAATATTTATGAAATATATTTAAAATAATTAAAATATAATTTTCGTAATTTAAAATAATTTTAATAATTTATTTTGTATTTTTAATAATTAAAAACCCTTTTTATCAATTTTTTTATTAATTTTGTAAATTATAAATAAAGCGTCGCTAAAGGGCTATAGCGACACTTTTCGTCGCATTATAGGTGTTCTTGAGCCTTCAAGAACATTCATAACCACTTCCAACTTGCTCTACTACCCAAGCACACAATAGGATCATGATGTTTGAGGTATGCTTTTATACAGATTATGTAGTATACATGCAACACTACACCATTCAACAAGAAATATGATCAAATAACATCACAATCAAGAAGATATAAAGCCTCAAAGTGCACATCGGACATATGTTCTTCATTTCGGGTTTCCCGAAATGAAGAACGATTCTGATGGCTACTTTGGGCTTCCACAACTTGCTGATCGCGAGATATTTTGTGATATAATGCGTGAAGTGTGTAGCCAACATGTAAGAGAATATATTTATCCCAAAACATTAACTAAATAACAACACAATCGACAGATTTAGATCCATTAAACCTTGTCGACGTCATGATCATGCGTTTTACGGGTTACCCAGAAAATGCATTTCATAAACGTCACGACTTAGTTCGACCAGCCAACTGAGATCTACGATCTATATATTAGTAATATAGTGCAATAATATTGTAGTCAAACAATGACTATATCATAGATACATAGATCATTACATAAAATCATAATACGGTCGGATCTAAGGCCACGAAGATCTTGTCGAGCCTTACGGGCATGATCTCGGTTTTTCAGAATTGAAAGTCATGAGTCGGTCAATGAGGTTTGACCACCCATAACTTTCATTCCGAACCACGATCCGAGCTAGCTAAAAGTTCCAGATTACGGGAACATAATAAAGCTACAAGATTCAAGCTTTAATCAACAAAAAAGCAGTTAACATACAAAGATTAAAGAGGCTCGACATTTGCTTGTCATTCGACAACAAAATTTTCCAAATTTTTCAAAAACTCAACTCTGAAGATTTTGATGATATGGATCTATCTAAAACCAACCCGGATCTTCATAATAACTTATAAACAACATGTTTTAACAATAAATTCTAACATCTAACAACAAAATTTTGGATGATTCAAGCTAAGGTTTTTATACCTTTGATGTCCAAATTCGATTTTAATGTTCTTGATTTGGTAGTATGGTGATCGTGGGGCTTGTTTCTTGACTGATTTTAGGAGAGAATTTCGTAGGTTTTAAGTTGAGAGAGATAAGTGGAGTGTTATTGCAAAAATAAGTGGGCAAATGAGATTTTCTCTCTCCAATACTATATATATAATGTGTTGGATGCATGTATCTGCCGAGATTTGTAGTGAGTTCTTTGAGATTGTATGTCACCATTTGTCAACATAGTTGGTTACCAACTCCAACCTATTGTCAAAACCTACTAATTTAGCCAAAATAATACACTTAGGGGCAAAATGGTCATTTGGCATGACAAATTAATGGCATTTTGGTAATTGCCAAACCCTTAGGGTTAGGGTTTGGTTTAGGGTTTAGGGTTTGAGCCAATTTTAGCAAAAGTCTAGGATTCCAAATTTAGGATTTAACAATTATGGTTTATTACAAAATAATAATATAAAATAACTAAATTTTTGTTTCTAAAATTTGACAATTTAGGTTTGTTAATTAGATTAATTTTCTAATTACTTTATACAAGATAACATTAGGGTTTAGATCATATAATTATCATTGACTTTTGCTAATTTAGCAATTAGGGTTTATTCTTTTGGTAATTAGGGTTACTAAATTACTATTAGGTTTTTAATTACTAAATTAGGGTTTTAGTTTAGTAATTAGGGTTTAACAATTTAGGGTTTCTAAATTTAATAATTATAACCACAATATTTGTTAATTGATCACATTATCGATACCCACCAACAATCTCAAACTCTAATTTCAAATTAGGGTTACTAATTATAGCAATTAGGGTTTAGCGACAAAATTAGGGTTTTAATCATTATGGTTTTAAATCACTAATTAGGTTTATTTATTAAGTGATATAAAACATATTATACATGACCTTTAATCACAAAGAACACAATTCTTGACAAATCAAACCTCCTATTCTAGGTTTCCAGATTAGGGTTTATTAAAATTCGAGATATAATTAGGGTTTGAATTTAATAATTAGGGTTTCTAATTAGCATATCTCAAGTAACACATAACATATATCATATAACCCGGATATTTAATAAATGTAAGTTTCCCATTTTAATTGATAAAATGAGAGTTAAATCAATTAATCTTTAGTGGTTTGGTCAATATACCATAATTGACCAACCATCAACAAAGACAATTTTTACAAATTACATTATTATAGCATTGAAAAATCAAAATATTATAATATTATAATATTATTATCATTCCTTGATCAAAACCCAAAATTAGGGTTTGGATTCCATATCCGATTTATACATTATCATTAAGTTAAAATAATTAACTTAATATCTCGAACAAATTTATATAATGAAATAATTATTATAATTATTCTAAAATCATTTCATATATTATTTGAATAATATAAACATATAATTTCATGGAAAAATAATTAATAAAACATTTCTAATATAGAATTAATTACTATAAAAATATCATTTATAATAACCAATATTTCTAAAATAAAATTATTTACAATTAATAATGTAATACTTAAATTTTATTTATCAAACATATAATTATAATTACACATTACCTTGGCACATATCATTCATATTTATTTTTAATAAATAAAAAAAAAATTATACGCAAAATTTATGATTTATATAGAAAATATCGGGTTGTCACAAGAATCAGAAGTGGAAATAGATGCAAACGATGAACTGGCTCAAATATGCTTCATGGGACTTGAAGGTGAATCCAGTGAGGTACCTCTTTTTGATAATATTACTTTGAAACAAGAAAATGAAAAATTAAAAGAAAAAAATATGTACTTAAAAGATCTAGTACACACTCTAATGAGCGAAGTGGAAGCACTGATAGATGAAAAGAAAGAATTAGACAAAGTAACACACACAAATGAGGAAAAGGTATTAGCAGCAAAGAATGATTATTTAGATAATTACAATAAAATATTGTTCAACAAGGTAAATCAGCTAGATAATGAAGTTGAAAAATTAAAAAAAAGTGATAGAGATGAGAGATGTGTGCATTGATGCATTTGGCGATGAATCGAGTAATAAAACACCTCCAACTAATGACCTACAAAAATAAATAGAGTCTTTAAAAATCTCTCTAGCTAAATTTGTTCATGGGGAAGAAAACCTAAATGTCATGCTAGGAAAACAAAGACCCAGTTATAATAAACAAGGCATAGGTTACAACCCAACATATAGAAAAGAAGTTGAAATGCTAAAATCTAAATCATCATTTAAATTAAATTATTTCACATAAAGGACATCTAGAGATAAACTACTCAAGAAAGAAAAATTGAAGTAAAGTTGTATGGATAAAGAAAAGTGATTTGATTTCAACTAACACAAGTGGACCCAAAAAGATATGGGTACCAAAAATATAAATTGTATCTCTATTATACAGATATGTTTCAAAGCCAAAGTATCTTCTCAAAAGTGGATCCTTGACAGCGGATGTTCACATCATATGACGGGAGACAAATCTAAGTTCGTGGAACTAAATGTCAAAAAGAAACATGGAACTGTCACATTCGGTGATAATCGGTCATGCGAAATAATTGGGAAAGGTAAAATCGGTAATGGTAAGGTTAACATTAATAATGTTCATCTTGTTAACGGTCTAGAATTCAATCTTATCAGTGTTAGTCAATTAATTGATAATGGACATCAAGTAAAGTTTGAAAAAGATAAATGTACAATTTCGCATGGTACTAACAATGCTTCTTTAGTTTCCCGAAGAGAACGGAATATATATACTCTTGATTTTGAGCGACAGGAGGAAGAATTATGTCTTGCAACCATTAAAGATGAAGCGAATCTAAGGCATAGAAGGATGGGGCATGTTTATATGGACCTCATCAAGAAGTTGTCATCAAAGAACTTAGTAAGAGGATTACCCAAAATCAATTTCGAGAAGAAAAGTATATGCGAACCCTGTCAACTTGGAAAACAAGTAAGAACATCATTCACAGCCAAAAACATGGTATCAATTTCTTCTCCCTTACAATTGCTTCATGTCGATTTATTTGGACCTGAAAGGCATGCTAGTCTAAACGGTAAATTCTATGCTTTTGTGATAGTCGATGATTTCTCTAGATATACATGGGTACTCTTTCTTAGAACAAAAGATGAGGCATTTAAAGAATTTGAAAAACTGATTAAAAATTTGGAGACTAAATATAGTCTTAATCTTATAAAAATCAGAAGTGATCATGGTACTGAATTTCAAAAGGATTTTATTGTATTTTGTAATAAAAAAGGAATCACTCATAAATTTTCAGCACCTAGAACTCCACAATAAAATGGAGTGGTAGAAAGGAAGAATCGAACATTACAAGAAACAGCTAGAACTCTAATTCAGGAAAGTAAACTCCCTAAGAAATTTTGGGCCGAAGCTGTGAACACAGCATGTTATGTGCTAAATAGATTGTTGATTCGTCCAATCATTTTGAAAACACCGTATGAATTATTAAATAATCGGCTTCCTAACATAAGCTATTTCAAAGTGTTTGGATCTAAATGCTTTATTATTAACACTAATAGAAATCTAGGCAAGTTTGATGCTAGATCATATGAAGGAATATTCATTGGCTATTCATAAAATAGTAGAGCATATCGCATTTATAATGTACAAAAGATGTGTATCGAAGAATCTATACATGTTAAATTTAACGAATCTAACCATGATATTCCAAAAGAAAGAGAAGAAGATGCAGGAAACTTAGAGACTGGTGCAAATCCAGCCTACCAGATAAAGCCAAATAGCAAGATCATGGAACCAATCCAGCAAGATGAATTAGAAGAGCAGCAGGACCAAGACTCTATCCAACAAGCTGAATACGAAAATCAAGAACATATCCAACAAGCTGAAATGGATGAACAATAAAACCATAATTCGGAATATACTGAAGAAGTAATACATGATATTCAACTTCCAAAATCAGCAAGATACATCAAAAACCATCCTCCTGAGAACATCATTGGAAACATAAATGACAAAGTTATTACAAGAAGAAAAGCACAAAATATGTGTGCTTTCTCAGCATTTATATCCCAAATTGAACCAAAGAACGCCAAAGAAGCCATACTTAATGAGAATTTGCTTCTAGCTATGCAGGAGGAGCTACAACAATTTGAAAGATGTCTAGTGTAGGAGTTAATCCCTCCCCCAAAAGATGTGTCCATTATTGGAACTAAATGGGTCTTCAAAAAGAAGCTTGATGAGTATGGAACAATTACAAGAAACAAAGTGAGACTAGTTGCTCAAGGATACAACAAACAAGAAGGAATAGACTATGAAGAAACATTTGCCCCAGTAGCCCGCTTGAAATCTATTCGTATACTACTAGCATTTGCTTGTTTCAGAAAGTTCAAGCTACACCAAATGGACGTCAAAAGCGCCTTCCTCAATGGGTACATAAATGAAGAAGTCTATGTAAAACAGCCACCTTGATTTGAGCATGACAAGTTCCCACATTACGTATACAAACTCAAGAAAGCACTCTATGGACTAAAACAAGCCCCAAGAGCTTGGTACGAAAGATTAAGTAAGTATCTTCTATCAAATGGGTTCATACGAGGTAAAATTGACTCCATGTTGTTTATTAAATGTCAAAATAAAGATATTATTATTGTACAAATATATGTAGACGATATAATATTTGGTGCTACTAATAATTTTCTTTGTGAGTAATTTTCCAAATGCATGTACAAAGAGTTTGACATGAGCTTGATGGGAGAACTCAACTATTTTCTGGGCCTTCAAATTAAACAAAATCATGAAGATATATTTATTCATCAAACCAAGTACCAAAAGAGTTACTTAAGAGATTTGGATTTTATAATTCAAACTCAAAGACCACACCAATGAGTACATCAATAAAACTCACAGTAGATGAAAAAGGTACGGATGTAGAGGTAACAAAATACAGAGGTATGATTGGATCCCTAATATATTTAACTACTTCTAGACCTGATATAATATATAGTGTGTGTCTATATGCTCGGTTTCAGGCCTAACCCAAACAATCCCACTTACAGGCTGTTAAACGAATATTTAAATATTTGAGTGGTACTACTAATTTAGGATTGTTTTACCCAAAATGTGATAATTTTGATCTAATGGTTTATTCAGATGCTGACTATGCAGGTTGTCAAATAGATAGAAAAAGCACAAGCGGTGTCTGTACATTTTTGGGACAAAGTCTTGTCTCATGCCACAGTAAGAAGCAAACGTCAGTCGCTCTATCCACCACTGAGGGTGAATATTTAGTAGTAGGAAGTTGTTGCTCCCAAATTTTGTGGATACATCTAACACTGTGTGACTTTGACATCATATGTGAAAATGTGCCCATATAAAGTGATAATACAAGCACCATAGACATCTCTAAAAATCCAGTACTACATTCTCGCACAAAACACATAGAAGTACGCCACCATTTTCTTAGAGACAATGTGTCCAAAGGTTTAATAAGATTAATATTCATTCCCACTGAGCATCAACTAGCAGATATATTTACAAAACCTCTAGGGGAAGAATGATTCAGTAATCTAAGGAGAGAACTCAGAATATGTCTAATTCAAATATGAACCGAGTGTGTTAAAGATATTAGACAGACAAATTACCGGCGTATCTATTCAGCCATAATTACGCCCATTAAAATCTATTCAGATTCTCCTTCCCAAAGACGGCTTCACCACTTCCCATATCTCGATAACGTGCTCTATACATAAAGACCAGAAGTCGCCTTACCCTCTCTCTGTCTCTGACTCTCCAATCTCTGAATATCTCAGATCCCCCCTCCACAATCTCAATCGACTCAACTCTTCTTTGCTACAATAAGAACTAGGTGTGCCAGATAGCTTCGTGATGAATCGGAAGACGAAGTCTCACCTCCTTCTCCACCATCTCAACCACCGATCACTCAAAAACTAAAATGAAGGCCATCCTCTGTCACGATCATCTCTGGTGGATCATCCCCTGCCGAATCTAAAGCCAGTCTACCTTCTCTACCTCCAATCAGAAATCGACGGGTCACAAACGACGCAAGCTCAACGACCCCTCACCTTGCTCGCCTTCGATACCGGTAATACCTCTCTCTGTCTCCTTGCATGATGTGCTTGACAACTTTTTTAGTGGCCATAATTTCAAACTCCGTTTTAAAACCTCTATCTGTCAAAAATCTTTTGTCTATGAAAAATCGATAGACATATTTTACTATCAAAAGTCGCCTCTTCATCGTCTCTTTGAGTTATGTGGTCTGTCTTCCTTAAGTACTCGTCCCTCGGTAGCCTACCCAAAATTAGTTCAGCAGTTTTATACCAATCTTGAGAATAATGGTGACTGCTACACATCATTCATCAAAGGTAAATCTTTGTTCTTCACAGCTATGGATTTAGGGAGTATACTGTCAATTCCATACACCGGTGACTGCCCCTTCACCCTTAAAGGGCCTATCTCTACTCCTTTGTCTCCTTTAGTATAGCTTTACATTGTCATGGATGACCCAACAGTGTCCTCCATCACCCTCCCTAAAACCACCGAAGTGTCTCCTCTTACAATAGTTCTTCACAAATTGTTACGGTACAATCTCCTCATTCGTCTCGGTGGTGGAGCTGATTTCACGTATCGGGATTTGGTCTTGGTGGCCTTAATAATGACCGGCCAACCATTTAATTTTTCACTGATGATGCTCAAACACATGGTTCACTGTGTCAAACACTCCAAAAAGTGTCTGCCCTACAGCTGCTTCCTCACCAAACTATTTACCCACTTATAAATTCCGCTCAACGATGAGGGTTCTATCCACTTGACTGATTCTATCGATTCAAACTATCTCAAAGGGGCTCATATCACTCTGTTTAAAGGGACGTTCATACGTGTGGTACCAGAAATTCCCAAACTGATACCTCCTACTTCACTGCCTTCTTCCCCTAAAATTCTCACTATTCTTCACACCATCGCAAAAAATCAAGCCCAAATTACTTCTGATGTCAAAGACATCCAACTCCATCTCTCCGTCCTTGAAAAAGGCAAACTCCCTATTCATTGTGATGATCTTCATGCTATGTTTCAAAATGTGTAAGATGAGTTTATTGACCTCCAAGATGGTTTCAAGTTGCACACTCGGGCGATGGTTGAAGCCCTACAACGGAAGATAAACCGCAACGCCTGTCAATTGAGCACTGAGCTAAAGTTCATTAGCAATCAAATTGGGACTCTGGGACGTTTTACCGAGCACCGCATGAATGATCTTATTGAGGAGCTGCAAGCAGACCAAGTCCAAGCGCGCATACCTGAATGGCCCCAATGCAATTGGATGGCCGAATATCAAGGCGACTTTCTGGACCTGCCATTACCACCTCCTACCTTCATTGCTCGTCCTCCCAGATTTGGCAACACAATGTCCCTGGAAGAGATCATACACCTCAGGCTTCACCGACCCTATTTCACCGCCCATGAAGCCAATCATGTTAATCTTGAGGAGGATGATGATTAGACGCCCTGTCCCTTTTGGCATTCTAGACACACCTTTTTGATTGATGCCAAAGGGGGAGAAGACTTATGCTTGCTTTCCCTGCTCCAAAAGATAATTTTTTAAAAAAATTTCATGCATGATAACTTGTGTTGTTAAGACTATGGTTTAAATTTGTTGATGGATGATGGTTTAATCGCTTCCTATAATTTTTTGCTTAATATATTGTGGACTAACCAAAAAATGCAGGGTTACTTTTAACTTGTCATAAATTACAAAGAGCATGGTTTCTCAAACACTGCATATATGCAGTTAATAGTATGCATGAATTAAGGGGGAGTTGTAACTCTCTTAAAATGCATGGTTTTAGGGGGAGCCATAATTATTTTGTTGTCATCATCAAAAATGGGGAGAATGTTGACTTATGTCAAACCCTATGTTTTGATGATGACCATATTTGTTCACTAACCATGTCTTATAACATTTCAGGAACATCAAGGAAGAAGGTCCAAAGTCAAGATGTCATTGAAGAAAGAAAAGCTATTTTAAGTCCTAGAAATATATGTAAGATCTTAGCATTTATCACTTTCCAAAATAAGGCTCTAGGACATGTGCATTACATATATAATACTTTCATTCATATTTGATGTTACATGTTAATTAACTAGCTCATAATATGCATCACCAAAATTGCTCTCGTAAGGAATCAAACCTTGTTATATACGGTAGAGCAAGAAATGGGGTAAACATATTACCATAAGTTTTGCTTCATAATATTATCCCACGATTCAAGGGATCTAATTGGGTGTTCGAATATAAGGTAAGATATATGGACACAGGTCAGAAGATATTGTATGGTAAGCTCAAAACATGACATCATAGATCATGCTTCATCATGCTGCACAATTTATGCGTCATAAATCAAGGGTCTTAAATCTAGGAAATTATTTAAGGTAACGAGTTGATTGCATAAATTACCATATGTTGCATACTCATAGCAGAAATCATGTGCCATAATCCCGTCTCACAATTTGAGCAACTTAATTGATTAATTCTAATGGACCAATGCATATTAAGAGATATGGAAACATGCCAGCAAATGTTTATGTGCATTTAAGGTAATAAATTCCGGCTTTGTAAATTGGGACTGTTAGTAATCTGCGTCAAGCTTTTCACCCATGCAATGGAAATCAATTAAGCCTTAAAATACTGATGGCGTGATAGAATCTCTGTGATTAAAATCAAGCTGAGTAGATCATGATTGATATTGAACGACAAGATTTGTGCAAAGTGTTTTAATCAACATATCACAGCAGCAAACATTTGCAACGGTAATATCCTAGAAGTGGTCTATATAAACTGAGCCCTGTAACATATTTACATACGAAAAACATACACAATAACTTATCGCATACAAGCTACGAATTTTTTTTTCACTGAGACAGACATTGATTGCAGCTACGAAGAACGAATAGAAAATATTCTGGTAATATTCTTCTTGCATATCATTTCATACTAGAGCCTTAAGTTGGTAAGCGATACATTGCTTGATCATTAGACCTCTAGTGTGTATCTTATATTTTTGATATCTCAATCAATACTTTATTGTGATTAATCCTGTTTGAATTGATAACTTATTACAGTCAAGTTTTGTGGAAAGCATAGGTACTTAAGAGTGCATAGGCGCACAAGGAACAAAGGTGTTTAAATTATTGGAACTTGTATTGTAATTGGAAGAGTTTAATAAAAGTGAGTCTCCAATACTAGTTGGTATTGGACGTGGATTAGGCTACTATTCTAGAGGGTAGTAGTTGAACCACGTAAAAATTTTGGTGTTTATGTGATTGCTTTCTGTGCTTGAATATCTTGTTATTTATCCAGCAGCCTACATTCTATTTATATCAGTAAAACTGGTTAACTCAATAATATCCTGATTTGGTAATCCAGCTTGCTGCATTAAACATCCAAAAGATTTTTTGATAAGAAATAAAAATTGAACATAGTTTGTGCCTACACTTATTCAACCCCCCCCCCCTTCTAAGTGTACCTATTTAAATTTCAACAAGTTTGCCATAAAAATTTCAAGGCTAATGACCTAAATACCTTTATGCACATTCTTTATTAGCTTGCTTGAAAATCTAGCCAAGATATGGAGTTGTTAGCCAACTCTTGACCAACCATGTGACATTAAATAACACAAATCAGTAGCCACATATCTCAGCCACTTCATTACATGTTATATATATAGATCAAGAGAGAGAAAGTGCTCATTTTATCACATTTGTCCAACATTCACTCCATTAAGACCCTCTCTATCTAGCTCACGAAATTTCTTTGATAAATCAGTCCCAAAACAAGCCCCACTAATACATATAACAAAATCAGAAGCCAGAATCAGAAATTGATCATCAAGGTATAAAACACTAATTTAGAATCTGACCTTTGATGATGTGTTAGATGTTAGTTTTTTTGTGTTAAACATGTTATATATAGTGTATATTGATAATCTGGGTTGATAGATGTTAGATCCATAACATCTATAGGCTCGGATTTGACATTTTTCAAAATCTGAAATTTTTTTAAAAAGTCGTATGACAACCAAATGTCAGACCTTCTAGATCTCAGTCTGTTATGTGTTTTTGTTGTTTACAAATTTGAACATGTAGTATGCTAGGAGGACTTTGATCTGGAGTTGAAATCAGGCTTAGATCATATGTAGATTGCAAGTTATGGAAGGTCAAACTGCGTTGACCGACCATGACTTGCAATTTTCTAGGTAACCCGAAAAACATTTGAAGGTGATCTCTGACATGGTTTGACCGAACCATGTCTTCTTGATCCGTTGTTGTTATGGTGATTTTATGTGATCTATCTCTTCCTTGACATATTGTCTACTCACTGCAAAGCTTAGATCACAAAACCATTACATGAACAGAAAGTTGTTGAAGCCCAAAGTAGGCCTCACGAACTATTCTTTATTTCTAGGTAACCCGAAAATGAAGAACAGCTCTGACAGCTACTTTGTGGGCCTAGATCTCACTTGTGTTATGCTTGTTGGCCATGTTTATTGTTGGATCATGTAGTATTGTACCAGTACTACACGATCTAAGTCATAGTGTGTCTAGAAACACTTTGTGTTAAGAATTAATCATGGTCAAAGTTGCTTACTCGTTCTCTAGCATGAATGTTCTGGGTTTCATCAAGAACATGAAGAATACCTATATCGACGGTTCTGTCGCTATAGGTAGTCTTTAGCTACACTTTATTTCTAAAAATAATTATTTTATTAAATAATTAAAGAAAATTAGTTTTAATTATTAAAAATACATAATAAATTACTAAAAATTATTTTAAAGCTTAAAAATTAGTTTTTAATAATTTTAAATATATTTCATAAATATTTAATATTTATGGAATATTAAAGGTATTTAATTTATTTAATGGATATATTAAAAAATTATTTAAAATGATTTTAATATTTGAAAAATCATTTAATATTATATTATGGCATAAGAAAATATTTTAAGTTATTTTTATTGACTTTTAATATTCGTGATGAATTTAATTAATAAATTAATATTAATGATAATTAATTTATTTAATAAATGTATTAAATAAATTATGAAAAATATAATTAATAATTTACAAATCATATGAAAATGATTTAAAGGTTATAAAAATATTTTAAGTTATAAAATGTAACTTTTGATATTTTGTCATGAAAAATGTTAATAATTTAATGTTAATGATATTAGATTTATTTAATATTTATATTAAATAAATTAGTTTAAAAATGATTATAATATTATAAAAATCATTTTAAATGAAAATAAAATATTTAAGAATATTTGAAGTTATGAAATATAACTTCTAATATTTAAAGGATAATTTCATTAAATAAATAGTTTATTTAATATTTATATTAAATAAATAGTTTAAAATTTGTTTTATTAATTTAAAATCATTTAAAAAGGATATAAATGAATTAAAAATATTTTAAGTTATAATTAATGACTTTTAATATTTTGATAAATAATACATTAATATTTAAATATTAGTGGTAATTATTTAAAAATGACTTTAATTATTTTAAAAATCATTTAAGGGTAATAGCAATACTTTAAAAGCTGTTTTATGTTATTATAAATAACTTTAATATTTTGGCAATGGTTTCATTAATAGTTTAATATTAATTAAATATTAATGATAATAGAATTATTTAATATTTAAATCATTTAATAATGATTCTAGTGATTGAAAAATTATGATAAATTATAATAATTAATTAAAAGTTATTATAAGTCATTTAAAATTATTTGACCATTGTTCAAGTTATATTGAACTACAGGATAGAGTCTTAGACTCGATAATTACCCGATAAAGTCGTTGGTACGCCGACATATTTTAGAAATTGATATGGACTTAGATAATTTGTTTAGATATGTGTTTATTTGTGATTCAATGACTGTTAAATCTATGTGACAATGTACTTAGGTTATGTGCTGACTGCAAATAGCAGTACTGTGTGTTATGATATGTTATTCTAATCGATAGAATGATCTTATTAATGTTAGGTTTCGGTATAAAAGATAAAACTATGTTGCGTAACTGTAAGCAGGCTAAGCAGCAAACCAGGCAAGTATCCTACCTTTACATTTACTTTATGCAATGGATATAAGTAAGAAAGTTTCAGAATTATATTATTATTGTGCCAAAATATTAACTTTACTGTTATCGATTATGTATCCGATTATTATTTATCAGTACAATATTATTGTATAATATAGATATTTATTTTGTTCGTTAATTTCTAAATATGGTTATACAAGTGTCCTTACTTGGATAATCATTGTATTTAATCACATGTTAATACACACCTATCGATCTCTGATATGTATATATTAATTAAAAGCCGTCTAAGCTATTTCACCCAGCTAGACACGGATTTAGAAATATCGTTGAACATGATAAAACTTTATTATATCCAATCAAATTATTTTGGTTTGGATTCCCGACTAAGTATGAAAATCCCGAATATGGGAAAACTTTTATGCGCCCAATGAGGAAAGGATGAACGATAATATCATTCTTGCATGTAGTATTGATCAATACAGGGCACATTGGGATGATCACCCTAGCGCCCGTAAGTTATGACGGTTTGCGAATGAAGTTCTGCTAAACCTTATCGAAAATTAAAAACAATGTTCATAGTCTGTCGACTAATACTCAATTATAGTCAGTACGTAGTTTCAAAAATTTGATATAGAATTGTTATGTTATTATTATTGGTTCAACTTACTTCTACAACTGTTGATTCATTGTAGAAGTGTCGTACAAAGAAAACATTTACTTCTTTCAGCTAAATATTTATAATTGCTATTACTTGCTGGACACTCAAATGCTCATCCTTGCTTAATTTAAATATTTTCAGCTAAGTGTGAACAACCAGAAGGTTCCGCCAAGAATAATGGGTAAAAAAAGAAAGCAATCAGAATGAGTTTAATGGTATCTTTTGTAATAGTTAGACAATATTTAGACCATGATATTTATTATCTATCATGTAATGTATTATAGTAAAGGTTGCGTACTTGGGATTAGACTCTGATATATGTAAATTAAGTTTGATATTTATATTATTGTTATTATTATTAGTATTATTTTTGCTTATAAAAATGGTATCGTAAAGCACTGAATTCGGGTTTCAAGTACCTAAATTTGGGGGCGTTACAAAAAATATCTGGCAATGGATTCAACAATATGAATATCTGAAGGATTCAACAATATGAATATCATAAGCAAAGATAATGATTGCTTTTATAATAACTGCTAGTCGAGTAGACTTTGAACTATAACAATCCAATGGAATCAATAGCTAATTGACCCTTTGGTTACTGGCTAGAGAATAAGTACTTGAGGGGATCAGCCTCACGCACTCTATGTATATGCATAACATTTAAATCTGCTCTTTGTATATTATATTAGATAATTGGGGTACTCCCCTATCATAGAAGGGGTGTTCTTTCAGTCTAAGAATCCTTACCATCAATTGATTTGGATAGCTTTTAAAAACTTCATACACTTGTCTGACCAAACAAAAGTTCAGACTCTATCTAACATAGTTCAAGAATTATTGAACTTTAAATGATGTATAAGTCCAAGAATGTACAAACTCAAGTGCACTAAGTGTGAATATCAATAATATCGATGTGGGATAATTTGTAAAGTAATTAAACCAGTTAATAGCATGCTTGGAAATAAGATTCAAGCTTAAATGAATAACTTTCATTCAATAATAACATGCTCAAAACAATATGAGAAGGATTGAAAACTTCCACAAACATAAAGTTGTGTAAATTAGGAACTTGCAACACAATAAAATAGTGTTCGGATACTTGCTCAATAAAAGTAGGGTTCGAGGAACTTGCTCAATAATAATTGGAGTAAGTTTAGGGAACTTGCACAATCAAAGAGTGAAGTTCAAAGAAACTTGCCTGTTTGCTCAGCTACAATATAATACTAGCTTTAACTAACTTGCGTTGAATCAACCTAACATTAACAAGTTGGTCTTTCAATTAATATGTGTAAACTAGTACGAGTCTACACTTAAAAGAATCAAGTCATCACATAACATGCTTCTCAACACATTATATAGCATATTGGTTATATATTACAAGGTAAAGAAATCATATAAGCATGCCTTGAAACTTCAAACCAAAAATAGAATCTTGGTAAGATTGCAGGATGGTGCAGTTTTGCACGGTCTCAAAGCTTAATGGGCAAGAAGTTTTGCTACTGTCCCTTAGCTGAACCAAGGTTGAGCTTCTGCTCTTCTGACTTTAGTCCAACTTTAACACACTTATTAAACATATATTTTAACATACGTACATGCTAGAGTTCCACATATAACACATGACCATACTTAATTTCACTATCATAAGTTTAGTTACAATTTATATGTCATTAAAACATAAAAATCATGTAACCATCATGCTTAATACATATATATCATGCTTAGGAGTATTATAGCCATAATATGACATCTTCCTACTTTAGTATCTAAGTACTCACATAATATGTAACTTATATTTGAAAACATGGTCAAGGTTGTCTTTGAAATCATTTTAGCACGAATGATGCAATATACACATACAACACAACTTTAGAACTCACATCATGTGTGATTAAGTTATGTTTAACATCTTTAAACACCAGAACCTACATCATGTAACATTCATGTATATTACTTTAATATAACAAACTTTTCCGTTAAAACATTCTCTAACACAAAGCTAACAATTTTAAATCATGATAAAAACACTATACATCATATATCATGCTCACTTAAGTTCCACATCAGTCATGTATGTGGTCTCATAAGTTCAGAATTTGTAAAACTTATATTTCTTCAAAGTTTGTTTTCAAACCTTTACATTTCCTACTAGAATCATGTTAGTCACGCCATAACTCATAAGGAAATCCTACAACACATGTTCATACCTATTCTTCATGTTTACACAAGTCTTAATACCATATCAGCAACCCTATACATAATAGCAACTAGCAACTGGATTCGAGGTGCAGTAGCAATTTGCTACTGCCGCACTTAGTAATAAATATAGGCGAATCGCTAGGCCAGTCGAGTTCGAGTAGTAAGGTTACTCTGTTTTGCAGAGTAACTACCAACTTATTTTCCAATAATTCAAGCATGCTCCAAATCATTATTAAAGTGTTCATACATGTTAGAAAACTTCTTACACACCTTATAATATGATTGTTCATATCAATTAACAAATGAATTCAAGAAATTCTAATAATCAAACAAGACCCATTTGAAGAATATAATTATAAATTATTCCTTCTTAAGCTTGGATTAAACTTCCTACCCTCTGAGTTTACTTCTTCAATTGTTTAGCAACTTAGAACCTCTAATATCAGACTTATCTAACAATTCTAACAACCCAAAAACTGATTTTGGAGCTTGTACTTATAGAAGGGACATGGACTAGATAATGACATTACCCTAATGTTGGAGCTCATGGTGAAAAGGGAGAACACATTAGTTAATCAAGGGTGGTTGAACAACCCACCATCAGGCCATTGGCCTTAAAATCATTGCTTAAGCTTAGCCCAAATGGAAGTTACGTAAATCAAATATAGGCTACTGTTAATGTGTTATAGTGACACTCATTTTGGGACAAGAGAAAAATCTCAACAACAAGTTTGGTTTAGTTACTATAATTCCCAACATGTAAACTTAATGTACAATTGTTACCTTATTAGGAACTTAAGGTTTAATTTAGGTACTCACATCATATAATCCATGTACATTAAATACACGCAACTAAAAATCACAGTTAAGTATTATTGACCGGGTAGTTCCATAATTATCTCTATTACTCACCTAGCCATATCATAACATTATTTAATATTATATATACAGTGTGCATACATAACTTCTTTTCCAATTTCTGGAATACACAGATATTAAATTATTTCGGTATTAAAATCACTTGTGATTTTATTGCACTACTTGATACTTCATATCATTATAAGGCATTCTTATTATATAATTTTATGTATGTCACACATTACACTAATGTTCCATTTCATTATCAACAACAGAACTAATTTTTCTAAGTTTAGACACTAGCGCATGTTTGCTCCATTTTGTATCTTTGAGGCGCAATTACTTTGGGTCCCTAGCATGATGTAAAATGGGTTAGCTTCAAGCCATTTCCAAATTCTATCATCACATAAGTCTTATATGAGATAAGTTAACTTATACACTGGTGATATACCCATAATTAACATAAATCAATATGTTCAACTCTTGCTACTATATTCTAATAAATTGAATATTTAATTATTAATAATCCTATCAATTCCTTGATATCAAACTCTTAGGGTTAGTCCACTAATTTAAATCAACTATTAGTGACTCCCTTTAATCATTTCATAAATTCACATAACCATATAAGGTTTAAATAGACTCACAAAACTAACTCATTAAAATTAAATCACATATTTAATTAATAAGGAGTTTCAAATTCGTGGACGTTACATCCCTCCCCCTTATAAAAATTCTGTCCTCGAATATGTAAAAATAAGGTTACTCAAATAAAAACGGATAATTTTCTCTTCTAGCTCCCACGTAGCTTCTTCTACTGCGTGATTCCTCTAAAGAATCTTAACATAATGGATAATCTTATTCCTCAACTTCTATTCCTTCCTATCTAGTATCTGGACAGGAACTTCCTCGTATGATAAGTCTGACTCGACTTGAATTGGTTCATAGGAGATAACGTGCATGTAGTCCGGTTTATATGGCCGTAATACTAACACATGAAACACATTGTGAATGTGATCAAGTTCAGGAGGTAACGCTACCTCATACACCACTTCACCGACTCACCTCAGAATCTCGAATGGTCCTATACACCTAGGGCTCAACTTGCCCTTCTTCCCAAAATGAATCTTCCCTTTCTAGGGAGATACTTTCAGAAAAGCATAACTTCCTAATTCAAAATCTCTCTTCTTACGATGTAAATTCATATACTTCTTCTGGCGATCTTGAGTTGCTACTAATCGAGCTCTTATCACCCTGATGATCTCCACCGTCTATTGTACTAACTTTGGTCCCAACAATCGACGTTCTCCAACTTCGTCCCAACATAAGGGCGTTCTATATTTCCTCCCATACAGTGCTTCGTACGGCGGCATTCCAATACTGGTGTGATAACTATTATTATACGTGAACTCTACTAATGGAAGGTGATCCTCCCAACTACCCTTGAAGTCCATCACATAAGCTCGGAGCATGTCTTCAAGTGTTTGAATTGTTCCCTTGCTCTGCCCATCGGTTTGTGGATGATACGCGATACTCATTCATAGTTGTGTCCCCATTCTTTCTTAAAGACTCTTCCAAAAGTTTGACGTGAATCACGTATCTCTACCCGATACGATAGATATCGGTACACCATGACTCGAGATAATTTTCTTAATATACAATTTGGCTAACTGGTCCAAACTATACTTAATCTTAATTGGCAAAAAATGAGATGACTTAGTAAAACGATCCAATCACCCATATGGCGTCGTGCCCTTTCTGCATTGCCGGAAGTCCTACCACAAAGTCCATTGTGATGTGCTCCCATTTCCATTCTAGAATCTCTAATGGTTGTAATAACCTGCTTGGTCGTTGGTGCTCTGCCTTGACTCTCTGACAAGTTAGACATCTACATACGCATTCCGCAACATCTCTCTTCATGTTTGTCCACCACAAGTGATGACGCAAATCTTGGTACATCTTCGTACTTCCTGGGTGTATCGAGTATCTCATACTGTGCGCTTCTTACAAAATCTCTTCTCTCAGTTTTGGTACTAAGCGGCACTCCAAATTAAATCCTTCAAATCTTAGCGATTCAAAGGTTATCAATCTTAAATTTCAATTCATCACCTTTAGTCAATCGCTTTTTGATGTTATTGCAATCTTCATCCTTTTCTTGTGCCTCTTTAACCTTATCCAATAAAGTCGAAATCGCTGTCACTGCAAATAATTGCTCGTTGGTCTCCATCGGATACTTGATCTCCAAATCAAGTCATTTGAAATCTTTTACCAATTCTTCTTGAATGGTCAACTTCAATAACTTCTCTCTGCCTTTTCTGCTCAAGGCATCTACCACTACATTTGTTTTTCCTGGATGGTACAGAATCTCACAATCATAATCTTTGATCAATTCTAGCCATCGGCGCTGCCTCATGTTTAACTCTTTCTTCGTGAAGATATACTTCAGACTCTTGTGATCTGTATATATCTCACACTTCTCGCCATACAAATAATGCCTCCAAATCTTCAAGGCAAAAACTACCGCTGCTAACTCCAGATCATGAGTCAAATATCCCTTTTCATAATCTTTTAGCTGACGTGAAGCGGTACGCAATGACACTACCATGTTACATCAGTACACAACCAAGACCCTTGTGTGACGCATCACTATACACTACAAATCCTCCTGTGTTATCCGGTAAAGCCAACACAGGTGCTTGACTAAGCCTCTTCTTCAATTCTAGGAAACTCTCTTCACACTTCTCCGTCCAAACAAACTTAACTATTTTTCTGGTAAGATTGGTCAACGGTGATGCTAATTTTGGAAAATCCTGAATAAATCTTCGATAGTATCCTTCTAATCCTAAGAAACTCATGATTTCGGTCAGCGTCTTCGGCTGTTCCCAATTGATAACCGCTTCTACGTTCGCTGGATCCACTGAAACACCATTCTTGTCAATAATGTGCCCTAAAAACTACACTCTCTGCAACCAAAACTCACACTTGGAGAATTTTGCATACAGCTTTTCCCTCCTTAATATCTCCAACACTATCCGAAGATGTTCGGCGTGTTTTTCCTCCATTTCTGAATACACTAGAATGTCATCGATGAATACGACAACAAACTTATCCAAATACTGTTTGAACACTCTGTTCATCAAATCCATAAATACTACTGGCGCATTTGTTAATCCAAATAACATTACCAAAAACTCAAAGTGTCCATACCAAGTTCTGAATGCCATCTTTGGAATATCCTCCGGCCTCACTTTTAGTTGGTGATAACCGATCCTCAAGTCAATCTTTGAAAATTACTTTGTCTCCTTCAACTGATCAAACAAATCATCTATCCTGGGCAACGGGTACTTGTTCTTAATGGTGACCTTGTTCAACTCTCAGTAGTCGATAAAAAGTCTTAGCGACCCATCTTTCTTCTTTACGAATAAGACTGGTGCTCCCCACGGTGATACGCTCGGTCGAATGTATCCCTTATCTAACAACTCTTATAATTGAGTCATCAGTTCTTTCATCTCTAGCAGTGCCATAAAATACGGTGCTTTGTATACTGGTGCTGTCCCTGGTGCCAAATCAATGACAAACTCAATCTCTCTATCCGGTGGCAATACCAGAATCTCGTCTGGGAAGACATCAACGAAATCCCTTGCAATAGGTATCTGACTCAGTTCACCCTCGACTCGTCGAGTATCAACCACGTGAGCCAAATAACCTATACAACCCTTCTTAAGTAATCTCTGTGCTTGCACCATCGTCAGACAATGAGATTATCTCAGCGATTTACTACCATAAAATACCACCTTCATCTTATTCAGAGTCTTAAGGTGCACAAACTTCTTCTTACAGTCTATAACTGCTCCGTGAACCGATAACCAATCCATTCCAAGGATTACATCGAACTCCCCCAAACAAATCGGTATCAAATCCACTTTGAGCTTAAATCCTCGCAGTTCGGTATAACAATTCATATGAATGTATTATACGGGGATAATTTTCTTGTTCGCTACTTCTACGTTCATAGGGTGTTTTAATCTCTCACAGGGTAAGTCTAACTGTTTATCAAATTCTTCGAAAACAAAAGAGCAGGTAGCACCAAAATCAAATAACAGGTTATTCTAACAGAAGAATTTCACCAAGTATAGTGTAGTCCGCGTATACAGGTTATTCTAACAGAATAATAAATAATGGAATAACAGAAGAATTTCACCAAGTATACCACGTATACAGGTTATTCCAATAGAAGAATAAAGAATGGAATAACATAAGAATTTCACCAAGTATACCACGTATAAAGGTTATTCCAATAGAATAATAAAGAATGGAATAATAGAAGATCTCTTCATTAATACGTAAGAAATAATACCCCTTACCTTAGAATAAAGCTGGATATAGGAGTAGTGAAGTAGCAGAATACTTTTCTTCTTTCTCTCTATAGTTTCTCTCTCTAGAGTTTTAGTGAATTCGTAAGAAATAATGAAGGAATGAGCTTATATTTATAGGAGAATGGAATGAATAGTAACTAATTCCTGAACGGTCCAGATTGATTTACTTTTAAACGGACGGTCCAGATTGGTTTACTATAAAATATTCTAATAAAACAAAATCTTTTAAATAAAATATAATATATTCTATTTATTGTCTAATAAAACAAATAAATTTATAAAAGTATTTTGTTTTATATAAAAAGATTTTACTATGCAAAACACTATACAGACACTATGCAAATACTATGCATAATAAAATATAATATATTCTAATTATTGTTTAATAAAACAAATAACTTTATAAAAGTATTCTGTCTTTTTACTATGCAAAACACTATGCATAATAGAATATTATATATTCTAATTATTGCCTAATAAAACGAATAACTTTATAAAAGTATTTTGTTTTATATAAAAGCTTTTCTATTTTATTACACTAATAATACTAATAAAACAAAACTTATATATATAATATAAGAATCGATAATAATTGAATCAAATAACGTGAGATACTTATGCAACAATTATTGTAGCAATAATTGAACAAAACCGAGTGTTTTCTCACGTAAGCATCAATAATCAATATTGTGTGTCTTCTTATGAAACCCACGCGTAGACATCAGACTTTTACTACCTAAGTAGTTCAACAAGATAACTGCAAGTAAAACTCTCGCCGTTATTTTCATAAAAATATTTTTGTCGTTTTCTCAATTCGACAATAATTCCGTTGTGGGGTACACCAATGATTGCGCCGTTGTATGAATATTCCCTGCTAAAATAAATATTCATCGACCAATCGAATATAATACAACAACTTGCATACTTTGCAAAATTTATAAATACTACCCACAACTATAACATTATTTCAAATTCATACCATAATATTAAAAAAAATATTTCGAGAAAATTAAATCTTTATTCGTAAAATTTGGGATTTTACAATCTCCCCTCCTTATGAAATTTCGCCCTCGAAATTTACGTACGTACCTGGTATGCCGAACAGATGAGGACACTTCGTCAGATTCTGACTCTTGAGGTTTAACCTTTAAGCGTAGAATATATTCCAGGATTTTAATAGGTACATCTTCATATGTTAAATTATTCGCTATCTCATTCGGTTCTAAATCAATAATGTGGTTCGGCTCATCCACATATTTATATAACATCGATACGTGAAAAACGTTATGAACTCGCGATATACTTGGTGGTAAAACGAGTTTATAGGCCACAGTTCCTACTTGATCGAGGATTTCAAAATGGGCCAATTAAATTGAGGGTTAAGATAACGCCTTCTTGAACCTTATTCTTCACATTCATCAGCTCTGAGTATGTAGCTTGAGCGGCTTTAACTTTGTCGATTAAAGTCGATTCTACTCGTATATTCGTTATCTTCATGTGGGTTCATATATTTGCACTTGTAACCGCATACGATCTTCTACTCAACGCGTCAGCTACCATGTTCGCTTTTCCTACGATGGTATTGAAAGGTACGATCGTAATCTTCAACAGCTCGATTCAACGTCTTTGGTGCATGTTACGTTCATTTTAGTTAAAGAAATATTTGAGGGTTTAAGAAATGGGTTTTGTACTGGGGTCAATACAAAATTCAATTTCACGCTCTAGGGGTAGGCTAGGAAGTCTTCATGAATACGTCAAGAAATTTATTAATGATAGAAATATCGTTCAAAACTGTGACCCTCATCCAAGACTTGGATAGTACATCACATTGATACCTATCAACTTGCCATCTTCATTCATGATGTCGCCTACAGAAAGTCTGGCTTCGGTGCATTCCACACAAGGAAGTCAACAACGAAAGGATTGTGCTCTTTACTTATGGCTTGATATGACAATGGTTGACTTTAGTGGGTTGGTTACTTTGAATTCGCATAATAGGTTGGTTAGTAGTATGAAAGATAACAACCTTACGAAAAGCATGATGAGTAGTTAACCAATCGTTTCCAAAAATCACATCAAAGGCAAGTATTTTCAAAGAGATAAGATTGACAGGTAACATGAAAGTGTTGATTTAAACAAGATTTATAAATAGTAGAGGTAACGAAGGTTTCTCCAACTAAGTTTAAATAGATATATCAAAGTCTAACTTCTCCGGAGTTAACTTCAAACATTGAACACAACTAGGTGAAATAAAAGAGTGAGTAGAAATGGTATCTAACACGGTATATACTTCGCAAGAGTTTATGACTAACATACCCGTGATAATTTTATTCAGGTTCCTCATCACGAAAAAAAAAATGCTCTCTCTTAAACTACCGGTTTTGGCTTGTCTGGGACATCCTTTGGCATCACTATCCCAGCTAGACTTGACTTCACCATACGACAAAATCGAGCTAGGTGACCTTCTCTTCCACAATTAAAACACGCTTTGGATTGCTGCGTACAGTTTGGACGGATGTGTCCCTCCTGTCCGCATTTGAAACATACGACCGGTGGTCGTTCTTCTTCCTTTGAAATGGGTGCTGGTGTTGCTGTCTTTCCATCATTATTGAACCTTCTCTTCTTGAAATTTCCACTTCTATTATATTGGCCATGATTACCACCGAAGTGGTTACCATTCTTAGCATGATAATTTCCCCCATGAAGGTTATCATTGATCCGATAGCCGTTGCCACCGGTACAATTATTATCGTGTTGTTGGTTGTTGCCTTTTGGTTGTGCTAACTCATTATCGCACTCCAATAACTGAGCCTTATTCACAATATCTGAATATAAACAAAGTTTGTGAGAAATGAGGTATTGACGTATATTGGGTTTCAAACCTCTTAGAAACATTTGCGTCATTTGCTCCTCATTATCGACCAAATGGGATGCAAACCGAGACAACTCAGCAAACTTAGCCTCGTACTACGACACGGTCATATTATTTTGCTACAACTTGATGAACTCCACCTCCTTCATGTGACAACTAATTTCGGGAAAGTACTTGTCGTTGAACAACTCTTGGAACTTCTCCCAAGACATCTTGAGTGCGTCAAGCTGGGTACGTTTTACAGATTCCCACCAATGATCTGCTTCTTCATGCAATATAAAGGTGGCGAATGGAACTTTTTGCTCCTCTGAGCATTCCAAGACATCAAATATCTTGGTGATCTACTTAATCCACGTCTCTGCCTTAAGTGGGTCTAGCTTTCCCAAAAACTCTAGTGGTCCCAGCTCCTTGAACTGCTTAGCGGTGACCAACCGTGGGTTGCCATTGTTTCTATTTGCATTATGAACAGGAGTTTCTCTCATTTGGTGTTGCATGTATTCTAAAAAGCTCCTAAACGTAACATCGTTCGTCATTTGATCAATGTTGTTGTTTACAGGAGGATTATCGCCTTCCCGATGCACATTATCCGGATTATTGATATGTGGACACTCAACAGTCTCCTGTGCTCCATTGCTATTCTCAACATTCTCGGATGCCATTTTCAAACACTGCCACAAAACAAGGGTTAATTAACATATCACATATTATCCCTATATTCTGACAGACCAATTAAATACCAAATAAACTTAGGTAGGTCATACTAGCGAAGGAATTCTCCGTCTCTCCCCTCTTAGTTCTTGTCTCACATCTCAACCAGGGATCATATCCCTAAGTTTTGATACCAACTGTGACGCCCCCAAAAATAGGTATACATCACCTATCTTAAGTTGCTAGATACATGGTACAGAATACAAATACAATCTTTAATATACAACAAGAGAGCTGTGAGTTTTAATACAAATATTATCTTCTAGACAATATCCACTCTCAAAATAAGTCCTCATTACATTTATTGTCACACTATTTAACAGAATAGTGAGGATTACTAATGCTATCATCTGGACTGTCAAACCGTTCCCCGACTCGTCCCAGCTATATTCTCATTTCCTGAAGAGAATAGTGAAGGAAAGGGTGAGCTCAACTAGCCCAGTAAGAAATATTATGACTAAGATAATGCATAATAAATTATCATTAGTCTTCAACAATGTTAAACTGATAAAATACAATAGACATCAAGTTTAACTGCAGCGGAACAAGCAATCCATTAAAAGATTCAAGCAGAGAATAAAATCTACTATCTTTTATGATTTAAAAAGTTTTTAATCACTTTTATCGCTAAACCTCAGCTTAATAAATAATCCACATCATTAAATCATCCCTGCACTACAGAACACGGATATTATTTAGTATCACGACCACGAATTATCCATGCACTACGGGACAAAGATAATCGTGTTTTCATCAACGGTTCTGATCATGCCATAAAATAATTCATCTTTGCTCCCTTGGCCGAAGAGAATCCATAGCCATAATCATACCAAAAACGGTCCATCAATGCACTACGGGCCAATGAGGACATTTTCCACATCATTTGTAACATTACGGTCATGATTATACCGAATAATCCCTGATCATAATCATACCAAGTCCATCTATGAACTACAGGCCACAGATGACTTTCAACAAAATATAAACATGAGTATGATGACAATGATATAAGAATTCAATAAAACAAGTTCAAGAATTAAATTATTCAGGAACTAATAACGTCCAAATTGTCAACATGATACTTCTTTGTAGAGTAAAATTCAAGAATGCTCATAAGAATATTTCCATAAAAAGATACTGGATGAAGCGTAAATATCAAGGATATTCCACTAATTTCATGGAGTATAGAAGTCAAAACTTTAACCAACTGAGTATAATAAAGAATGGAATAAACAAAAGAATCACCATGCATGCGGTACTTCGAATAGACAGGTTATTCTAACAGAATAATAAATAACGAGAACCGTGTCAAAGTGAATACGCAAGCTGGATATTCCAACAGAATAATAAAGAATGGAATAACAACAGAACCACCATGCATGCGGTACTTCGCATAGACAAAAGTTATTCAACAGAATAATAAATAACGGAACGTGTCAAAGTAAATTAACAATCGCAAGCGAGAATGTTCCAACATAATAATAAAGAATGGAATAACACGAAATCACCATGCATGCGGAACTTCAGATAGACAAAGTTATTCAACAAGAATAATAAATAACGGGAACCAGTCCGATGTAAAATGCATATACAGGATATTCCAATGTAATAATAAAGAATGGAATAATGTAAGAATTTCACCAAGTATAGGGTAGCAGATGATATAAAGTTATTCCAATGTAATAATAAATAATGGAATAATGAAGAATTTCACCAAGTATACCACGATCTGAAGTTATTCCAATGTAATAATAAAGAATGGAATAATGAAGAATTTCACCAAGTATACCACGTATAAAAGTTATTCCAATGAATAATGAAGATTGGAATAATGAAGAATTTCACCAAGTATACATTTATATAAAGTTATTCAATAGAATAATAAAGAATGGAATAATGGAAGAATTTTACCAAGTATACCACGATACCAGGTTATTCCAACAGGATAATAAGGAATGGAATAACTGAAGATCTCTTCATGAATACGAAAGAAATAATACCACTTACCTTAGAATAAAAAGTGGATATAGGAGTAGTGAAGTAGCAAAATACTTTTCTTCTCTCTCTATAGTTTCTCTCAGAGAATTTCGGTGAATTAAGTAAGAAATAATGAAGGAATGAGCTTCTATTTATAGGAGAATGGACCTGAATAGTAACTAATTCTGAACAGTCCGTATTGGTTTACTATAAAATATTCTAATAAATAAAAATCTTTTAAATAAAATATAATATATTCTATTTATTGTCTAATAAAACAAATAACTTTATAAAAGTATTCTTTTTTATATAAAAAGATTTTACTATGCAAAACACTACGCAGAGTAATCGTGCGAAACACTATGCATAATAAAATATAATATATTCTAATTATTGTCTAATAAAACAAATAACTTTATAAAAGTATTCGCATTTTTTATATAAAAGATTTTACTATGCAAAAACACTATGCATAATAGAATATAATATATTCTAATTATTGCCTAATAAAACGAATAACTTTATAAAAGTATTCTGTTTTATATAAAAAGCTTTTCTATTTATTACACTAATAATACTAATAAAACAAAACTTATATATATAATATAAGAATCAACAATAATTGAATCAAATAACGTGAGATACTATGCAACAATTATTGTAGCAATAATTAAACAAAACTCGTTTTCTCACGTAAGCATCAATAATCAATACCGTGTGCTACTATGCAACCACGCGTAGACATCGTATTTTTTACTGAGTAGTTCAACAAAGATTAACGGTAAAACTTCCGCCGTTATTTTCATATAAATATTTTTGTCATTTTCTCAATCCGACAGGAATTCCGTTGTGGGGTCCACCAATGATTGCGCCGTTGTACGAATATTCCCCGACCAATCGAATATAATACAACAACTTGCATACTTTGCAAAATTTATAAATACTACCCACAACTATAACATTATTTCAAATCCATACCATAATATTAAAAAAATATTTCGAGAAAATTAAATCTTTATTCGTAAAATTTGGGATTTTTCATTCGTGTCGTTGGTCTATTAGCTTGATTGGCTGACCCTCAAATGTTCAGTCCATTGTTGTTGTTGTTGCGATTACCGCTAGCTGCATCGCCTTTTTTCTTCGGGCAATCCTTGATTTGATGGTCTGTGGCCCCACACGGGAAACATCCTCCTTTCTGCTTATTCGAACATTGAGAAGCCATGTGCTCCGGTTGTCCGCAACAATAACAAACACTCTTTCCCTTTATACACTCCCCTGAGTGACTCCTCCCACAGTTTTTGCACTTCAGACTTTTCTTGGCCTCTCCCCTGGACTTATTACCTCCAAAGGATTGGCTCTCTGTCCATTTACACTTATTGGGGTTGCTGCCTCCGATGCTTCCCCCTTTCTGTCCTTCTTGACCTGTCTTCTTTTCTTGTTTGAATCGAGCGATGGCTTCATTCCCTCCTTCAGCAATGATAGCCCTTTCAAATAGATCAGTGTAAGTTTTAATCTTAAATACATCCACTGCCTTCTGTACCCATGGTTTCAGTTCTAGTTCAAACATCCTTGCCTTCATGGCCTCCGTGTCAACCTGATGTGAAACAAATCGGGCTAACTCGTTAGATCTCACCGCGTACTCTACGATAGACATACTACCTTATTTCAGTTCAAGAATCTTAACTTTCATATCCTGTTGCGTATTCTCTAAGAAGTAATTCTCGAGGAATAGCTCTTTAAATCTGTCCCAAGGAATAACTCCCTCTTCTGTTTGCCCCTTATTAGCTTTCTGATAAGTTGGTTTTATACCTACTTATTCGGTATCTGTTACTTGAATTAATTGCTTATACTCATGTTTCTTAGTTACTTTTCGTGCATTTTGTGTTCATTTTGTAGATCTTATGCTTGTGAATGATGTGAATGACTAATGGTATGAACACGCAACGAAAAGCAATCCGGACATTATTTGGGCTATCTTATTTGTAGACACTCGAAATTTTATTTTCTTGTTACTAATTGTGCAGGAGGGCAAAAGCGTCTTTTTCACACTCCAGAGGTAGTCCTGGAGGACCACAACATCAATTCCAACCTCAGAGACCCTGATTACATTCAGAGTCAATAGCATGACCATCTCAAAGATAACCCTGGGAAAAACATGCTACAACTGTGCGAAAATCGGAGATAACCCCGAGAGGGGCAAAATGGTCATTTTGCCAACTCAACTTCACTTCAAATCAAATACACTCATGTCAACTCAAAGTGATTCAAAATTAGTCCCACAAGACTCATATCTTAACTTCGGAGCGAAAACTACGCGAAACAGCTCACCGGATTGCCTGACGGGAACTCGGGAATGCTATTTCGGTCATGGACCCATCTTCCTGGAATCAAAAAGGGTAAATTCCATGTCATTGCATAACTCTCTACAAAAGCAGTCCGAAGATGGTCTTATACACCTTGTTCGGATGCTCGAATTGAAGTTCTGTAAGTTCGAGCAGATATTACATTACACGAGTGCACGTACTTCAAGATGACGGGACCAGCGAGGCCCGGATGCACCACGACCAGCCACAGGTGTATCAGAGGCTGCCGCAGGTACACCTTCGGCCATTAGTCTATAAATATAGACCTTGGGGTCAGCCATTTAGGAGAGAGGAGAGAGAGAAAAGGCGAGGAAGCCCTGTTCATTTTACTTTGCAAACACGTCTTTTGAGTGTTTCCTCACTTTTAAACACTTGTTAGCTCACAGATAGCTATCATTTATCCGGTGGGAGCTGAGTGTTTATCCATTTAAAGTCATAGAAGTCTACTTTGGCAGCCCACTATAAGCCTTCTCACATTATATAAAGTCTTCTTCTCGTATTAGCACACACTGTTGTACACATTGAGAGTCGTGTGAGTGTGTTTGCCAGGACGTCGGTTTGTGGTTTTCATTCTTGTTTGTATATATACTTATATATATATATGTATATATTTCATATATGGACTAACATTATCGAGTTATGCCTCGATTGAGCTGAACTTGATGCGAGGCGTTTATTGCTTTATATATATATATATATAATTATTGTCAGACATATCTGATGAGCCTGGATTTTACATCCGGAGCATTTACTCGCTTTTATATGTATATATACTTATATATATAATTGTTATCGGACATATCTGATGAGCCTGGATTCACATTCGGTTTCGTTTATTGCTTTTATGTATATATTTGTAAATATATATATATATATATATATATATATATATATATATATATATATATATTTACATTTCTATCAGGACTGGAGTTTACTTTGTGGCCTTTTACAGCTTTATTTACATTTCGTCATGCCTGGAGTTTATTTCGTGGCAGTTGATCGCTTTTACAGCTTTATTTACATTTCGTCCCACCTGGAATTTACTTCGTGGTGGTTGATCATGTCCATATATATATATATATATTTACCGCTTTTATATATTTACATTTCTGATCCCCCATTGAGTTGCTTCGTGGTGGTTGATCATGTCTATATATATATATTTATTTACAACTTTTATATATATAACTGCTACTTTCCATACAAATTGTAGTATCATGTGAGCCTAGGAATCATGTGATCACAGATTCAGTCTACTGAATCTAGATTCGGTTCCCATGATGGACATATTTTTCAAATTGTAGTGACTTTGTACATTATTTTACGATTGTACGAATTTCCTTGGATGGCTATCATAATCGATGATGAGTTCTAAGATCTTTGCATATTATTTTCTTGAGAATGCTTCGCATCTCGAAAATAAAAGCAAACAAGCCGAACATTTAATAATAAAATGGAAGTATGAAAAGGTCTCAATTCCTATTGAGCACAAGGTTTGAAAAACCTCTTTTACAAAACTTCATTGATATCTTGGTTAAAACTGAATTTTTCTAAAAAATTCAAACCTTGTGTATATAGGTGCGAACAAGGCCTCGCACTACTTTCAAATAATTACACATTGATCCACACACATTCATATAACAATTTCTTTGAAAAGTGGCGGTCACCGTGGTAACACGGATGTCGGGGGGTGCCTAACACCTTCCCTCCGCATAATCAAGCCCCCGGACCCAAAATGAATCTCGGTTTCACAGACCCGTCTAGCAGTGTCAAATCACTGGGTCAATGTGCAAACCTTGTCGGTTGTGTTGGTGCAACCAATTAAATACACCAACTAGCGACTCTTAATGTCAAATCGTCGACATTATACATGTCAGACCTTTTTCACTTGTTTTTTCAAACAAATCTCACATTAACATGAGAACACCAAAGAACAAGTAACGAAAAGGGACACTCAAAAATCCCGACGTGGACAGGTGGCAACTCTGCTGGGGACTCCAGTAAGAGGGCTTAAGCCGCTATTACATGCTTTTCAAAATTGTTATATGCTTGTGTGTGAATGTAGCATTTACATTTATGATGAATGTGTACGAATGCATCTTAATTACTGCATTGCTAAATATCTATCTGTGATATTAGTGCTTCGCACATGTCATCATTTTGCATAAACGGTGAAACACATTGTATGTGAATGTATGTTGTGTGGTCCCTCCACCAGGAGGCTATCCTGTCGGTGTTTGATTACTGGACTCGTGGGAAGAATAATTCCCCGGGGCTCAAGAAAGGCACCACTCAGATTCGCTGCAGTTGAACAACCGGATTAACTTCCCGTCAAGTAGATTGCGATGATCTAGGAACCTTCATGCCAAAAAGCCGCGAGAGTAAACTAAGATAGGTCAGCCTCTGATAAACCAAACGCGAAGGGAAGTCTCTTTATACTCTCCCATTTCAATTACTTGCCAATCTCAATGTAATGGAAAATATGAAGAATATGTGAATGCATATTAAGGTTTGACATCCTATCATATGACACCCATTTTACAGGATAATATTCCTAAAATGGACATGTATGATAGCATGTAAAATTTTTATACATTTCCCTAAGACTAAACTACATAAGTTTTTGTAGGGAAGCAATTGATCCTGTTTCCTGTTCAAAGAACTACACCAATCTACTCAGGGTCCACAAATACCCATCCATACAGAATCCTCTACACATGGAAGAATCCAGGGCCAAACAATGCCTACTCAACCAGAGTTATCCACCCCAGGGGGCAGTCAGGGTATTGGCAAAAAGATGGAAACCCAGATACCTAAACCTCATTCCAATAAAGAGATCACAAATCTCAGGGATGATCGAGAAACTGGGGATCAAAGAAAGAAAGTCCAACAAATGGAGGAGACCATCCGGTCATTCAAAGGGACTTGAAATTATGGGAGTGTCACCTATTCAGATCTTTGCATATTCCTAGGGGCTCGATATCCTACCAAATTCAAAGTACCAGAGTTTAAAAAGTACAATGGGGCAGGTGATCCCTATACGCATTTGAAAGTGTACATTGGCGAACTGGGGTCTTATGCTGAAGATGAAAGCCTCAGAA
The DNA here is from genome assembly GCA_020205605.1 of Panax ginseng. NCBI lineage: Eukaryota > Viridiplantae > Streptophyta > Magnoliopsida > Apiales > Araliaceae > Panax > Panax ginseng. The sequence goes on along the minus strand of CM035132.1, from coordinate 146,140,297 downwards.
TGCAACTTTTTCAAAAGAGTCTCACCGGAGAGGCTAACTCCTTGTATGCCCGACTTGACAATGCCAAAATCCACAACTGGGAAGAATTATCCCGCACCTTTCTAAATCAGTACAGTTTTCAGTCACAAATGGCGCCGGATCGATACCAAGTGACTAAAGTCAAAGAGAAAAGTACTGAATCTTTCCGAGAATATGCCCAAAGGTGGAGACATCTCATAGCACAAGTCATTCCATCAATGTCAGAAACTGAGATGGTAATAACGTTTATTGATATCCAAGAGGCTCCGTACTACGAGAGGATCCTAGAAGGCATAGGAAAGCCATTCTCGAAAATTATCAAACACGGCGAAATGGCAGAGATGGGCCTGAAGGTCGGCAAGATTAAAGATTTCACTGCCTTGGAAGCAGTTGCCAGACAATCTGCCATTTCAACAACATGCAGCATTTAACAAATTCCAGGACAGGAAAAGAAAATTTGAGAGAACAGAAAATCGGATGTTCACTCCACTAGGCGATTCTCTTGAAAATGTGTTGGCGATATTGATGGATCATAAGCAAATTACCAAACTGGCTCCACCTTTGGAACCAGGGAGCAAAAGATACAATCCAAGCCAGAGATGTGCTTACCACTCAGGATCTCCAGGACATGATACACAAGATTGTTGGTCCTTAAAGCATAAAATTCAAAATCTGATCGAAAGTGGCAGTATTGTTGTCCAACAACCTGACCAACAAAATGTCAACACCAACCTTCTGTTGCAGCATGATACGGAAGAAGTAAACATGATAGGGTCAGGAAGCGCTGAAATATATCCAATTCGTAAGTGCATACGAAGAACCAAGAAAATCTGTTAGCTAAGCTGATAGTGCGCCAACATCGGGATATGAGGCATTTCTTCACTCAACTATCAGAAGGCCAAGAAAAGGGGGATGATAAAATTACTAGAAGACCTCGCCAACGAAAAAATCATTTAAAGGGAATGCGAACTCTCAAAGAAGAAAGATCAAACAACCTCCACAAGAGTCCAAAAATTCACCCCTCTAAGCAAATCTAATGAAGAAATGCTACACTTTTTGATAAGAGAAGGAAGGATTACTGAGTTGTTGCCTCCTATAAATACCAAGATAAAGAGTTATGATTCCACCAAGATATGTTTCTACCATTCTAACTCACTTGGACAGACGACTGAGGAATGCTGGGCTTTGCGATATAAAATCTAGGATCTCATTGAAAATGGAGAGTTGGAGATAAAAATTCCTATGACTAAAAAAGGAGAAAAGGCAATAAAAAGCTTAAGATGTCCACTTGAGACATGCAACTCAAATGAGGTAAAGGCTATGAGCGATGATCCTGGCAGAACCTAAGATGGTATGATCCTAATGCAGGAAATGACAGAGGACACAAGGGAATCCCCAAAGGAGATTCCTCCGCCAACATCAAACATCCTGTGGTCCAAAGATGACAACCACATTCTAGATCTTATAACCTTGGATGATGCGGAGGAAATATTGATCCTTTCCAAAGAAGAAAAAGCAAAAAAAGGAAAGTTCCTTGCAAGAAATGCGATAACAGTTCGAGGTAGATTTCATGGTCGAATCCTCTCAAGCCCGGGAAAAGCATGAAGGAACAGATGAAAGAAAAGGTGGTGAGGTTGTCGGGGAAACCAACCCATCAAAGAATCAAGATTTCATACCTTTTTACGATGGGTCCAGCTCAAGCATCCCTGAGGATTGTACTGAACTAGGAAGCGATCAAGTCATGGCCATAAGTGAAGACATTCAAAACTAAGAAGTAACCTCTGTCGCGAGCCTTGAAGGCAACACAACCTCTAACAACTGGACTATCAGGCCTCAACTAGCCAAAAAGATGTAGATCCAGGGGATAAAGTTGCGAGTTCCAGAAGATGTTGGGACGGTATCACTTCCTTTGCAATATGCTTTTTATTTTCCATGCATGTATAGAAAAAAGAAAAAAAAAAAGAAAACAAAAAGAAAAAGAAAAAAATTAAAAAATCAAAAAATCAAAAAATCCAAAAAAAATAATCAAAAAATCAAAAATCAAGTCATTCAGGTTTCAGCTCATCAAGCCTGAACTACGAAAGATCTGATCTCCCCTCATCAATGGGAGTACGTAGGCATCCATTTATGGTGTGGTCAAACCAAACACTTCTCAAACCAAACACTCCTAAACCAAACACTTCTCAAACCAAACACTTCCCAAACAAACACTCCCAAACCAAACACTTCACAAACAAACACTTCTCAAACAAACACTTGTCAACCCGTTTATCTTATCAAGGCGAACTACGTCGACCTGATCTCCCTGATACCCGGGAGTAGGTAGGCAACCATTAGTGGTGCGGTCTGATCCTCAAAAGAAACATACAAACCCAAAACATTAATCTCAAGTCTACGTCCAAAGACAGCCCTCCAAGTCAGCGACCTATGTGGAGAAGACCCAACAACACTGGAATGTCATTCCATCAAATCTGGCACAAATCCCAGAAAGGAAGAAACAGTGATATGCCAAGACAACCAGCAGCGAGGACCTTCAAATATTCGACACCCTTAATCACGAGTCTTCATCAAATCAAAAGAAAATCAAGACCGATTACAATAACAAGTCAGGAATAATGATTAAAGGTATAAAAACCCAGGTCCTATACTTGTTCACCATCTGGTATAAAGGAAAATGTCTCTTGCGATCTCAACATCTTATCAGCCCATCTATCAAAGCGACTATTCCAGACAACAAGCAAGGCTGGGGCAATTTTAAAATCGACGACAACCCGATATTGCGACCACTATAACAAGACTTGGGAAATCTCGAAAACAGCAACAACTCAACACTGGGGCATTTATCAAACATCCTAAAGAAGAAAATGCCCCAGTTAACACCATCAACATGGTCCATCATCATCAAAGCTTCCCTCACATCAGCTCATTGGCGATTTGGATATTATTCACTTCCGACTTCATCAACAAAGAGAGTATCTCGTATGAATCCCCGACATCAGTATACGAAAGGACTGGGGCATTTTCCGATTCCAGGAAAGCGAAGGATTTTAAGGCGGGATCAGGCCTCTCATCAAAAGAAGGAAAACTCCTGAAAAGAATCATGGCGACATTAGCTTTCCCCTACAAACGAAGGGGAAAATTCTCAACAAGTTCTTAACTTAAGAGCAGAAGCCCAATAACAAAGGGTCTAGCGAATGAAATCTACACCATCAAACGTGTTAATTTGCACCAAATCCTCATAAGTTGAGGCCTCTACACTAAAGTTCAAAGTTTGGCAGCGAAACTACAAACTGCACCCCCCAAGGATATCAGCGACATTCAGATCATCAGTTCAGCCGGGTTGCGAATCAAATGTTTAAGGAAATGGGGCACAAGCACTCAACAGCGAAAGGAAACTACAAATCACCTCAAAAAAGGTAAGGCGTTATATCAACGTTCATCTCTATCCAGCGTAACATCAGGCAGAATCTAGCGAAGCAAACCTTAAATATTACTTTAGCGAAGGTATCGGGAGATCCGGTATTCAAAACCATTGGTATCAATTCAGTGCAACATCAAGATAGTCCAGCAATGAAAGCTTTGTATACTACCATTTGAGTGGGAACTAAAATAGTTTGGTGATTTCAACTACCAGCAAGGCATTAACGGCACCGACAAAAAGCCGAGTTGTTATAGTCAACACCAGCATAGGCATCAGCAATCCCCAGTAAAGGTAAGTGATTTGTGAAAACATTTTAAACATGCATCATAACATTCATTACATTGCGATTTACGATTTGTGATATGCGAAATACGATGTGCGAGTTGCGAAGTGAGATTGGCCAAAAGAGAAATGCGAAGTGCGAAATGCGATGTGCAATTTGGGAAAACATTTTAAACATTCATCATCACATTTACTATATTGCAATCCACATCATTGAAAATACATTGTCATGTTTCAAGTGTCTACTAATCTTTATCATGTCCATTCCATTACATTGCATGAACATGATAAAGAGGGGCACCTATAGACACTCAAAATTTTCTTTTCCTGTTACTAATTGTGCAGGAGGGCAAAAACATCTTTTTCATACTCCAGAGGTAATCCTGGAGGACCACAACATCAATTCCAACCTCAGAGATAACCCTGAGTACATTCAGAGTCAACAACATGACCATCTTAGAGATAACCACAGGAAAAACTCGCTAAATGTGTATGCGGCAGGAGATAACCGGGAAGGGCAAAATGGTCATTTTGCCAACTCAACTTCACTTCAAATCAAATACACTCATGTCAACTCAAATTGATTCAAAATTAGTCCCACAAAACTCATATCTTAACTTCGGAGCGAAACTCACGCTGAAAGCACCACCGGATTGCCTAATTGGGAACCGGAATGCTATTTCGGTCATGGACCCATCTTCCTGGAATCAAAAAGGGCAAATCCCATGTAATTGCGTAACTCTCAACAAAAGCAGTCTGAAGATGGTCTTGTACACTTCTTTCGGATGCTCGAATTGAAGTTCTGCAAGTTCAAGCGGACATTACATTACACGAGTGCATGTACTTCGAGACGACGGGACCTGCGAGGCCCGAATGCACCACGACCAGCCGCAGGTGTATCAGAGGCTGCTGTAGGTACACCTGCGGCCATCAGTCTATAAATATAGACCTTGGGGTCAGCCATTTGGGAGAGAGGAGAGAGAGAAAAGGCGAGGAAGCTCTGTCTATTTTACTCTGCATACACATCTTTTGAGTGTTTTCTCTCTTTTAAAAACTTGTTAGCTCACATATAGCTATCTTTTATCCGACGGGAGCTGAGTGTTTATCCATTTAAAGTCATAGAAGTCTACTTTGGCAGCCCACTATAAGCCTTCTCACATTATATAAAGTCTTCTTCTCGTATTAGCACACACTGTTGTACACGTTGAGAGTCGTGTGAGTGTGTTTTCCGAACTTGATTCAAGTGGTTTTCATTCTATCTCAGATATATACTTATATATATATATATATATATATATATATTTCATATATGGACTAACATTATTGAGGTATGCCTCGATTAAGCTGAACATCGATGCGGAGCATTTATTGCTTTATATATATATATATATATATATATATATATATATATATATATATATATATATATACTTATATATATAATTGTTGTCGAACATATCCGATGAGCCTGGATTCACATCCAGGTGTGTTTATTTACTATATATATATATATGTACATATATATATATATTCACATTTTTCTTAGGCCTGGAGTTTACTTCGTGGTCTTTTACAGCTTTATTTACATTTCGTCATGCCTGGAGTTTACTTCATGGCAGTTGATCGCTTTTATAGCTTTATTTACATTTTGTCCCACCCGGAGTTTACTTCGTGGTGGTTGATCATGTCCATATATATATATATATATATATATATATATATTTACCGCTTTTATATATTTACATTTCTGATCCCCCATGGAGTTGCTTCGTGGTGGTTGATCATGTCTATATATATATATATATATATATATATATATTTATAGTTTTTATATATATAACTGCTCACTGCTTTCCATATAAATTGTAGTATCATGAGAGCCTAGGAATCATACGATCATGATTGATCTCATGAATCTAGATTGATTCCCCATGATGGACATATTTTTCAAATTGTAAGCGACTTGTACATTATTTTACAAAGGTCTCAATTTCTTTGGATGGCTATCATGTCCATGAGGAGTTCTAAGATCACAGATATTATTTTCTTGAGAATGCTTCGCATTTGAAAATAAAAATAAAATGTAGAACATTTAATAATAAAATGGAAGTATGAAAAGGTCTCAATTCCTATTGAGCACAGGGTTTGAAAAACCTCTTTTACAAAATTTCATTGATATATCTTGGTTAAAACTGAATTTTTCTAAATAATTCAAACCTTGTGTATATATGTGCGAATGAGGCCTCGCACTACTTTCAAATAATTGCACATTGATCCACACACACACACACACACATTCATATAACAATTTCTTTGAAAAGTGGCGGTCATTAGTGGTAACACGGATGTCTAAAGTGCCTAACACCTTCCCTCTCGCATAATCAAGCCCCTGCACCCAAAATGAATCTCGGTTTTCACGTAATCTGTCTAGCAGTGTCAAATCATTGGGTAAATGTGCAAACCTTTTTGGTTGTGTTGGTGCAACCAATTAAATACACAAATTAGTGACTCTTAAAGTCAAATCGTCGACATTATACATGTCAGACCTTTTTCACTTGTTTTTTCAAACAAATCTCACATTAACATGAGAACACCAAAGAACAAGTAACGAAAAGGGACACTCAAAAATCCCGATGTCGACATTATTCATTTCATGTTCTTGGCTTGGAACTTGGATTATGTTGTAGAGCTTCTTCTTAGCTTTCCAGAACATCTTGAATCATTCCAATCGGAGTTCGGATGCAAGAGTTATGACCTTTGTACTAACAAACGTTGAACGTCACTATTTTGGATGGCCATTTGCATAGCTGTCAATTCCAACCCAATTTCAGCCTTCATTCGTGCATTATTTCTCACTTCTCAAAGAATGAAAGTTGTAGAGCGCATCGAGAGCTTCGATTTGATAGGTGACAAGCCCTGTAACTCTTTCCGGATCAAAAGTTATGGTCATTTTACCAGAGGACACTGCAGTAAAAAATCCTTGGCGCGGGCGCGCGGATTTCTAGTGTATTTTAGGCGCGGCCATGCCAATCCTTGGAGCAAAAAAACGTGATTTGATACTTGAGCATGGGCGCGTCCAACTTCAGGCCAATTCCAGTGCGGCCGCGCCACTTCAGAAGTTGACTAGAGATGACTTTTTAACTAGATAGTGCGATTGAATCGTAACTTAGAGAGGGGGTTCAATTAGGGCTTATAAAGGAGACGTAATTTCATGATTTAAAGGGGGATTCCACCCTTGGGGGATCAATCTACATTACATATGCCCCTTTCTTTTCTTTAATTTCCTTATTAGATTAGAGTAGATTAGAACCCTAGAAGAGCTAAGAATTTGGAAATTGAAGTAATTGAAGATCCTTGAAAGTTTAGAAGTGAAACAAGAGAAGAAACTCAGATTTTCTATTCTTAATCCCTAACTCTCTTTACTTCTATTTGTATCTTTCAATGTATATTCAATTGTGGATCATGGATTCTAATTCAACTATGAGTTAAACTCTATTTTGGGATTGTAATGGAATCTATTGCCTAGTTTATTTTGACATACTTCATTTTTAGTCTTATTAATTGTTATGAGATTGTCTATTAAGATTCATGCTTATTTGCTTATTTGATTGGCCATCAATTATTGTGATAATCCATATGAACTTGAAAAACAAAGTATGGGTTTAGATCTGATCTTGATAGCTAATGTTTGTATGTTCTACATGATGATGGAATGTATGATTCATGCTTATGATAGACATATACCGAAGCACCACTCGTAGTCAATTGAGACCTTAGGCATAAATCCTATTTATTTGTAAATTGCATAGACATATAGCGGTTTAGATAATGTGGGTGTTCATGTGTATTTTATCAATTGTGGATTACATGTGATATGGGTATGGTACATCGGGAGATGGCTATATTTCACTTTTGTGTTCTCGACTAACAATCCACTATAATTAATTTGTCTTAATAGGAAGTGTATCGATTTAAATGATTCAATAGGGGAAATTGTAATCTCGAGTCTTCATTATCTAGTTTCATTCTAGGGATAGTTAGTATTATTTAATTTTATAGTTTTCATCACTATATTAACTCATTCGTTTAAATAAGACTGAAATGGTTATGGGTTAGTTTTTGGTAAACTTTATTAGTTAATTCACCGTGGGAACGATAATTTACTTACTCTTTATTACTTGTTGACCGTGTATACTTGCACGCATATATTGATCGGTAAAACGACTAACAAGTTTTTGGCACCGTTGCCGGGGAATTATTTTAATAATTTTTGCCAACATTAATTTCAATCAAATTAGTCTTAATTTAAATATTATATTTTATTTTAATTATCTTCCTATATTTTTCTCTTTTCAGGTACCATAGATGACTTTGCTTATCAATGGCCTTATTCAAATAGGATTCAACCAAGGGACACAAGAACTTAAGGACTCAATGTATTTTCTACATTGTCAGCACAAATTGCAACACTTTCGAAGAGGTTGGATGTTCTTGCATTTCAACGCCTTTTCGAGAGATAGCGATTACATATGAATATTGTCTTTGGCGAGCATCCCAAAGTTACCGGTCACGACATCGAGTTGGACAAGTACAGTTTGGGGGTGATTACCTCAACAACTATGTTTATCCCAATTATCATCAAGGTTGGGGGTATCACCCAGATTATGAATAGAATTGTAACTATCAAGACCAAGGCTGCGTTCTAGGTCCAACATATCCATCAGATTTCTCATATCCACCTCCAATGCAACAAGAAGAAAATTCAAGGCTGAAGGAATTAATGTCAAAAAGCATAGCAGACCATGAAGAGATGATGATGAGTCAGGAGTTATCAAGCCAAAATCTTAATAGACAGATGAAACAACTCATTAACTCCTCAAATATGAATGGTCCTCAATACATGGATTTTGAAACTGAACAAGATAATTCTTGATTGGAGGATTTGTGGTTCAAATTTGTAGCATCAACTGAGGAGAAAATGATTGAGCAAGATAGGTCAATTTGAAATCTTTAGAATCATATGGATCAAATGTTCGAAGCCTTGAACAATCGCCCTCCAAACAATTGGTGCTATGACATGGACGATGAAACTGATGGAAAACCAGAAGTGTACATGCCACTAAATAAACTAAAAGGAGTGGACATTGAGGAGACAAATGGGGGTATGGAAAATGAAGAACATGAGTTGACTTGTATTATACCCCAAGTTCCTTCTCAGTTAGAGTTAAAAAATTCATTGAACTTTGCACACGCATGTTTGGTAGTCACATCCAAAGTAAGAATTTTTGCGATTATGAGGCCTCTTACAAACCATGGTGGGCAGAGGAAGAGATAATAGAAGAAGAAAAGCCCGTTGAATCTTTCATGCCTCAATGCAAAAATCTATTCACAGATGCAACGGGAGAAGCACCTGGCAATGCAATTGAAATGGAGACATCATGTACAGGAAATATGATAGGTTATTTCAATTCACAGACTCTCATAATGGGGAACCTACCTACTCACATTGCAGTTCTAATGGATGGAGGGTTCCTAGCTTATCGTAGAGGAATTGGATAGTGGTGTCAAGAAAAGAGTCCAGCTAACAGACTATAAACCGAGCGCTAGATGGGAGGCACCCCATCCAATCTTTCTCCCTCCTTGTTTAATTTTCATTTATATTTCCATTTACTTCTTCTGCTATGTTTAATTCTTTCTACTTTCCATATTTCGTAGATGTTTGATAGTTGTAAGTCTTAATAATAGTTTCATTTTTTTTCTTCTCAGGTTCAATCCAATTGCTATAAGCATTCAGGATCAAATAGAAGTCAAAAAAAAAAAAACTAAAAGTTGCCAGTGCTGAGTAACGGCGCTTGGCGCTAATATAAGCCAAACATAGTCTTGGTAGTGCCATATCTCAGTCATAGAAAACAAACATTGCTAAAATTTTAGAATTTATGACTCAAGCATTCAGACAGTTAGAAGTCCACACTCAGTTTCCAACTTTAGATTATCTCAAACTTATCCATCGCCTGATACACCATCGGATCTTGAGGAGGCGAATGGAGATGACATTGCCACTTAGGGGAGTATTCTTTCACTTTAAATTACAATGAGGGCATTGTTCGTTTTAAGTTTGGGGGTATTGGGTTTAGTTAGTAGTTTAGAGCATATAGTGTAATTTCATCATATAGAGTAATTTCATGTTACATACAGTTAATTGCATGTTAGTAGTTATTAGTTTAATTTTGCAGTTAATTTTTTCTTTTTGTTTACTTAATATCTGTTTAGTTGCATAACATTGCATAATCCCAGGCTTTTAGTTAGTTGAATTCTAATTTGGCTAATGATGAAATAGAAATTTGATAAATTTTTGAACTTGGTTGATATCTTGAGCTTAGTTATAATTTTATACATGATATAATTCATGCTTGCTGTTTAGATGTTACCAGGTAGCACGACAATGTTCCTATTTGCTTGTTGGTTAAGATTAGCATGCTTGTCTGCTGAGAGGAAAATGTTGTTTTTAATGATAGAATTGTGTAGGAAGTGAGTAATGACTATGAAGACACTGAAACTCAAGTTTTGGGAACGCATGGGTATGCTTGCTTTATATAAAAAAAAGAGAAAAAAAGAGAGATAAGAATAGAAAAAAAAGAGAAAAAAATGAATAATTACTGTGGCTAGTCTTGTTTTGGGGCCTTTGTTACTTGAGTAAGTACGCCCAAGGGGATTGTCTCTACACCTAGCACCCTAAGGTCTTAATGGTCTGGGAGTCGGTTGTTGAAAGGTCACTAAGGGATAACACTGTTAGCCTAATGAAATGAGACATTGCACAGTCATGGGAAATATAAAAAAAAATCAATAAACACCGCGGAAAAGTGCGAAAATTGTGACGCCCCCAAATTCAGGTACTTGAAACCCGAACTCGGCGCTTCACGATACCATTTCTATGAGTGGAAAAATACTAATAATAATAACAATAATATAGATTATCAAATTTAATTTACATATTATCAGAGTTTTTAATCCCAAGTACGAAACCTTTAAACATTCATTACATGATAATAATAATATTTATCATCCTTATCATAAAGTCAAACTATTACATAGGATAGCGTAAACACTCATTCATCAACCTTCCCTTTTCCCTTGTTCTTGATAGATCCTTCAGGTTGCTCACACTTAGCTGAAAACATTTAAATTTAAGCAAGGATGAGAATTTGAGTACCCAACAAGTAATCGCAAATAATAACAATTAGATGAAATGATTAAATGTTTTCTTTGAACGATACTTCTACAACGAATCAACAGTTGTGAAGTAAGCTGAACCAATAATCAACAACATATCATTTTGATTTCAAATTTTTGAAACTACATATTGACTATATATGAGAATCAGTTGATAGACTATGAACATTATTTTCTATTCTTGAAAAGGTTAAACAGAACTTCATCTGTAAACCGTCATAACTTACGGGCACGGGGGTGATTAGCCCGTTATGCCCTGTATTGATCAATACTACATTGCTAGAATGATATTATTGTTCATCCTTTGTCCGCCTTAGCGCATAAAAATTTCCCATAATTGGGATGTTCATAACAGTCTTGAATCCAAACCAAAACAATTCGGTTGGATAAGTTTTATCTTATTCAACAACAACTTTAAATTTATGTCTAGCTGGATCAAATAGCTTAGACGATAAGTATGTATCAACATGTGATAAAATATAATGATTATCCAAGTGAGGACACTTGTATAACCATGTTTTAGAAATTAACGAACAGAATATATATCTTGATCCACAATAATAATAGAATAAGGGAATTTGTACAACAATTATAATTTAATAACTTACTTATACAGAATCATTGCATAAGTATATACAAAGGTTAAAATATTTGAACAATTGAAATGAAAAGTTCAGATATTATCTTACGCATATCTGTTGCATAAAGTAAATGCAAAGGCTTAGATACTTGCCTTAGTTGTTGACTACTGTTACGCGTTATGGCTTAAACTTTAATACCGGATCCTATCATCAATAAGATTATTCTTTTAATTAGAATAATACCAAGTAACACATAATACTACTTATTTGCAGTCAGTATATAGCTTAAACATATTGTCACATATTCATAACAATCATTAAAACATTTAAGAACAGTCATCAAGTCAAACTATGTCCATTTGGTTTGAGTTCGGTACTATTTCAGTGTCCCGATTGCATAATCGGATAATTAACGAATTTATTACCAATAAAACTTTGTTCAAGAACTTAAATATTATATTAGATAATTTAATTATCATTTATAATATTTATCCTAACATAAATACCATTTATAATGATTTTTCAATCATTAATATCATTTATAATGATTTAATTAATAAATAATTTCATTATCATTAATACTTAAATAATTTAAAATATTAATGAAATACATGTCAAAATATTTAAAAGTTATTTATTATAATTTAAAACATTTTTAAAACCTTAATATCACCCTTAAATGATTTTTTTTAAAAATATTAAAATCATTTTTAAGTAATTATCATTATTTCTCTTTAATTGTTATTTAATAATAATTAATTAGTTACTTTATTATATGCCTTTAATTATTAATTAATAATAATTAACTAATAATTAATTAATTAATATGTGACTTTAATTATTATTTAATTAATTATAATTTAATAATAATTAATTATTAATTAATTAATCACTTATAAATAAATAAATAATTACTTTATTTATTTTATTAATCTTTAATTATTATTTAATAATAATTAATTAAATAAATTATTTATCCTTGAAAAATAAATAAATAATTTACTTTATAAATTTCTAATTATTCTTTAAAGAATAATTAATTATTTAACATTTATACATATTGATTATTTAATATTAATTAAATAATGAATAATTATTTTATTATGCTAATGCAAATAAATAATTACATTATTATTACCTAACCTTAATTAAGCAATCGTAATCATTAATTAACATTAATCAAATAATAAATAAATCATTTAGTTCATTTATTTCCTAACTTTCTAAATTCTTTTTCCAAATTGAGGTCATTCACGAAAACCTTTGTACACCGAGATCTACAACTCCAATTGAGGGCCAATCAGACTCGTTAGATTTGCATCTTCCTGAATTAAAATTTTCTTTTATTAAACACTTCATTTGGGCCTGTTATGAGCCCAGAAAACTGGACTAAAGTGACTGTCAAAACAAAGTCCCGAATTTCATTTCCAGATTTGGGGTCTCTTACGAAAACAATCATAAAACAAAATCGAAAACTCGGATTTCAATTCTGTCAGTGGCATTGGATTCGTATCTTTCCGAACTTCGTTTTCCATTTATCAAACACCTAATTCAGACTTGTTTTGGTCTCGGAAAATAGGCCAGAAGTAGACTGTTCGCGCGGAGGTTCCGACAGTCAGCGTTTTTAGTTCCAAAAATCATATCTTGTTCATTTCAAATCACTTTTATACGATTCCAACTAGGTTATACTCTTATCTTAGCCCTCTATCACATGGTATAAAATTTTGAAAATTTTCTTTCAACCATAAAGATACATACATAACGAAAAAGTAGTATGAACTTAAAGTCTTAACTTTCATTTTTATCTTTCTTTACTTCATACTTTTGATCAACTATCTAACCCCAAAAATGGTGAGATCCATACTTGAAATATTATAAAACAAGTAATTCAAGAGTTCAAGGGTTTTGAAACATAAGGTCTTTATTTTGTAAGACAACCAAAATAATTATACAAAACTTAAGGTTAGGGTTTTATACCTAGTTTTGTGGGATGTCCTCCTTTTCCTTCCAAAATAACTTAAGAACTTGGATGGCATGAAAAACTCCTCCTTCTTCTTCCTCTAAGGCTGTCGACACCCTTCTCTCTCTCCCTTAATATTTTGTTTTTTTAGCTAACTTGGAATAGTGAGATGAAAGAAAAAATAATATGTTTTGTGTTGGTAAAAAAATGTGTAGATATATTATATATATCCATGAAATCTCCTAACACAAATCTTCTCCTCTCTCTCCATATAACTTGCAATGTTGATAAAACATGGTGGCTAGCTTCTTAAGTTGACACCCAAGGGAGTAGGTTACTAACTAAAGTAAGAAAATAAATCAACACATGCTATTTATTTCCTTTCTTTTGCCAGATACATCTCCCCCCAATTTAGCCCAATTTTTGATTTTCTTTTATTGCCAAATTAGCTAAATAGAATGACCAAAAAGTCCCTAACACATGGGCTAAAGATTAGGCCATACATTTAATTCTTTTGGGCTCTCATTTAATTTGTTTGGGACATGAAAAATGGCATGGTTCAATACATTAATTTTACATTACCCTAATTATTTAATTAGGGTTTTATTCCACTCATTTTGGGAATTTAAAAAAAAATTATCCTTATTGATTTAAATTACACAACCCAATTAGACTTATCATATTCAAGTAACTTGAATATTCAATTAGGGTTTAATATTTTAATTAGGGTTCTAAATTTATAATTATGGTTTTTCCATAACAATAAGGCTTTATCTAAAACACAATTCGTATAACACAAATCACAGTGTCTTGACAGACTTTCAAGTCTCATTTGATCATGGAATTAGGGTTTAACACTAATACTAAGGTTTGGTCATAACACAACATAATTGACTAACCATTATCAATACGTATATACAAAGATATATTTATAGCACTAAAAAATTAAAATATATTTAATATTATAATATTATTCTCATTCCTTGATCAAAACCCAAAATTAGGGTTTGGATTCCATATCTCGATTTATCATCATAATTAACCTTATTAATTAAGTTAAAATAATTAACTTAATAACTTTGAACAAAATTTATATAATAAAATAATTATTATAATTATTCTAAAAATCATTTCATATATTAATTAAATAATATAAGATTATATTTTTATGAAAAAGAATTGATAAAAACATTTCCAATATGGAATTAATTATTATAAGCATATAATTGATAATAATCAATAATTCTAAAATAAAATTATCTATAATAATTAATGTAATAAATAAATTTTTATTTATCACACCCATAAATATATACATATTATGTTGGCACATATCACCCATATTTATTTTAATAAATAAAAAAAAAATTATACGCAAAATTTATGATTTATTTTTATAGAAAATATCGGGTTGTCACAAAAATCGCCCTCGTGAGTAAAAATAAAGCAGAATAAACCCATTGTTGAACCTTAATTTGTATTGAAAAACATAAATAATAAAAGTTGTAGATCTATTCGTTCTCGTTCTGGATCATCTTGAATCACCTCAATCGGAGTTCGTATGAAAACGTCATGGCCGTTTTACCAAACTAAGTCAAAACAGTCACACCTTTCACACTACGGGCGCGGCCGCGTCCAATTCCTTCATAGTTTCAGCGCGCCCCCATGACTTAGCAGCGCCCAGATGCGCTCCTGCATGACTTAGAAGCGGCCAGATGCGCGCCCGCGCTCCTGGGATGCGCGACCGCGCTTGGCTACGCCCAAATTACAGTGTTTTGTGATTTTTGACCCTTTTCTCCTACTAATCTTCATAACTTGAGTTATACACATCCAAATTAGTCCGTTTTTGATTCTATGGATTCTTAATTCATAGAACTACAACATACTAGAATTATAACAATTTATAAAATCATTAACCAACCTAAAATTTTACCCAAAACACATGTTCATACACTATTTTCATGTTTTAACATATTTAGTGAATTCATTCACTACGAAATCGTTTTACATCCGTTTTTGTTCATTCCAATTGGGTTGTTTTCATTTCTTCATATACTAACATAATCCGACACCAATTTACAAATTATAATACATATTGATCATAAAATTGTGTACTTTCAAAAGCCAATTTTCATGGAAAAACACTGTTATAAGAATTCTTTCTACTACAGCCCAATTTCATGTTTTTAATCATCAAATAACACCTACATAGGATAGATAACAGATTATAAACCCTTTACAACATAATTACCAATTATTCCAAGAAATCATTCCCCCAATTTCAGTCCTTTTCCCAAAAATTCAAGAATATCAATTTTAATTTTCATAGATTCTATTACTACAATTATGTATAAATATTAACCATATATGATGATTATCAATTTATAATCCATATATACAAGTATATATATCAATTCAATCATAACTATAAGTTTTTAGGGAATAACCACAAAGAAATCAAAACATATAGGTTAGAAGAAATTTATACCTTAAACCCTTGATTGTATGCTAGCAAAATTGATAGCAATCCTTTTCCCCAAAACCCTTCTTCTCTAACCAAGCTTTCTCTCTAATCTCTGTGTTTCTCTCTTGAAGTTCTATTATCTAGCCTTGGGGAGAAATAAGAAGCGTAGAAAAAAATAATGACCACCTCCCCTCCCCCAACGTACTCATCAGTTTTAAAAAATAAAAGACGTCAGTTGAAAAAAAAAACCAAAGGCCACAAGGCCTTGTTTGGCTAACCAAAAATTTCCCCAAACTAAATTATTTAAATAATCTTATATTATATAGTTTAATGTCACACCTTTAGTTAATTAAATAACTTTAGCTCAATTAATTTAAATAACTTGAAATGGTAAAAATAATTTCTATTATAATTATATTTATGAATAATAAATAATTATATATCTATTTTAATTAATAAATTAGACACATAACTTTATTTAATTTATTTATTTCCTTTAAATTAAATAATTCATTTAATTTAATTATTTTCTTAAATATTAAGCAATTGATTTAATTTAATTATTTTTTAAAATTAAATCCTTGAGATAAAATTATCATCACTCAATTTAATTAACACTAATCAATTTAGTTACTAAATTACTTCACCACAATTCATCAATTATTTATTTATCTCAATAAATAAATTAATTAAAATATTTATTTAATTTAATAAATATTTAAAATTAATTACAAAATTCATTTAATTCCTTCAATAGTTAACTTAACTATGAAACCTCACTTCCAAATATATGAATATATATTTCTCTTCACACCAGAATATATATTTCAAAATATATAGCACGTATATATACATACTCAAACTCAAAACATCTCATAATAAGAATTTTAATTATTAAATTCTTATTTTAATAATTTATAAAAATTCGGGTTGTCACATCTTTTCCCCCTTATAAGGATTCCGTCCTCGGAATCACCGAAACCCTACCTTACTCAGGTTTTCATCAAATCTCTTTTCAAAATTTACCGTTAAATATCTTCAACACATTACCTTAATATAGGTTTTATTTATTACCGCTCCAACCATTCTTCACAATAAATTCTTGTAAGTTTTATTTCATAACCTTTACTTAGACTCAATTATATTTGAGTATTACATATTCTTTAACCCGTTCATTTTCCTCTCTAAGGATCGTTATCATGAACACTCGGGATATTATAGTGGCAAGACACCCCGATAAGAATTGTAGAGTATCATCTGGCTGTGTCAGAAGTTGTGGGCCTTGATCACTTGTTCAAAGATAAAATCTTAACAAATATGGAATGGGTTACAAACGTTGAAGTAATCACCAGTACCAATGGCATAAAAATATCATTATTATGCAACAAAGAGACATATTAATGAAGCTAAGGAAAGGACCATGGGACAGAGGAAAACACCTTTTCAGGTGTTAGGTGAGAAAGCAGTCTGCTATGTTAGTGGGCCAGAATGCAATTCAGAAGATATGCAGAAAAGCCTCCATCAAAGTTCAGAAATGTCAAACGCATTAAATGCTTCAACGAATGGATTGAACGGGCAGATTTCAAAGATCAGATCACATATATGCAAGACATCTGCAGATTATTCAACTAAGTAAGCAATTAAACAAAATGGAAGAATACTCAACGCACAACTCTACGATCTGATAAAAAGAGAAAGCTTGCATAGCTACTCAGTTCTTTCGAACAAGAGCTTAATGACAACTGAGTAGCACCAACCAAGAACTCAACAACTACCAATCAACTGAAGTAAAAGTTCCAAGTCAGAAGGACTTGAAGAGTTCTAAGTGAACTGTGAAGAACCAAGTCTGATGAACTTGAAGAGTTCAAGAGTGAACTAAGAAGTTCCTAGACTGCTGGTCTAGAAGGAATCTGTGAGATTCAGAAAGTGTAAAAGGCATCCTTAGTGGATTTCCTACTTGAGGAGAAGAACAGTAGACTAGGAGCTGTAAGTGCTCTGAACCACTTAAAACTGCTATGTCTATTGCATTCCTGCTATAACTACTATAACTATTATAACTGCCTCACTCTCATTAACTCACTATATCTAAAAGGTAGATCAAACAAACCTTAATTCCGTTGTGTTTAATTCATTATCAAAACTGACAAAGTAAAACAAAAATATTTTTAAATATCTATTTAACCCCCCCTCTTCTAGATAACTATTGTGCCTCTGGGAACTAACAATTGGTATCAGAGCATGTTCTATTATATAGCCTACAAAGCTTGAGTAGATCCAATGGCACACTTACCAAGCGAATCAAAGACTGGAGGAGGCAGCAAGACAGCTATGTGCAACAAAGATAAATTCGCCTACTTGAAAGTTCGGATGCAAGCATACATGGATTTAATAGATGAAGATCTATTTGAAATTGTTCAAAATGGGCCCTACGTTCCTACAAAGCTTGCACCAACTACAAACTATCCAAACAGAATACAGATCAAGGTCAAAGGAGATTGGACAGACAACGAGAAGAGAGCTGTTCAACTTAACAAAAAGGCCAAGAACATTTTGTTTCAATCCTTAGAAGATGATCTGTTCGAAAATGTGGTCAACAAAAAAACAACAAAGGAGGTTTGGGAAGCACTGCTCATCATGCATGAAGGAACGAAAGAAGTCAAAGAAAACAAACAATCTCTTCTGAGACAGCAATATCAAAATGTTTGCACACATTCAAGGAGAAAACGTCGCTACGACCTATGAGAGATTCAATGCTCTGCTCAACTCTCTACGAGCCTATGGAAAGATCTATCCAAACAAAGATCTAATCATAAAATTCATGACAGCCTTACCAAGCAAGTGGGATGCCAAAACAACTACTATTAAAGAGTCAAAGAATCTTCATGAGATGATTGTTCAACAGTTATATGGAAACCTTCTTACGTACGAACTGGAGCTGACTCAACGAGCAAAAACTCTATTCGAAGGAAGAAAAAGGATAAGGGTGTTGCTCTCAAAGCAACGGAAAGTACCTCCAAGGTCAACATTAAAATTGACTCTGACTATGATGAAGATGATGATGAGGACTTTGTAATGCTGGTAAAGAGACTCAGAAGGTTCATGCGTCAAGACAAAACTAGTAAGCCAAAGAAAGTCAACAACTACAGCAGCTAGGAGCAAATGAATGATCTATGCTACAATTACAAGAAACATGACCACTTCATTGCTAACTGTAACAAACCTCTTAAAGAAGAACTAAAGAAGAAATCACATTCAAAGAAGGAATACAAAGGCAACAAAAGGCCTCAGAAGAGAGACAAAGGCCTTGTAGCTGGAGGATCGTGTAGTGACTCAGAAAATGACTAAACTCCGAAATCTAGAGATGATGAAGATCCTCAAATGGCAAATCTTTGCCTAATGGCCAAGAATGCAAAGGACAAACAGAACTCCAACATACATGAAGTAAGTATAGATGAGGTATTTGACTTCAACTCTCCTGATGTAGACATTGATGATTTAAGAACTGCACTGCATGGCATAACATCTGATCTGCATCAATACATGAAATGGTTTAGAGTTCTGACAAAGGACTATTCACTTCTTCAAAAGGAGAAAGAAAAAGTTCAAGAAGAACTGGAAACAACCCTTCTAAGTACTGATTCTCTCTCCAAGTTTGAAGCTGAGAATAAGCTCTTGAAACCGACCAATGAGCTTAATGCAAAAAGAGAGTCAAGTCTAACCTCTAAAATTAAGGAACTAGAAAAGACAATCTCTACATGGAATAAATCCTCTTCATCTATGGACTCCCTAATCTCAAGCCAGAGAAATGTCTCTGACAGAATAGGTTTAGGCTTTGGGGAATCTGCCTCAGAGCCATATGTGGAAAAGGTAAAGGAAATTAACACTAATAATGCTTCAAGTTTTTGTAGAGGCATTATATTTATGAAATCCTCGCAGAAGGATGAGCCAGTCAAACCCTGCTCTACTGATTCAATCCATATTCCAAGGAGTAAGGGATCTCATGCTGGCCTGGGTTTCAAAAAAGAGAAGAGTAACACAGCCACTACTCACCAACCTCGATGGATCATAGAATTAAGTAATATCAACTCTATAAACCAATTGGGAAGGTACGGTAGAGGTAAGGTACACTCCTCACAAATCATGAAACATAAGGACACATTGAAGAAGGAAAATCAGCTTAACAGTAGGATGACTAAAGATCCACAAAAGTCCAAATGGAGGAAGAATTTTCATACACGCACAAACATGCATCATACTAGATGTTTTGTGTGCTATAAAGTTGGTCACAAGGCTGCAAAGTGCCATTATAATTCCATGCATATGAGACCCAAAATTAAGCAGATTTGGGTCCCCAAGAGTACTAACAAAGTAGGATCCATGGAAGTATTGGTACCAAAATGAAGGTTTAATGTTACCACATGAAAAGACCTCCACGATCACAACCAGGTATCTGGACAATGGATGCTCAAGGCACATGACTGGGAACAAAGCCCTTCTGTCTAACTAAATAGAGAAGGAGGGTCCCTCAGTCGTCTTTGGAGACAACGGCTCTGGCAAGACAAGAGGATATGGCTCAGCTGGAAATGATGCAATATCCTTCAGTAAAGTGGCCTATGTGGAAGGACTACCACACAATCTTCTAAGCATCAGCCAACTCTATGACAAGGGTCATCAAGTAACATTCTTCAATAATCAATGTCAAGTCTGAGACCTAAAGACATCTGCTGTAAAGTTAACCAGAACAAGAGAAGGAAATGTCTACACAGTAAATCTTGGTCAACTAAGCTCAGACAAGACAATATGCTTTCAGGCTAAAGTATCTAAAGAAATGAGTTGGTTATGGCATCGAAGACTGTCTCATCTCAACTTCAAGAGCATGTCCAAACTAGCCTCAAAAGATCTAGTTGCAGGCTTACCTAAGTTCAGCTTCGTTAAAGAAAGGTCGTGCAATGCCTGTCAACTTGGAAAGCAGACCAGAAGCTCATTCAAGAGAAAAACTGCCAACTCAATTGACAAGCCCCTGTAGTTGCTCCACATGGATCTGTTTGGGCTAATTCCAACAACGAGCCTTGGAGGAAAGAGATACTCACTGGTCATAGTCGACGATTACACCAGATTCACATGGGTATTCTTTCTAACCTCAAAGGATGAAACAAGCTCCCAACTGATCAAGATGTTCAGACTAGTGATGAACGAGAAAGGGGAGAAAATCAAAGCTATAAGGAGTGATCATGGCTGAGAATTCGACTTCTCAGAAATGGACCAGTTCTGAACAGACAATGGCATCAGTCATAACCTCTCATCTCCACGAACTCCTCAACAAAATGGAGTAGCTGAGAGAATAAACAGGATGTTAATAGAGGCTGGAAGAACTCTACTAGCAGCAACCCATCTGCCTAAATACTTCTGGGCATAAGTTGTCAACACTGCATGCTACACTCAGAACAGATCACTCATACACTCTACGATTAAGAAGATCCCCTACAAACTGTGGAAAGGAAGAAAGCCAAGTGTCAGCTACTTTCATGTATTCGGTTGTGCATGCTACATTCTTAACAATGGAAAGCAGTATTTGACAAAGTTTCAACCCAAGTCAGATGAAGGAATCTTTCTTGGATATGCCACAGACAGTAATGCCTACAGAATGTTCAACAAGAAGACACTAAGTGTTGAAGTCTCGATTAACATCATCTTCGATAAGACAGACTTAGATAAAATAGTGCTGTAAGACACTACGACTGACAGTTTAGACACTATGAATGAGGTCGTCGAGCTCAACACTACAGTCGTAGTTCTAGACAATGAAATCATTGAGCAAGGAAATGAGATCGTAGAGAGGCCTATGCAAGATAACGAACCTCCACACCAAGAACTGATTTTGGAGCTTGTTCTTATAGAGGGGACATGGACTAGATAATGACATTATCCTAATTTTGGAGCTCATGGTGCAAAGGGAGAACACATTGGTTAATCAAAGGTGGTTGAACAACCCACCATCAGGCCATTGGCCTTGAAATCATTGCCTAAGCTTAGTCCAAATGGAAGTTACGTAAATCAAATGTAGGCTACTGTTCATATACTATAGTGAAACTCATTTTGGGACAAGAGAAAAATCTCAGCAACAAGCGTGGTTTGGTTACTATAATTCCCAACATGTAAACTTAATGTACAATTGTTACCATATTAGGAACTTAAGGTTTAATTTAGGTACTCACATCATATAATCCATGTACATTAAATACACGCAATTAAAATATCACAGTTAAGTATTATTGACTGGGTAGTTCCGTAATTATCTCTAGTACTCACCTAGCCATATCATAACATTATTTAATATTATATATCCAGTGTGCACACATAACTTCTTTTCCAATTTCTAGAATACACAGATATTAAATTATTTCGGTATTAAAATCACTTGTGATTTTATTGCACTACTTGATACTTCATATCATTAGAAGGTATTCTTATTATATGATTTTATATATGTCACACATTACACTAATGTTCCATTTCATTATCAACAACATAACTAATTTTTCTAAGTTTGGACACTATCACACAATTTTGCGCCATTTTGTCTTCTTTGGGAGATGATCAGATCGGTCCCCCCGGCAATGCCAATATGGGTTAGCTTCAAGCCATTTCCAAATTCTATCATCACATAAGTCTTATATGAGTTAATTTAACTTCTACACTGGTGATATACCCATAATTAAAATAAATCAATATGTTCAACTCTTGCTACTATATTCAAATAAATTGACTATTTAATTATTAATAATTCTATAAATTCCTTGATATCAAACTCTTTGGGTTAGTCCACTAATTTAAATCAACTATTAGTGACTCCCTTTAATCATTTCATACATTCATATAACCACATAAGGTTTAAATAGACTCACAAAACTAACTCATTAAAATTAAATCACATATTTAATTAATAAGGAGTTTTAAATTCGTGGATGTTACAGGCTTTATGAAATTCATGCAACATCAGGCGAGAACGGCTCCTGTTCAAAATGCAGGTGGAAACATTGGTAACTCTCGAATGGTCACTGCTAAGCAGTTTAAGGAGCTAGGACCACCAAAGTTTTTGTGAGAGCCAATACCACTTAAGGCGGAGACATGGATAAAGAAGATCACCAAGATATTTGATGTCTTAGGATGCTTCGAGGAGCAAAAGGTTCCCTTTGCCACCTTCATGTTGAGAAAAGAGGCAGATTACTGGTGGGAATCAGTAAAACATACTCAGTCTGTCGCACTCAAAATGTCATGGGAAAAGTTTCAAGAACTCTTCAACGACAAGTACTTTCCTGAAAGTATTCGTCACATAAAGGAGGTGGAGTTTATCAAGTTGGAGCTAAACAATATGACCGTGTCGCAGTACGAGGCTAAGTTTGTCGAGTTGTTTCGGTTCGTATCCCATTTGGTTGATAATAAGGCGAGAATGACGTGAATGTTTCTATGAGGTTTGAGACCTGAAATATGTTAATACCTCATTTCTCACAAACTGTGTTTGTATTCAGATGTTGTAAATAGGGCTCAGTTATTGGAGCGCAATAATGAGTCATCCCTACCAAGAGAGAGCAGTCGGCAAGTCGATAATACCAGTGGTAGTAGTCATCGAAGTGGTGACAACAAACGTGGAGGGAATCAACATACTAGAAATGGAAACTACTTCGGTGGTAATCATGGCCAAGATAATAGAAATGGAAATTTCAAGAAGAAGAGATTCAATAATGATGGAAAGACGTCAGCACCAGCACCTGTTGTTAAGGAAGGAGAACTACCGCTGGTCATATGTTACAAATGCAGAGGGGAGGGACACAACAGTCCAAACTGTACGCAGCTGTCTAAAGCATTTTACAATTATGGAAGAGAAGGTCACCTAGCCCAATTTTTTCATGCACCAAAGTCAAGTCCAGCTGGGATGGAGGCATCGAAGGCCGTCCCATACAAGACAAAAATGGTAGTTCAAGGGAGAGCGTTTATCGTAACCTCCCAAAAAACGAGGAATCCGAACGAGGTGATCACGAGTATGTTAATCATAAACTGTTGCGAAGTCTATACCTTACTCGATACCGATTATACCCACTCTTTATTTTACTTAATTGTGCTCAACGTTTAAACTCAGCTCTGGATGAAACTCCGTAGGGAGAAACCTTCATTACATACACTGCTTATAAATCTTATTTGATTCAAAGCGGCACCCGCAAGTTACCAGTCGATCTTATCTCTTTGAAAATACTTGCATTCGATGTGATTTTAGGAATTGATTAGTTGACTACTCATCATGGTAAAATTAATTATTTTTGTAAGGTTGTTAGCTTTCATATTCCTAACCAACCTATTATGCAAATTCAAGTAACCAAACCACTAAATTTGATCATTGTCATATCAAGCCATAAAGCTATTCATTTATTGAAAAATGATGTTAAGCTTTCTTAGCCATGTCACAGATTTAAACAAAAAAATACGTCAGATCTGAATGATATTTCTATTGTTAAAAAAATTTCTGACGTATTTCCCGAAGAACTTCCTGGCATACCCTCAGAGCGTGAAATCAAATTTTGTATCAACCTTGAACCCGATACAAAACCCTCAAATATTTTTTCACCCAAAATAAACGTAACATGCGCTGAAGATGTTGGCTCGAGCTGTTGAGAATTACGACCATACCATTCAATATCATAGTGGAAGAGCGAACGTGGTAGCTGACGAGTTGAGTAGAAGATCGTATGCGGTTACGAGTGTGACATTGTTAACACAAAGACTCATTTTGTACGACTTATAAAAGATGGAGATAAAGTTAAAGACTCAAAGAACCCATGTAATGATGGCGAATATACGAGTAGAACCGACTCTAATCGATAAAGTTAAAGCTGCTCAAGCTACAGACTCAGAGCTGATGAATGTGAAGAAGAAGGTACAAGAAGGCGTTATTCTAAAAACAAGAATCGACGAAGAGAGGAAATCTCAACCCTCGATTTTATTGGCCCATTTGAAATCCTCGATCGAGTACGAAATGTGGCCTATAAACTCGCCTTACCGCCAAGTATATCACGTGATTCATTACATTTTTCACATATCTATGTTACATAAATATGTGAAAGACCCGAACCACATTATTGAACTAGAAATAGACGAGATAGTAGAAGATTTAACGTATGAGGAGATACCTGTTAAAATCTTGGATAAGAAGAAGCATATTCTACGCTGAAAGGTTATACCTCAAAGTGTTAAAATCTAAACAAGGTATCCCCACATCTTCGACATACCAGGTACGTACGTAAATTTCGAGGGCAAAATTTCATAAGGGGGGAGATTGTAAGACCCCAAATTTATGAAATAAAAGTATTCTATTTTCTTATAATTATTATTATATTTAGTAAATGGTTAAATTGATAAAAGGTTAAAGTTAAGGGTGATATTTGAAAATTTTGCAAAGTAAGCAAGTTGATATAAAATATTCGTTGTGTCAGGGAATATTCTTTTTGTGATGGAATATACGTACGATGACACCATCATTGGTGGACCCCACAACGGAAGTATTGTCGTAGTTAGAAAATGACAGAAATAACTTTTTATAAAAATAACGACAAAAGTTTTATCGTTAAACTGTTGAACTACTCGGTGGTAAAAGTACAGTAATATGCGTTGTGTATAGTAGCACACGGTATTGATTATTGATGCTTACATGAGAAGTCACTCAGTTATACTCAATTATTGCTACAGTAATTGCTGCATAATATCTCTCATATTATTGATTCAATTATTGTCATAGTATTTTATATTATTAAATCAATAATTAAGACGACAAATTTATTTATATTATTATTTGCAATATTGACGATGTCTAGAAAGTTCTCTCGAGGAGAGGTTTGGTCACCTAATTGCGCGTCAATAGGGAGAAATCCTTAACGAAAAGCCCCCTCTTTCCTGGGAATGATCTAGTTGTTAAATATTGTGAGTTATAATATTAATGATTAATAATTGTTAAATAGATTAAAAATGTGTTTATTAAAGATAAATAATTTATGCCAAATATTTATTCAATTTTTGATATAAATATAGGGATTGTTATGAGGCATTTGTTGTAAGTTTCACTTAGTATTCCATGGGAAGATTTACTAATTTTATGGACCGTCGATGGTGGTTTTAATAGATAAGCAATCTGGACCATTGATGGTGGTTTTAATAGTTAATCAATCTGGACCATTGATGGTGGTTGTAATAGTAAATCAATCTGGACCATTGATGGTGATTTTAATAGTAAATCAATCTGGACCATCAGTGGTGGTTTTAATAGTAAATCAATCTGGACCGTCGGTGGTGGTTTTAAAAGTAAATCAATATGGACCGTCGGTAGTGGTTTTAAAAGTAAATCAACTGGACCGTCGGTGGTGGTTTTAAAAGTAAATCAATCTAGAACATCGGTTGTGGTTTTAATAGTAATCAATATGAACCGTTCGTTCTAATAGTAAATCAATCTGGATCGTTCATGAATCAGTTACTATTTAGTCCATTCTCCTATAAATAAAAGCTTAATTCTTCTTTCATTCTCACCAATTCACTGAGATTCACAAGAGCAACTATAGAGAGAGAAACTATAGAGAGCAAGAAGAAGAGTATTCTGCTACTTCACTATATTGCGATTATCTGATCTTCTACTAAGGTAAGGGTATTATTTCTTTCAGATTCATAAGGAATACTATTTTTTTCGTATTCATACATTAATATATCTGAAATAACTTTCTCTCTGCGGATTACGTCATCGTATGACGGTGAAAATCCATTTGCAGTTTTGTATGTTATTTCTTTTCATATTCTTAAATCTAATTACTATGGTAAGTATTGCTTCTATAATCCTTGAAATTGGTGGAATATCCTTGAGTTTTGTGCTTCATCCATATCATTTTGTTGGAATATTGATCTGAACTTTCTTATTAAATATCAATATTCTCACCTAGTGTACTATTCATGGGTTACTATTTACCCTGTTACTATTCACTATAATATTATTCACTCAGGTATTCGGGGCACTTTTCATGTTGGGGTACTATTCATGAGTTACTATTCATGGGTTACTATTCACTCAAATATTATTCACTCGGGTATTCGGGACACTTTTCATGTCGGGGTACTATTCACGGGGTACTATTCTCGAAGTACTATTCACGGGGTACTATTCACCAAAAACTTTATTTCTTTTCTGTCAAAATTATTTTTGATACATGGATATTATTCTTGAATTTTACTCCACAAAGCAGTATCATGTTGGCAATTTGAACATTATTGAATTTTGGATAAATTAAATTATAAATATTTAAAAATTTATCCTTTACTTTCTTTTAATTGAATTCTTATATCATTGTCTTCATTTTCAAGCTTATATTGTGATGAAAGTCATCTTTGGCTTACGTGCATAGATGGACTGTTGATTGGTATGATTATAACCATGGATAATTCGATATTATCATGACCATTGATGATTACACGAATATTCTTGGCCCGTAGTGCAAGAATAATTTGTGGACATGATACTAATTAATATCCTTGGCCCGTAGTGCAGGGATGATTCGATGATGTAATTTATTTATTAAGCTGAGTCTCAGCGATAAAGTTAATAATAAATTTTTTAAATCATAGAAGATAGTAGATATCATGCTCTACTTGACTCTTCTAATGGATTTCTTGTTCCGCTGCAGTTAAACTTGTTGTCTATTATATTCTATCAGTTTAACATTGTTGAAGGTTAATGATAACTTATTGTGCATTATCTTTGTCATAATATGTCTTACTGGGCTAGTTGAGCTCACCCTTTTACTTCCATTGTTCTCTTCAGGAAATGAGAACGTAGCCGGAACTAGTCGGGGAACAGAATGATGGTCTGAGATGGTGTTATAGTAGTCCTCACTATTCTATAAAATAGTGTGACATTAAATGTAATGAAAACTCCATTTGAGTTTGGATATTGTCTAGATGACAATATTCGTGTAAAAACTCTCAGCTTTTGTTGTATAATTAAGTTTGTATTTGTATTTAGTACCATGTATTTGGCAACCCAAGATGGGTGATGTATACCTATTTTGGGGGCGTCACACTGCGTACAAAAGTGTCCCACAAGAACCATAGCTCAAATCCCGAGTGACAACTACAAAAGATAGCACAACGGATAGACTTTTAAGACTTGGAGATTAGGTCATGGAACCATCTTTCCGACTTCGTGCAACCTCTAATCTCATGTGATTGTGTAGCTCTCGACAGCAGCTTCTTGAAAAGGTACAACACTCCTTTGTCGGAAGCCCTGATTGAAAGTTTTGAAGGTTTAAGCGGACAATGCGTAGCCAAAGTGCACTTACTTTGAGACAATGGGACCCGCATAGCCTGGTGAAACCTGGGTTGCCGTAGGTAGACCCGCGGCCATCTGGTCTTTAAATATGAGCTCTTGGCAGCTCATTTGAAAAAAAAAGAGAAAAAGAGAGAAAATTATGTCCATTTTAGCCTGTAACCCCTGCTAGAGTGCTCTAAACTGAGTGATTCTTCTTTCTAAACACTTGTAAGCTCATGTTTTATAACATACTGAAGTTTAACCGGTAGAAACTAAGTTTTTAGGCATCAAAAGCTATCTGAAATCTTCTTGGCATCCTACAGTAAGATTTTTCAGGTTTTTAAGCTTTTTATTACTTCTATACATATATATCTACTAAGGTTGAGAGTCGCGTTGTGTGGGTATACCCAAATCGTCGATCCATGATTTTTTATTACTTATATATATATATATATATATACATATATATTTATATATACTGTCAAACTCAAACTCGAATGAGCTTCGATAAAATATTTATATGCGTTTATTGCTTTATATATATATATATATATATATATATATATATATATATATATATATATATATATATATATATATATATATATATATTATCGAACTCTATTTCGATTGAGCTTTGGATATAATATGTGGTGCATTTTTTATATATATATATATATATATATATATATATATATATATATATTATATTTATGTAAATATCTTCTTTAATCACTTTCATAATGTAGATATTTAATCTTTCAGCCTGCGGGTTAGATTTGCCTCAATCTAGCTATTTCTAACTTTAACCGGTTCCAGTGACTAAACTGGAACCGTTGAAGCTAGAATGTTTTATCTTTATTCAGATCTAGTTCTTTTTTCTAGCTTTTGCACATATTTCTTTTTCATGTGACCATAGGAATCATGTGATCACAGATTTAGCTCCTGGATCTACATTCAGTTTTTGTGATGGACATTTTGTAGCTGCAGCCAGCTTGTAAATTATCTAACGGGTCTGAATATCCTTAGATGGCTCTCATGCCCACTGTGACACCCCCAAATTCGGTACTTCCATTTCCACAGGATTTGGTGTTCACTGTACAAACATCATCTATCTATCTACCCATCTATAAATTGCAAACCATGCAATAGAATAAATAAATAATAAATCTCTCCCTTTATGGGGTTACATCAACTGAATAATAATAAATCCCAGGTTACTCTAACCTTAAAACATCTGTGCGGAAAACATAAACAAATAAGTCTTAGTAACATCAACTCTAATTACATCGCATAACCACATTAAAAAAACAGTATTCATTACTTTCGAAGCTTGCCCTTGCCCTTACTAGTGGAAGGTACGTCTGCTCTTTCGTTCTTAACTGCAATATTATTATTACGCAAGACTGAGCACGATTGCCCACAAGTATAACAATATAACAAATGAATAATAACATGCAAGAGAAATAATAACTTCTGATATAAAGCTCAACTTTTGAATCAAAAATGGATAACAAGAATCAAAAGAAATTCTGAGGGTCATAAGACCTTGAACTATGTCCTAGGTTGTCAAGTGTTTTTACTTGAAACCTTTAACAGTCATAAGACTATGGACTCTTCTTCTCGTACTTAGGGGGATCACCCTTAGTACCATCACATGCATAATATCTTAATGCTAAAGCATAAATAATCCCCTATCTGAGGTTGTTCATCTCAGTTTGACATTCTAGTCCGCACCAAAGGAAGTTTGGTTTGGATAATTCATCAAGGGATTCTGAAATTTAGAACGCTCATCAACTATGGACTAGTCGAATCAATAAGGGTTCGCTAGTCTAACAAGGTTTAACGATGGCGAATATTTAACTTGAATAACATCTCAAAAGGTATACAATAGAATAATTATTGTATAACAACATCATGCTTGAAGAATAATAAACTTTAATATACAAGACAGGCTTGATCAATAATAATGAGAACTTGCTTAATATCGAAAGATGAATTAATCAACTTATATAACGATAACAAGTAGGGTTAGGAAACTTGCTCAACGAAAGTTTAGGGTAAGAAACTTGCTCAACGTAAATGTAGAGTTAGAAAACTTGCTCAATATAACAAGATAAGGTTTAGAAACTTGCCTCATGCATAGATTACACTTAAACAAACTCGTTCTTTGAATTAAATCCTACATATCAATTACGTTCACAATACCAGTCAATAATAACGTACTAAACATCATAAGTTATTCTTTGTCTAATCTCGACTTCATGACCATACCTAGTCAAATTACCATACTTGTTTTCACATAATATAATATTACACGAACAACAAGTTAATTACATAACCAACGATTCAAATAACATGTAATCGTCTTCTTGACTTGGTAAAAACTCATTTTAATATCTCATTATATGTCTAACAGGTTTTTATGTTCATTAGACTAGGTCACTAACTCATTTCTATACTTGAACATTAAAAATTTGCATTTTCTCGGACAATCGCTAAGTGGTGCTTCTGACGCCACTTTTGTATCTTTAACTCTTGGCATGATTGGGACACTTGGCGCATGGCATGATGTATGTGGTGCATAATAGATAAATGAGGCGGGAGTTAGTGGCCATATTTAAGACTCTAGTTCCAGTTTCTGCAAGTCGCAAAAATTGCACAACACGACTAAAAATTTTCAATCAACTTATTTTTTTTACACTAATTTAGATATACCCACATGCTAGAATTCATAAATAATCAATACTTAACATCTATGGAGTGATTTTCCCCATTAAAACACATAATCACGTAATTAAAGCACATAAATTGGATTTGTTCTTGATGTTCTTGAAGTTCTTGAACAAAAACATGGATTTTAATGCTCTGATTCGTTATAAAGCCAAATCCAACCATTCAAGTTTCATTTTTTTCATTTTAACATGCATAATCATATCAATGTGTGAATTTTAAAATAATTTATATTTGACATATAAAAATCACGTATAAGGCCATATGTCCATATCACGTACTCTATAATCGTATACTGTAAAATTTCATGAAACTGATGATATTGAATTATGCAATATATATATATATATATATATATATATATATATATATATATATATATATAAAACATGCCACTACTCGAATTATTACATATATTCTTATAACAACTTTCCAATTTGCAGAGATTCACAGAAGACTTTAAGCCATATTCATGAAACTTAAAAGACGTAAAATAAGAATTTGGGTTGAAGAAAATTACCCAAGCGTAGATTAGTAGGATTGAAACCTTTCCTAATTTCTTCTTAACTCTGACAATCTCTTAACAATCTCTGAACTTTCAAACTCTCTCTCTCTCTCTCTCTTCTCCTCTCTGTTTTTGCGGACTTAGAAAAATAATAAGAAAAGAGAAGACGCGTCGATAATAAAGGAGAAAATCGACCTTGAGAGAGGTCGATTATCCCCCCAATCATGGGTAACTTCCCTCAACTCCCACCAAGGCCATGTTTGGCTAGTTAGAATAGGTTTTAAAAATCATTTAATTTAATAAAACTTTATCATATAGTTTAAATAATGTCACACTCATTTATAAAATAAATCAATATCTAGTTTAATTTATTTAAATAAAATAAAATAATTTCTCATTAATTCACATAGTCACGTGATTAAATTTTCTCATTTAATAATAATATCAATTATTAAATCTCTAATTAATAATTAAATTAATTAAAATAACAAAGGCTTATTAAATATTTCTTTTAATTTAATAAGCTCACATAAATACATACATCGAATAATAAAATTCTCCACTTCAATTTAATAAATATAACACATATAATTAAATTAATCTATCACAACTTCATCAATTAATTAATTAATCTAATAATTAATTCATCGAAAAAATATTTATTTAATCCAATAAATATTTAAATTAAATTACAAAATCTCAGTTGTCACACCCACAAGGAGTTCGACACTGCTATATATCTTATTTTCTCGAATATCCCTCACATCTCAAAAATAAAAGCAATCAATACGAACACATAATAAAATGGAAGTATCAAAGGCCTCGATTACTATTGAGTACAAAGGTTTGAAAAACCTGTTTTACAAAACATCACTACTATATCTTGTTAAAATTGAACTTTTATACAAAGGTCAAACCCTTTGTATATAGGTGCAAACGAGGCATAACACTACTTCCAAAAAACTGCATATAGACCTAACTCTCACACACACACATACACAGATAAAAGTTTAAATAAAAGTTGTGGTAACCGTGTTATCATGGAAGTCATAGGATGCCTAACACCTTCCCTCTGCTTAATCAAGACCCCGGGTCCTAACGAATTTCGATTTCTCAGTCCAGTTAAACGGTGCCAAACCATCAGGTCTTTGTGAAAACCTTTTATCGGTTGAGTTGGTGCAACCATTTAAAAATACTAACTGGGGACTCTCACATTTAAATCGTTGACATATACATGTCGAACCTTTTCAAACTTATTTTTTCAAACAAATCTCACCTAAAATGAGAACAC
Organism: Panax ginseng; assembly: GCA_020205605.1. NCBI lineage: Eukaryota > Viridiplantae > Streptophyta > Magnoliopsida > Apiales > Araliaceae > Panax > Panax ginseng. The sequence goes on along the minus strand of CM035132.1, from coordinate 146,107,478 downwards.
CAAAAGACAAGAATAGAAAGGGACAAATAAAAATCCAAATGTCAATAGGTGGCGACTCTGTTGGGGACTCCAGTAAGAGGGCTTAAGCCGCTATTCAAAATTTTTAAAACTTTTATCTACTTATGTGTGAATATTGCATTTACATTGAATGGATGTATACTAATGCTTTATTTACTACACTTTAGTGCTTCGCACCATATCTGCATGTGATATTAGTGCGTCGCACATGTCATCATTTCCATACGGTGAGACGCGATGTATGTGAATATATTTTGTGTGATTCCTCCACCAGGAGGCTAACCCATCGGTGTTTGATGACTGGACTCATCGGAAGACTAATTCTACGAGGCTTAGAAAAGGCACCACTCAGATTCTCTCCAATTGAAAGATCGGATTAACTTCCGATTGATTAAATTGTGATGATATGGGGACCTTAATGCTAAAAAGCCGCGAGAGTAGCCTAAGATAGGTCAACCTCTGATAACCAAACACGGAGGGAAGTGTCTTCATACCTTCCCATTTCACTTACTTGTAATTTAAATTACTTGTAATTACATTTCCATGTCAATCTCAATGTAATGGAAAATATTAAGGAGTATGTGAACATACATTCCTTTTTTATATCAAGACCTGTCATACTATCCTGTCGTCAAAATGACTGACAATCGTTTTGCAGGAGAACCTTTAAACACTCCTAAAAAATGGACAAATTACATAGCATGTAGCATTTCCCCGTTTTCCCAGACTAAACCATATAGTGTTTTATAGGGAAATGATTTGTCTTGTTACTCGTTCAAAGTCCAAAAAAGGCACTAAGCCCACAGTCAGACATTGCTATAAAATCCCAGCGTAATCCTACTATTGTCTCTCACGAGGAGTTTGAAGGATTAAGCAATCAAATAACAAAGTTGGTTATTCTACTAAAAGAACTGCACAAACAAACTCAAGGTCCACAAATACCTATTCAAACAGAATCCTCTGCACATGGATGAATCCAGGGTCCAGACAGAGAAGTTCCAGCACCTGAGTCTCACATTGAGAAGTCCAACAAAACCCTTGAAATCACCTATCTTACAGAAGATCAAGACACCGGTGATATTTGGAAAAAGGTTCAACAAATGGAAGAAACCATTCTGTCCTTCAAAGGGATTGGAATGCATGGAAACGTGTCCTATTTAGACCTTTGTATCTTCCCTATGGTTCATTATTCGGAGAGATCCTTACACCAACTTAAAAGTGTTTATTGGAGAGCTCAGATCCTACGCTGAGAATGCAACTATTTCAGAAAAGTCTGACTGGAGAAGTCAGAGCATGGTACACCAGATTGGATAACTCCAAAATTCACAACTAGGAGGAATTAACCCATGCTTTCCTTAGTCAATACAGCTTTCAAACACAGATGGCTCCAGACAGGTATCAAATTACCAAAGTCAAGAAGCAAGTCAATGAGTTATTCAAAGAGTATGCCCAAAGATGGAGGTGTCTGGCTGCTCAAGTAATCCCATCCATGACAGAGACTGAGATGGTGATGACCTTTATAGATATTAAAGAAGCTCCATTTTATGAGAGGGTCCTAGCTAGAATAGGAAAACCATTTTTAGAAATGATCAAGCATAGAGAAATGGAAGAAATGGGATTGAAGTCTGGGAAGATTCAAAACCTCGTCGCTTTAAAAGTCATTGTTGAGCATATCCAATCTGGAAGTTATGGGAACAACCCCCGGAGGGTCCATAAGAAGAAAAAAGAGGATGCTTCCTTGATACTGCAAGGACAAAAAGGAAATCAAAACTTGCCTATTCAAAAGAGAAACTACTCCCCTTTTCAAGCATAGTCCTCAAATCCTCCCTTACCAAAGAGTGGAGAAATTAGATGCTCAAGATTGATCACACCCTTAGGGGATTCACTCAAAAACATTTTCAAACATCTGACTACTCAGAAGAAAATCACTCATCTCCTTCCACCAGCTAATCCAAGTGGAAAGGGCTTCAATACAAGCAAGAAGTGTGCTTACCATTCTAGAGCTCCAGGCCACGACACTCAGGATTGTTGAGCCCTCAAGCATAAGATCTAGGACTTAATAGACAGTGGTGAAATCGTGGTAACCAAACCCGAACAACCACATATTCAAGATAACCCTCTCCCTCAACACAAGGCGGAGGATATTAACATGATCAATAGAGGCAGTGGAGAGAGCTCCAAGTACCTCAAATATGTGGGTGGTTCTCCCCAAACCAGTAAAGATAATTTCAACAAGTGGGATTATTCAGAGTTCCAGTTCATGAGGGAACGGGAGTTAAAGTCTCTTGACGAACAGGTCAATTAACTGGCAGAACTAGTGATACACCAACACCAAGTCACACGACAGTTGTTCAGTTAGGAGCATGCTAGTCTCCTATCTCTTATCACAAAGACTCCACTACTCACCTAGGAGAGTGAAACCTTGGAGGAAAAACTTGCCAAAAAAGCAAGAGCCCAAGCCCGTCGGGACTTTGCCAACAAAAGGGAGTTCACCTATTTAGGTCAACCGGTGGAAGAAATGTTGCAGATGCTGATCAATGAAGGAAAGATCGTTGCACTGCTACCTCCATTCAACCCACACTTAAAAAGATTTGATTTTATTGGAGTATATCAATACCACTCCCATTCTCGCGGTCACATCACTGAAGAATGTTGGGCACTCCTCCATCTTATCCAAAATATGATTGACAGCGGTGACCTACAAATGGCAGACGATGACACCGTATCACTTGAGAGTGGACATACATTTCCTCCAAGATCACAAAGATGGAAGGAAATTATAGCAGTTATATCTTCTAAGGGAGATTTGGTTGCCACATCATTTATAATTCAACCTATCAAGCTCAAAGGAGTTAAAAACCCTTTGAAGGTGGCTGCACCAGCACCACTCATATTTCCATTTAGGCCACAATATCATATCATTAACCTTAAGAAAGTCTTATGGAACTATAGAGAGGTTGAAAGATCAACGTCTAACATAACTACTGCGGTATCCAAGGAAAATCCACTTTATCTCCCTCGATGAGTGATGAAGCTAGTCATTAGATCTAAGGGGAAAGTGCCAAAAGAGAAAATCGAAGAATTCCTCCGCAAGATGGGACATAATGTAGCCATGGTGGTGCAAAGCTTGAAAGAAGCACCATAACAGATCTCTATTTTGGACTTGGTATTCTCTTTAGAAGATCATCAAAAGGTTTTACTAAAGATATTGGAAGAAGCCCACTTTCCAAAGACAGTGGATGTAGAAAAGTTTCATCATCTGGTAGATCACATCTTCAATAGCAATGTGATATCTTTCACCAATGATGACATACCTCCCGAAGGGACAGGTCATTGCAACTGCTGCACATAACGGTGATGTCTTCCGGATATGTGGTCGGAGGAGTGCTAATAAATGGAGGATCATTCCTAAACATCTGCCCGTATGCCACATTGGAAAGGATGAACATCAATCTCAATCGAATTCCAAGCAGCCACATAGTCATCAAAGCCTTTGATGGATCTCAGCGAAATGTTGTCGGAGAGATTGAATTACCAGTGGAAATTTGTCCACATACATTCTAAATATCTTTTCAAGTTCTCAAAATTAGTATGAGATATAATTTACTGTTGGGAAGACCTTAGATCCATATGGCGGGAGTCGTCCCATCCACTCAGCATCAACAACTCAAGTATATCATCAACAGTAATCTAGTCATTGTCAGTGCTAAACTAGAGTATCCTATCCAAAGTGATATACCTCTCATCAGATTCAATGAACAAGTTCAACCTGTCAGCTTCCATGCCCTTGAGGTAAGCAACAATTACTATCAACCCATCGAGGCTCCAGCTCTGAAACCCAGAGTTTTTGCTGAGGTAATGTCGGCCAGTTAAGAAATGATATCCTTGGTTTTCCAACCAGGACAAGGGTTAGGAAAGAATCAACATGGAATCAAATGTCCGATTCAAATTCCTAGCTAGACAGGGAAGGCCGGACTAGGCTACTCCTCTGGGCTCAATCACAGGAACCTGCACAAGCATACACTGGTACCTTCATCTACAAGACTATTGCCTAAACCTACAGATGCAGATTTTGTATGGCCTCTAAGGATAATTCATGTGTCTATGCCAGGTATGTTGTTTCCTAAGCTGATACCAATTAATGGGAAAGAAGTCCTGATTTCACACCCAAACATGGAGGAAAGGAATCAAAGGCTCAAACAAGACATTAAGAGACGGTTATCGAAGATGTACTTCCTATCACATACCAAGGGTATGAACAAGGATATCTCGGATGACGACTGCTCAGATGTTATGGTTATCTTTCAAGAGGAGGAGGACAGTAATTGTCCCTTCATCATAGTGGTCCACCAAGACTTGACCCTCGGCAATTGGAGCAACACTCCTTGTATTTGCCAAAAAGGGTAAAAAGGGCAGAAAATCCCTCTACCCTGTAGATAGCAATAACTGCTTACTTTTGTTGTGAAGTATTAGCAGTTATTTTTGTCATGTCATGCTAACACTCTGTAGGATTAAACAGTTTCATATATTAAGTGAAAGCATTTTGTTTCAGGATTCTAAAGTTAGATTTGCCTAAACTTGCTGATGGAGTGCCAATTCTTCACAAGGATTACAACTTTGATGTAAAGTTAGACTCTGACTTGATGGAGATTGAACAAAAGGACTATCAAGTGCCTGAGGAGATCAAAGAATGGGTCAAAGACAAACCTATGCCAAACCTTGATCAAACCACCTCTTTCAACCATGGAACCTCAGAAAACCCCAAACAAATCCAAATTGGTACGAATCTTACTCCAAGCCAAAGAAATGACATGGTTATTCTATTAACCCAATTCCAGGATGTGTTTGCATGGTATCATTAAGACATGATTGGTTTGTCAACTGACATCGTCATTCATCACCTACCCATCAAAGAGGGATTCAATCCAGTCAAACAAAAACTCAGGCAGTTAAAACCTGAGTGGAGTTTGAAAGTCAAGGAAGAAATTGTGAAACAATTTCAAGCTGACAACATCATGGTATCAACATACCCTGAGTGGCTATCAAACATAGTCCCCGTACCTAAACCCGGATAAAAGGTGCGAGTATACGTGGATTACAGGGATCTAAACAAAGATTGTCTTAAAGATAACTTTCCCGTACCATTCATCCATATACTCATTGACAATACAGCTCAGTATGGCACCTACTCCTTTATTGACTATTTTGTTGGGTATCACCAAATCATGGTTTCTTAAGAGGACCTAGAGAAGACAACATTCATCACTCCTTGAGGAACCTTTTGCTACTGACGGTTGTTATTCGGCCTCATCAATGCTGGAGCTACCTATCAGTGAGCCATGATGGCTCTTTTCCACGATCTAATGCACAAGGAGATAGAAGTCTATGTGCATGACATCATTGTCAAGTCCCAATGGGAAGAAGACCATATAGACCATCTCAAAAAGCTTTTCAACAGGTTGTGTAAGTACAACTTGAAGATAAATCTGGCCAAGTGCACCTTTGGCATCAAGCCAGGCAAGTTGCTAGGATTCCTAATGAGCCACAAAGGCATTGAGCTGGATCCTGTAAAAATTTAAGCCATTACTGAGATGCCCATGCCCCAGACAAAGGTGGAAATATAGGGATTTTTGGGAAGAATCAAATTCATTAGCCGATTCATATCCCAACTCACAGAAACCTGTGAACCTATCTTCAAGTTGTTAAGTAAGAACTCCTCCAAGAAATGGAACGAAGAGTGTCAAAAAGCCTTCCTTTCCATTAAAAAGAAACTAGTCAAAGCTCTTGTCCTAGTACTTCCCAAGGATGATGTTCCCCTATTTATGTACCTATCAATAGAGGTCAAGAAAAAGATATCTATTACCTCAGCAAAAGATTCAGCATTAGTGAGCACAAGTATACCTTGATTGAGAAAACTTGTTGTACATTAACATGGGCTTCCATGAGATTATAGCATTATCTCCATGGTCATACAACCCATCTCATATGCCTCATAGATCCTCTCAAGTACGTGTTCAACAAACCTCTATTGAATTGTCGAGTGTCCAAATGGTAGTTGCTCCTATAGCAATTTGACATCATCTGCATAACTCAAAAGTCTATCAAAGGTCAAGTAATTGTGGATCAACTGGCCGACACACCATCGGGGGATTTCAAACCCTTGGAAACATATTTCCCTGATGAAGGGGTAATGACAATTTAGCAACACCATCATGACAATACACCCCAATCATGGATGATGTATTTTGATGGAGTTGTAAACATGGAAGGTACCAGAGCTGGAGCAATTGTAGTATTTATTTCGGGAGAGCAGTATCCCATTGCCATCAAATTGAGTTTGTCAACACCAACAACACAGCTGAGTATGAAGGCTGCATAATGAGGTTGAAGCTAGCCCAATCCATGGGTGTCAAACGGTTAACTATCTTTGGAGATTCTAAACTGGTAATTAGACAAACCACTGGGATCTATCACACCAAAGATTTATATTTATTGCCTTACCATCGGCAAGTTATCCAGATGGCTTCGAAGTTTGAAGAAATATCCTTCCTCCAAATTCCTCAAAACATGAATGACTTTGATGATTCACTAGCAACTTGGTCTCCTTGATCAACATACCTGAAAGGGAAAGAATTCAAAATATCACATTTGCACACTAAAAGGCACCAGCCCCAGCTTACGGGAATTACATCGGAGAAGTATTGGATGAGCTGCCTCCCATCCAACACCTTTCGTATTAGTCTATCAAGAAGTATCTGTGAGATGGATCTACGCCCGCTGAGGCAAGTCAAGCTGAAAGAAAGCTGATCTATAGAATGGACATGAAATTCTATCTGAGCGGAGATGCATTCTATAAAAGAGATGCAGGACTAGGCCTTCTAAGATGCCTAGACAAAGATCAAGCTCAGAGACTCATGGATGAAATCCATGGGGGAGTATGCGTCCCACACATGAACGGTCCTGTACTTGTCAAGAAAATCTTAAGAACTTGGCATTACTGGCTCTTTCTCAAAGCTGATTGTGATGATCACATCAAGAGATGTTACCAATACCAAATACATGGAAATGCTATCAACTCCCCTCCAAGGGAGCCTCACAATATGAGTTCTCCCTAGCCCTTCTTAATATAGGGAATGGACGTGATCGGGATGGTCATCGGTTTATCTTCACTATGATCAACTACTTCACCAAGTGGGTAGAAGTAGCCTCTTTCCCCAGGGTTACTAAAGAGGTTATCATTGATTTCATCAGAAACAATGTCTTTTGTAGATACGGACAACCATAGGAGATTGAATCAGATAATGCCAAAAACTTCAACAACCAAATGATGGAGTAATTATGCAGTAAATTCCACATCAAGCTTATCAACTCCGTTATCTATCATCCAAAGATGAATGGTGTTGTTGAGATGGCTAATAAGAATATTAAAAAGATCATGCAAAAGATGTTTGTCAATTACAAAGGATGGCCTGACTTGTTGCTTCTGGCTCTATTAGCCTATAGAACGTTAATGCGCACTTCCACTAGGGCAACCCCCTACTCATTAACCTATGGCATGGAAGTAGTGCTCCCCATAGAGGTGGAAATGGAATCCCTGAGAGTGTTGATAGACGTCCAGCTGGATGAAGACCAATGGTTACAAGATCGGTACCACCAATTATCTCTCATAGATGAAAGGCGGGCCACAACCATCTTCCATGGTCAGTTATACCAACAGAGGATCGCTTGATCCTACAACAAGAAATTCTTGCTACGAAAGTTCAAAGAAAATGACTTGGTCTTGAAGAAGGTCCTGGACAACCAAGATCAATCTTAAGGAAAATTTACCCCAAACTGGGAAGGCTCATTTGTTGTCAATGAGGTATTGACAGGAGGAGCCCTCAGATTATAAGAGATGGATGGTGAGGAATTCTCCCAACTCATCAACTCGGACGCCGTGAAATGGTATTATGTCTGAAGTTACCTGCAAGCCAACATCCTGGTTCTAGATCATTAGATCCATCAGTCAATTTAGGTTTTCAAAACCTTTCACTATATACAACTTTCAAGTTTGTCCCACCAGGGACGAACTACGCAGACCTGATCTCCCCAATACACAGGAGTACGTAAGCAGCCATTTTATGGTTCGACCTAACTTTAGAAAAAACAAAAAAATCTCTACACCCTTCCACATACAACTTTCAACCTTTTTACGCAAGGTTGGAACTACAAAACTGATCTCCCCTTCATCAATGGGAGATACGTGAGGCATCCATTCATGGTGTGGTCTCACCCCTACCAAAAATATAAAAACATATTAACATTACTGGGATCATCCTTCAAAATTTCAAACTAAACCATAAGAAATGGAACTACCTGATCTCCCCAATACACGGGAATACATCGGTGACCATCTATGTGGCGGTTAAACCACACCTCATCGGCTCAAACCACATGGATGGAACTACGTGGTCTCCCCACACAAATGGGAGAAAAACTGATGATTATCTAAGCTGCAGTTGAATCCTCAAATATAAAAACCAATTCATAAGAGATGGAACTACCTGGTCTCCCTAATACAAGGGAGTATCGGTGACCATTTGTGGTGTGGTCAACCTTAGAGAGGAAAGCCAAAATCCTCTCCATAATCAGTCCCAATACACCAAAGGGTAGAGGAATACAAAGATCAATGATCCATTCTGAAAGATCCTAAGACATCTCAATGTCCATCCATCAAGGAGGAGTTTAGAATACATCAGGATCACAAGACCTAGAGAACAGGCAACTATCAAGTAAGTAACAAGGCATATTTAAAAGGGAAGTGGATCAAAACATATTTTCTTGCCATATAATACTATATGATATATACAATGTATCTTGTACATGATAAAAATGGAAGAAAACTTAGTCTATGCAGGAAAATCCAAGCTAATCTACAAACTAATGGATAAGCGAGCCATCAAGTCTAACATGGCATCTCTCTCAATAGATGGAGGTAAATCTATGAGCTCCTGCCCTAGGGTATCCACACGAGCCAGGAGATCTATGGCCATCTACATGGTGCTATCATTCTCTTCAATAAATGCACTCATCTCTGCCACAATGTCAGCAGTATGAGATCTCAATACAGTACTATCTGTAGGGGCAGCATCTCGGGTAGCTAGAGCATTATCCCGCTCAACAACAGATGCATCCCTAGATGATCGTGCCTTATCCCGTTCAACAATAGCGGTATCCCTGTGAGCTAGAGCATCATCTTTCTCAACTAGAGTGGCATCTCTATCAGAAAGAGCTTTCAACATTAAGACCCTAGCCTGATCCCTCTCAAACGTCATCAGATGTAAACTCTACTCTAAATACTCTATAGAATGTAAAGTCACAGTAGCAGGAATACTGAGGGAATCAACCTGAGCTACTGACAAACTAGTAAACAGCTCATCCTCGATGGGAGAATCAGGGTACTCCATAGGTTCCCCATCATCAGAATCAATACCCGGCTCTAAGGATACAATCCTAGCCAATGAAATATCTGTCTCCAACCATATAGAATACTCTGTAGAATGACCTAGATGGATAGTCAAAAAGTCAGCCCTCTCACACTGGGTTAGGAATAAATCCTAGATAAATCCTCTGCTGACAGAAACCGAGATGACAAACACTAACCCAATGCCCCATCAAAGGGATGAACAACTTAAACTGGCCATATTATGCCATAACATCCAATGGATGATGTGACGCCCCCAAAACAGGTATACATCACCCATCTTTAGTCACCAAAATACATGGTACAAAATTCAAATACAACTTAATTATACAAACGTCGTGTAATATACGATAAAAAATAGCTGAGAGTTTAAACAGGAATATTGCCTTCTAGACAATATCCACTCTCAAATAGAGTCCTCATTACATTTATTGTCACACTATTTTATAGAAAAGTGAGGACTACTAATGCTATCATCTGGACCGTCACTCCGCTCCCCGACTCGTCCCAGCTATATTCTCATTTCCTGAAGAGAATAGTGAAAGAAAGGGTGAGCTCAACTAGCCTAGTAAGAAATATTATGACTATGATAATGCAGAATAAATTATCCTTATCCTTCAACAGTATAACAACTGATAGAATATAATAGACAACAAGTTTTAGATCAACAACTGTAGCGAAAATAAGCAATCCATTATAAGAGTCAAGTAAAGCATAAAATCTACTATCTTCTATGATTTAAAAAGTTTTTCATCAACTTTATCGCTGAGACTCGACTTAATAAATAAAATTGAATCATCCCTGCACCACGGCCAAGGATATTCATGTAATCATCAATGGTCATGATTATACCAAATAATCCCTAGTCATAATCATACCAACAACTGTCCATCAATGAACTAAAGACCAATGAGGACTTTTACCACATCATTCGTCACATTACGGTCATGTTTATACCGAATAATCCCTGGTCAAAATCATACCAAGTCCATTTATGCACGTAAGCCAAAGATGACTTTAATCACAATATAAGCATGAGGATGATGACAATGACATAATAATTCAATAAAACAAGTTCAAGCATAAATTTTAATGATTTATAATTTAATTTATCCAGAAATCAATAACGTCCAAATTATCAACATGATACTGCTTTGTAGAGTAAAATTCAAGAATAATATTCATGTACCAAAAATAATTTAGAGAGAAAAGAAATATATTTTTCTGGTGAATAGTACCCTGTGAATAGTACTTCGGGAATAGTATCCCGTGAATAGTACCCCAACACAAAAAGTGTCCCAAATAACCGAGTGAATGATACTAAAGTGAATAGTAATTGGGTGAATAGTAACCCATGAATAGTAACTCATGAATAGTACTCCGACATGAAAAGTGCCCTGAATACCCGAGTGAATAATACTAGAGTGAATAGTAACTGGGTGAATAGTAACTCGTAAAAAAATACCAAAGAAAATAATTTTCCATGACGAGTACAAAAGAAATGATATCTCAAACTAGTATAATAGAATATATTAAACTGCAAATGGATTTTCACCTGCCATGTAGTAATCCACGTAGACAGATCATTTCCACAATTTAATAAAGAATGAATACAAAGGATCATTCACCATGCATGTGGTAATCCGCATAGACAGGTTATTCCAACAGAATAATAAAGAATGGAATAACAGAAGAATTCACCATGCATGCGATAGAGCGCACAGACAGGTTATTCCCAACAAAATAATAAAGAATAGAACCAGGTCATGCGTAATCCGCACAGACAAAATATTCTAACAGAATAATAAAGAATCGAACCAGGTCATGCGTAATCCTCACAGACAGGATATTCCAACAAAATAATAAATAACTGAACCAGGTCATTTATAATCCTCACAGACAGGATATTCCAACAAAATAATAAAGAATGGAATAACAACAGAATTCACCAGGCATGCGATAGACCGCACAAACAGGTTATTCCAATAGAATAACAAAGAATGTAATAACAGAAGAATTTCACTATGTATGCGGTACTTCGCATAGACAGGTTATTCCAACATAATAATAAATAATGGAATAACAACTCGTATGAGTATTGAAAGAAAATAACTCTCTTTATGAATAAAAAAGAATAATACCCCTTACCTTGGAAAAAAACATGATACTGGAATAGTGAGGTAGCAGACTTCTCTTCTTCTTTCTCTCTATAATTTTTTTCTTTAATAATTGATCTATAGCTTTTGTGAATTGGTGAGAAATGAAGGAAGAATGAGCTTCTATTTATAGAAAAATATAGTTTCGATAATTGCACGTTTTGGGGCTCGAAATATTATAGTTCAATACCTTCAACTTTTCTTTCATTTTTAATTTAGTCTTGCAAGTATTATCAAACTTGCACCAGCTCCCGTAATAGTAAATAATGTGAATCAATAGTTCAATCATGGGAATCAATAGTTATAATCATGTGAAAATATGAATTACAGTATAGTACCTCCAACTATACCTCCATTTTTAACTTAGTCATGCAAGTATTATTAATGTTGCACCAACTCCCCTTATAGTACAAGAATGTGAATCAATAGTACACACATGTGAACAAATAGTTATATTCATGTGAATTAATAGCAATTAATTACTCATTTATCCGATTAATTACCCGACTGGTCAGTAAAACTACCAGACATCAATTAATATCGAAATAAATGTTGATTTCCACTAACACTAATAATTCCAACACAATGGAACTATCAATTTCATCTTTAATCAACACAAACTTATTCATCATTAATATTATAACTCATAATATTTAACAACCTGGTCGTTCGAGAAAGAGGGGCTCGATAAGGATTTCTCCCCTAATAGCAGCAATTAGATGACCAAACCTCTCGATGTGAACTTCTAGACATTGTAAATATTGTAATTTAATAATATGAATAAATTTGTCGTCTCAATTATTGATTTAATAATATAACATATTATGCGAGATGATCTTGTGACAATAATGAATCAATAATATGAGAGATATGATGCGTGCGACAATTATCAAGCAATAATTGAGTATAAGCGAGTGACTTCTCACGTAAGCATCAATAATCAATCTTTGTGTGCTACTATGCAACCATGCGTATTACTGTACTTTTACTACTGGGTAGTTCAACAGTTTTAACGGTAACACTTTCACCGTTATTTTTAATAAAAGATAATTTTGTCGTTTTCTTATTACGACAATACTTCCATTATGGGGTCCACCAATGATTGTGCCGTCGTACGAATATTCCCTGTTAAAAAGAATATTCTCTGACCAATCGAATATTATATAACCACTTGTTTACTTTGCAAAATTTGTAAATATTACCCACAACTATAACATTATATCAAATCCACACCATAATATTCAAAAAAAATCGAGAAATTTAAATCTTTATTCATAAAATATGGGGTCTCACAATCTCCCCACCTTATGAAATTTTTCCCTCAAAATTTATGTATGTACCTGGTATGCCAAAGAGGTGAGGATACCTTTGTGACGCCCCCAAAATAGGTATACATCACCCATTCTGAGTTGTCAATATATGGTACAGAAACAACTACAACTTTATTAATACAACATAATAACTGTGAGTTTAAATACAAATATTGTCATCTAGACAATATCCATACCCAACTAAGTCCTCATTACAATTATTGAAACATTATTTTACAAAAATGGTGAGGACTACTAAACAACTCTCTTCTAGAACCATCATTCCATACCCCGACTCGTACTCGCTACATTCTCGCCTCCTGAGAAGAAAAATGGAACAAAAAGGAAAAGAGTGAGCTCAACTAGCCCAGTAAAGAACATTATGACTAAGATAATATAAAACAAATTATCGTTAGTCTTCAACAGGAAAAAAATCTGAGAGAATATAATAAACAACAAGTTTTAGATCAATATTCGCAGCGGAAATAATAATTCATAGAAGAGTTACGTAGAGAATGAAATCTATTATTATCTATGAATTTAACAGTCCATCAATAGTATTTTTATCCCTGTAACATCAATCAATGCACATCTTGAATCATATATTCATCTTTGCACTCTGTGCCAAAGATATTCATCGATTAAGTCATGTTCATCTCAACACCTATTCATCTTTGCACTACGGGCCAAAGATATTCATTATATAATCATCAATCTTTGCACTACAGGCCAAAGATATTCAATAATATCATCATTTAGGATTGAGGATGTTGAAAAATATTTTAAAGAAAACGAATTCAGTGAAACAAAAGAATAAATATTAAGGATTCATATTTAAGCTATTTCATGTCCAAAAATACCTCATAAATAATCATAGTAGTGTAAAATTCAAGAATGATCAAAACATGGATACAATCAAAGCTAGTATCCATAATAGATATTTTGGACGAAAAAAAAAAATTTCATTTTTTTGATGAATAGTGTCGTACTCGTGAATAGTGCCGTATACGTGAATAGTGTCGTATACGTGAATAGTAACCCTGACACAAAAAGTTCCAAATTTGATTAAAAGTTCAGATCAATACTTTAGCATAATAATATTGGAAGAATTAATATCATTTTTAAAAAAAAAATATCCCTTACCTCGAAAAGACAATACTTCTGACTGGAATTCTGAATATAGTGCTGAAGGGAACTTACACCGTATAACAATACTCAAAGTATCAAAATACTCACAAGAATATACTCAATATATAGAGAGAGAAATAGAGAGAAAACTTCAGTTTCTGGTATAATTTTCAATTCTAACCTAAGCACCCTATTTATAGGAAAATGCTTTAAACACCAAAGCAGAAAATTTATTAAATATTATTATTATTTTCTAAAACTTCCTTCACACATTTTTCTTAATCAAAGATCAGCCACACATGTAGCCCACCTCCCAAAAAGAAAAAAAACGTTTTTCTTTTATAAAATAATTGAAACTTCTAAAAATCAATTATTTCGGAACTCCGGAACTTCAATAATTCATAATAAATAGCCCTTTATCAAAAAATTCAAAACTCGCTTCTTTTCCATAGGAAATTTCATTATCTACAACTTTGCAGAAGAAAATTTTTCCAAATTCCAAATAGAAATTGACCGAAATTCACAAACGGGCGATTTTACAGGCTATAATCAAATTTCATTCAAGAAATGGGGTCCACAGACATGAAAAATATGTTTTAAATATTTTTGGTAACAAAAATAATCCTCCTCCTTAAATACTCATATATCCCACATTCATTGTAAAAATATCACCATTATTATATTATTAAAATATAATAATATATTTAAATAAATTTTTTCTCAGAAAAAGATAAAATATTAATTTTCAACAATTGTCACATTAAAAATTTTCTCCATCTATATCCACATAAAATCAATATTTTCCTCATCATATAAATCAATAATTAATTATTCACAAATAATATTACAGAATCACAATCATCGATAACTAGGCGGTTCCCTGGGATAGAGGGGCTTTCCAATAAAGATTTCTCTCTTCTTGGCGGCGCAATTAGGTGACCAAACCTCTCCTTGGGATGAGAACTTTCTAGGCGTTGCCAATAATGTTATCTAATAATATTATTCAGATAATATGAATTATTGCTTCGATAATGAAAAATACTGTGTAGTAACAATTATTGAAACAACAGTAACATAAAATATCAACGCAACAATTATTGAATCAATAAAATAAAATACTGAACAGTAAGAATGGGGCCCACACAAGGCTGCACCGTCATATGAATATTCCCCTACAGGAAGAATATTCCACGACCGAACGAATATTTTATAACCACTTGCTTATTTGAAATATTTGCGTATTTTACCCATAACTATCCACATTAATCAATTCAACCCTTACTATTTCAAAATAATAAATAGAGGAAATTAAATTTCATTTATTAATAATTTGGGGTCTTACAACCTCCCCTCCTTATGAAATTTCGTCCTCAAAATTAACGTACGTACCTGGTGTTTCAAAAAGGTGAGGATACCTCGCTTTCATTTCCATTTCCAACTCCCAGGTTATTTCCTCTATAGCATGATTCCTCCACAAAACTTTAACTTGTGGTATGACCTTTGTGCATAGGACATGCTCCTTTCTATCCAAGATCTTGACAGGTACCTCCTCATACGTTAAGTCTTCGGCTATCTCATCCGGTTCTAACTCAATAATGTGGTCCGGGTCTTTCACATATTTACGAAGCACAGATATGTGAAAAACATTATGAACACGAGACATACTTGGAGTTAACGCGAGTCTATAGGCTACATTTCCTACTCGGTCAAGAATTTGAAATGGACCAATAAATCATGGATTGAGGTTTCCTCTCTTCCTGAATCTTGTAACTCCCTTCCATAGGGCAACACGCAACAATACATGATCCCCAATAATAAATTCTACGTCCTTTCGATGAAGATCCGCATAACTCTTTTGTCGATCTTGTGCCATTTGTATACATTGTCGAATCATTTGGATCTTTTTTGTAGTCATACGTACCAACTCGGGTCCCAACAATGTTGCTTCACCCACCTCGCCCCAACATACTGGAGAGCGACACTTTCGTCCATATAATGTTTCAAATGGAGCCACACATATACTTGCCTGATAACTGTTGTTGTAGGAGAATTCCACCAATGGTAAATACTTATCCCAACTGCCCTTGAAGTCTAGGACACAGAGTCTTAATAAATCTTCAAGAGTTTGAATAGTCCTTTTCGATTGTTCTCATCCGTTTGAGGATGGTATGTCGAATAGAATCGTAAATCCGCACCCATAGCTTTTTGCAAGCTAACCCAAAATCTTGAAGTAAATCTTGGGTCACGATCTGAAACTATGGATACTGGCATGCCATGAAATCTCACAATCTCATTTACGTACATTTGAGCAAGACGTTCAAGGGAATAAGTCTCCCGTATCGGCAAGAAATGAGCAGACTTGGTTAATCTATGAACAATAACCCAAATAGGATTGATGCCTTGAGAAACCGTAGGAAGACCCGTAACGAAATCCATAGTAACGTGTTCCCACTTCCATTTCTGAATCTCAAGTGGTTGCAATGGACCCTTTGGCACTTGATGCTCTGCCTTTACACGTTGACAAGTTAAACACGTTGAGATAAACTTTGTAATCTCTCTCTTCATATTGTTCCACCAAAATGTATGTCGAAGATCACGATACATTTTGGTACTTCCAGGATGGATTGCAAATGGTGTATTGTGTGCCTCCATCATAATCTTATACTTCAAATCAGAATCGTTAGGAACACAAAGTCTGGAATGAACTCGAAGTATTCCTTCTTCATCGATTCTTGCTTCTAGAATAGCACCTTCGTGTACTTTCTTCTTCATAATCATCAGTTCCTGGTCTGTGGCTTGAGCAACTTTAACTTTCTCAATTAAAGTTGGTTCTATACGTATACTTGACATCATTGCATGGGTCCCCGGAGTCTTGAATTCTATTCTCATCTTTTGTAAATCACACAAAATGGGCCTTTGTGTTAACAACATCGCACTCGTTCCCGCGTATGACCTTCTACTCAATGCGTCAGCTACCACGTTCGCCTTTCCAAGATGGTGTTGAATAGTGTGGTCATAGTCTTTCAATAGCTCGAACCACCATCGCTGCCACATGTTGAGTTCTTTTTGAGTGAAGAAATATTTGAGGCTTTTATGGTCTGAATATATCTCCACTTTCTCCCCGTATAGATAGTGCCTCCGGATCTTTAGTAAAACGATCACGCCAACTCTAGATTATGAGTAGGATAATTTCTCTCATATTCTTTAAGTTATCGCGAGGCATAGGCTATGACTTTTCCACGTTGCATGAGAACACATCCTAACCCTTTGCTCAAGCATCGTTGTAGATAACAAATCCATCCGAACCGGATGTTATTGTTAGACAGTGCGAAATAAGTCTCCTCTTAAGCTCTTGGAAACTCTTCTCGCATTCTTCGCTCCAAACGAATTTTGTATCCTTCCGAGTTATTTGAGTTAATGGAGTAGCAACCGAAAACCCTTCCACGAATCTCCGATAATAACCAGCTAAGCCCAAAAAGCTACATACTTCGGTCACCGTCTTCGGTTGCTCCCAACTTTGTATTGCTTCAATCTTCACCGGATCAACAGATACTCCATGTTTTGACACCACGTGCCCAAGGAATGCTACTTCCTCAAGCCAAAATTCGCATTTCTTCAACTTGGCATAAAGCTTGTTTTCACGAAGCCTTTGGAGTACCAGCTTCAAATGGTGTTCATGATCTTCACGGCTTTTGGAATATATGAGGATGTCATCAATAAAGACAACAACGAACTGATCCAAATAATCCTTGAATACTCGGTTCATCATATCCATGAAAGCCGCAGGAGCATTAGTCAATCCGAAAGACATGACTAAGAATTCATAATGACCGTACCGAGTTCTGAAAGTAGTCTTTGGAGTATCCTCAGTTCTAATCTTCAGTTAATGATATCCAGAACGAAGATCGATCTTTGAAAAGAATTGTGCTCCTTGCAACTGGTCAAATAGGTCATCAATACGAGGTAGTGGATACCTATTCTTGATGGTGACATGGTTCTATTCCCGATAGTCAATACAAAGTCGCATACTCCCATCTTTCTTTTTTACGAATAAAATAGGAGCACCCCAAGGAGATGTACTAGGACGAATGAAACTGATGTCCAACAATTCCTGTAGTTGGACCTTTAACTCCTGAAATTCAATAGGAGCCATTCGATATGGGATTTTAGAAATGGGCTTTGTACCAGGTTCAAGATCAATAAAGAATTCAACTTCACGTTCTGGGGGTAGACCGGGAAGTTCTTTAGGAAATACATCAGGAAAGTCAATAACAACAGAAATATTATTCAAATTTGACGTGTCTTTATTCAAATCCATAACATGCGCTAAGAAAGCTTGACATCCGTTTTTCAATAAACGAATAGCCTTATGACTTGATATGATAGTGATTGATTTTAATGGTTTAGTTGCTTGAATTCAAACAACATGTTGTTTAGGAATATGAAAACTAACAACCTTACGAAAACAATCAATTTTGGCATGATGAGTAGTTAACCAATCAATCCCTAAAATCACATCAAAAGCAAGTATCTTTAAAGAGATAAGGTCAACAGGTAATGTGATGGTGCCAACTTGGATTAGACAAGATTTATAAACAGTGGATGTGATGAAAGTTTCTCCTAATGGAGTTTCCACAGATAGGTCAAAGTCTAATTTCTTCGGAGTCAAGTTTAAACATTGAGCACAAGCAGGAGAGATAAATGAATGGGTAGCACCGGTATCAAGTAATGTATAAACTTCATAAGAATTTATGATTAACTTACCCGTGATCACCTCGTTTGGGTTCCTCGTACTTTGTCCAGTCACGACAAATGCTCTTCCAGGAACCGTTGACTTTGACTTTTCTGGGACAGCCTTTTGAGTCACCGTCCCTGCTGAACTTGGTTTCGCTACCATACAATCTCGAGCGATATGTCCTTCTTTTCCATAATTATAACATACCTTAAACTGTTGTGGGCAGTTTGGGCTGATATGTCCTTCCTTCCCGCACTTATTGCATACGACCGGTGGTCGTTCTCCTCCCTTAGAACCAGTTGCTGCTGGTGTTGACGTCTTCACATGGTCATTGTTAAATCTCCTCTTTTTAAAATCTCCCCCTGACTCGCTTCTTCTATTTTCATGGCCATGATTACCACCAGAGTGGTTACCATTTTTGTCCATCTTTTTCTTTCTCCGCTAGTTATCGTTATTCTGTTGACTACTATCTCCGGTATGATCCTGGTTATGGTCCCTCGGTTGAACGTACTCGTTATCTCGCTCTAACAATTGAGCCTTGTTAACAACATCTGAATAGAGAGAAAATTTATGAGAAATGAGATACTGACGTATGCCAGGTTTCAAACCTCTCAGAAACATCCGCGTCATACGTTCCTCATTCTCCACTAAATGAGGTGCAAACCTGGATAACTCGGCAAACTTTCCCTCGTACTGGGACACCGTCATGTTATTTCGCTCCAGTCTAATAAACTCTACCTCCTTCATATGATGAACACTTTCAGGAAAGTACTTGTCATTGAATAGTTTCTGAAATGTCTCCCAAGACATGCTGAGCGCGGCTGGATGGGTACGCTTCACAGATTCCTATCAGTAATCTGCCTCATTACGGAACATAAAGGTGGCGAATGGCACCTTCTGCTCCTCCGTGCATCCCAAGACATCGAATATCTTGGAGATTTTTTTGACCCATGTCTCCGCCTTAATCGGATCCGTCTTTCCCCAGAATTCTGGTGGTCCCAACTCTTTGAACTGCTTGGTTGTGACAACCCGTGAATTGCTATCATTTCCTCCTGTATTTTGAGCATGAGTTTCCCTCGTCTGATTTTGTATGAACTGCAAAAAGCTTCTAAACATCCCCTCGTTCATCATCTGCTCAATGGTATTGTTCATAGGAGGAACATTGCCAACTTGTTGCACGTTCTCCTCGTTGGTAAGTACATGCATCTCCACGGTCTCATTTACTCCACTTTTAACATTCTCGGTTGCCATTCTTAAATACTACCATAAAACAAGGGTTAATTAAGGAAATCAATATATCACATAATATCCCTATATACTGACCAACTAACAAATTAGCTTAGGTAGGACACACTAGCGAAGGATTTACTCGTCTCTCCCATCCTAGTTCTATTCCCCGATCTCCGCCAGAGATCATATCCCTAAGCTCTGATACCAACTGTGATGCCCCCAAAATAGGTATACATCACCCATTCTGAGTTGTCAATACATGGTACAGAAACAACTACAACTTTATTAATACAACATAAAAACTATGAGTTTAAATACAAATATTGTCATCTAGACAATATCCATACCCAACTAAGTCCTCATTACAATTATTGAAACATTATTTTACAAAAATGGTGAGGACTACTAAATAACTCTCTTCTAGAACCATCATTCCATACCCCGACTCGTACTCGCTACATTCTCCCCTCCTGAGAAGAAAAATGGAACAAAAAGGAAAAGAGTGAGCTCAACTAGCCCAGTAAAGAACATTATAACTAAGATATTATAAAACAAATTATCGTTAGTCTTCAACAGGAAAAAAATCTGAGAGAATATAATAAACAACAAGTTTTAGATCAATATTCGCAGTGGAAATAATAATTCATAGAAGAGTTACGTAGAGAATGAAATCTACTATTATCTATGAATTTAACAGTCCATCAACAATATTTTTATCCTTATAACATCAATCAATGCACATCTTGAATCATATATTCATCTTTGCACTACAGGCCAAAGATATTCATCAGTTGGTCATGTTCATCTCAACACCTGTTCATCTTTACACTACGGGCCAAAGATATTCATAATATAATCATCAATCTTTGCACTACAGGCCAAAGATATTCAATAATATCATCATTTAGGACTGAGGATGTTGAAAAATATTTTAAAGAAAACGAATCCAGTGAAACAAAAGATTAAATATTAAGGATTCGTATTTCAGCTATTTCATGTCCAAAAATACTTCATAAATAATCATAGTGGTGTAAAATTCAAGAATGATCAAAACATGGATACAATCAAAGCTAGTATCCATAATAGATATTTTGGACGAAAAGGAAAAATTTCAATTTTTTCGATGAATAGTGCCGTATTCGTGAATAGTGTTGTATACGTGAATAGTGCCGTATACGTGAATAGTAACCCCGACAAAAAAAGTTTCAAATATGATTAAAAGTTCAGATCAATACTTCGGCATAATGATATTGGAGGAATTAATATCATTTTTAAAAAAAATAATACCCCTTACCTCGAAAAGATAGTACTTCTGACTGCAATTCTGAATATAGTGCTGAAGGGAACATGTATCGTATAACAATACTCAAAGTATCAAAATACTCACAAGAATATGCTCAATATATAGAGAGAGAAATAGAGAGAAAACTTCAGTTTCTGGTGTAATTTTCAATTCTAACCTAAGCACCCTATTTATAGGAAAATGCTTAGAACACCAAAGCAGAAAATTTATTAAATATTATTATTATTTTTTAAAACTTCCTGCGCACATTTTTCTTAATCAAAGATCAGCCACACATGTAGCCCACCTCCCAAAAAGAAAAAAACGTTATTCTTCTATAAAATAATTAAAACTTCCAAAAATCAATTATTTCGGAACTCTAAAACTTCAATAATTCATAATAAATAGCCCTTTATCAAAAAATTCAAAACTCACGCCTTTTCCATAGGAAATTCCATTATCTACAACTTTGCAGAAGAAAACTTTTCCAAATTCCAAACAGAAATTGACCAAAATTCACAAACAGACAATTTTACATGCTATCATCAAATTTCATTCAAGAAATGGGGTCCACAGACATGAAAAACATGTTTTAAATATTTTTGGTAACAAAAATACTCCTCCTCATATACTCATATATCCCACATTCATTGTAAAAATATCACCATTATTATATTATTAAAATATAATAATATATTTAAATAAAATTTTTATCAGAAAAAGATAAAATATTAATTTTCAACAATTGTCACATTAAAAATTTTCTCCATCTATATCCACATAAAATCAATATTTTCCTCATCATATAAATCAATAATTAATTATTCGCAAATAATATTACAGAATCACAATACTGACAACCAGGCAGTTCCCAGGATGGAGGGGGCTTTCTAATAAGGATTTCTCCTTACTGACGCGCAATTTGGTGACCAAACCTCTCCTTAGACAAAACTTTCTAGACATTGCAAATAATGTTATCTAATAATATTATTCAGATAATATGAATTATTGCTTCGATAATGAAAAATACTGTGTAGTGATAATTATTGAAATAACAGTAACATTAAATATCAACGCAACAATTATTGAATCAATAAAATAAAATATTTAATAATAATTCTTTGTAACAATTATTGAGTAGTGCCTTCTTACGTAAGAATCAATAATTGGTGCAATCAGTGTCTTCTTGTGTTTTAACCAGAGTATTTTAACAAGATTACTTCGAGTAACAACTACGCCGTTATTTATAAACAACTTATACTTGTCGTTTTCTTCATCCAATCGCTTTCCGTTATGGGGCCCACACAGGTTGTTGGCGCGTCGTGCCGCATGCGAATATTCCCTGATAGCAAGAATATTCCACGACCAAACGAATATTTTATAACCACTTGCTTATTTGAAATATTTGCGTATTTTACCCATAACTATCCACATTAATCAAATCAACCCTTACTATTTCAAAATAATAAATAGAGGAAATTAAATTTCATTAATTAATAATTTGGGGTCTTACAACCTTGAATACCTTTATCGTCGAAAACATTACACGTTGCATATGTGCATGCCCGATGTCCTCTGATTGCCTCTGAATGCACATTAGTCCCTAAAATAGCCATTTTAGGCCTTGATACTGACCTCAAATCTCAAAATATAAAGAATGAAAGTTTTAGGTCTACTCGTTATCTTTCCGAATTATCCTGAATCACCTCAATCGGAGTTTATATGAAAATGTTATGCCCAATTTACTAAAGGACGTCCAGACAGATTTTGGCTTAACACTTGACCAGTACCTAGGCGCCCAAATTTGGCCTTGGGCAAGCGCCTAGGCGCCCAAGAATAGATTCTAAGCTTTAGAGCCTAGTGCCTAGGCGCTCGAACTTTGTCACTTAACTCAAATTTTCTAGATTTTGCAACTTTTGACACACATACTTCAAATCTTCATAACTTCTTCATCTGTTATCGGAATTAGTCCATTTTCGAGGATATGGAAAGCTTGTAACATGCTCTATAAAACCCCCCATGATTTCATAATTTTTCAGATTCATTAATTATTCTGAAATTTGGCTCCAAAGTCCCCCAAGACTAAGTTTTTACTAACAAAGATACGTGAAAAATGTTATGAACACGCGACATACTTGGAGGTAAAATGAGTCTATAGGCCACAGTTCCTACTCGATCGAGAATTTCAAATGGGAAAATTAAATTGAGGGTTGAGGTAACGCCTTCTTGAACCTTCTTCTTCACATTCATCAGATTTGGGTGTGTAGCTTGAGCGGCTTTAACTTTATCGATTAAAGTCAATTCTACCCGTATATTCGTTATCTTCATGTGGGTCCCTAGAGTCTTTAACTCTATCTTCATCATTTGTAAGTTATACAAAATGGGTTTTTTGTGTTAACAACATCGCACTCGTAAACACATACAATTTTCTACTCAACGCGTCAACTACCATGTTCGCTCTTCTACAATGATATTGAATGGTATAGTCGTAATCTTCAACAGCTCAAGCCAACGTCTTTGGCGCATAATACGTTCGTTCTAGGTGAAGAAATATTTAAGGGTTTTAGAAATGGGTTTTGTACTGAGGTCAATACAAAATTCGATTTCACGCTCTAGGGGTAGGCTAGGAATTCTTCAGAGAATACGTCAAGAAATTTATTAATAATAGAAATGTCATTCAAAACTGTGACTCTCATCCAAGACTTGGATAGTACGTCACATTGATACCTATCAACTTGCCATCTTCATTCACAACTTCCCCTACAGAAAGATTGGCTTCGGTGCATCCCACACAAGGAAGTAAACAACGAAAGGCTCAGGGCTCTTTACTTATGGCTTAATATAACTGTGATTGACTTTAGTAGTTTGGTTGCTTGAATTCGCATAACAGGTTGGTTAGGAAAATAAAAGCTAAAAACCTTACGAAAATAATCAATTTTGGCATGATGAGTAGTTAACCAATTGATTCCTAAAATTACATCAAAGGCAAGTATTTTCAAAGAGATAAGATCGATAGCTAACGTGAAAGTGTTGGTTTGAGTCAAACAAGACTTATAAATAGTGGAGGTAATGAAGGTTTCTCCTAACCGAGTTTCAACCAATAAGTCAAAGTCTAATCCCTCCGGAGTCAAATTTAAACGTTGAACGCAAACAAGAGATATAAAAGAATGGGTAGAACTGGTATCTAATAAGGTATAGAGTTCGCAAGAATTTATAATTAACTAACCCATGATAACTTCATTTGGGTTCCTCACTTGTTGGGAAGTCATGACAACCGCTCTACCTTGAACTACCCGGCTTTGACTTATCTGGGGCAGCATTTGGTGTAATCACTACCTTTGAAATTGACTTTTCTATAGGGCATATTCCACCCTCAACTGCTTCATCGAACTCCTGTTTCATGATCTGAATCATTAATCTCCGATCCATATCAAATTGAGGTTGGCCGCAATGTACAGGGTAATTCAAAACTCGATGTTGGGTTCTCTCAATTGCTGTCCAGAAAGAGAAATACATATCATCTATTTTAGCCTTCTTAGATCGGACATCTCTTTCCACAATATCAACTCGTCGTGCGACTTTTACCCATGCATCACTCATTCTCACTCGTTCAGTTATTTCTTCTTTCAACTCAGATTCCAGCTTTATCATCTTATACTCTGGCAAACAGTGCTTTTGTTCAAGCATCACATAACGGGTAACACAAGCTTGAATTGTTGCATCTTTTTGCTCCACAACCGCCTGCCGTTCTTCAGCCCGCTCTTCTAACTCATGAACACGATTTTTCAATTCTAAATTTCGATCATAAAATTCTTCTAATAAATTCTCTTCAGGTTCCTCTTCTTCCTCACTCTCAACTGTTACCTCTGCGACTATCTCGGGTGCAACTATCAATTTTTCACTCACCACATGAATATCTCTAATTCCTTCTTCACATGACATCACATTATCCTGGTTGGTGATTAGAGGTGTTTCCACAATCTCATTCACTCCATTGTTAACATTTTCATCTGCCATTCTCAAATACTACCACAACACAAGGGTTAATTAACATATCACATATTATCCCTATACTCTGAACGACCAATTAAATACCAAATAAACTTAGGTAGGTCATACTAGCAAAGGAATTCCCCACCTCTCCCCTTCTAGTTCTTGTCTCACATCTCAACCAGGGATCATATCCCTAAGCTTTGATACCAACTGTGACGTCCCCAAAACAGGTATACATTACCCATCTTGAGTCGCTAAATACATGGTACAAAATTCAAATACAACTTAATTATACAAACGTTGTGTAATATACAACAAAACATAGCCGAGAGTTTAAACAGGAATATTGCCTTCTAGACAATATCCACTCTCAAATAGAGTCCTCATTACATTTATTGTCACGCTATTTAACAGAATAGTGAGGACTACTAATGCTATCATCCGACCGTCACTCCGCTCCCCGACTCGTCTCAAATTTATATTCTCATTTCACAAGAGAACGGTGAAATAAAGGGTGAGCTCAACTAGCCCGAAAGAAATATTATGACTAAGATAATGCGAGAATAAATTATCCTTAGCCTTCAACAAAGATAACAACCGATAGAATACAATAGACAACAAGTTTTAGATCAACAACCAGAAGCGAAATAAGCAATCCATTAGAAGAGTCAAGTAGAGCATTAAATCTACTATCTTCTATGATTTAAAAAGTTTTTCATCAACTTTTATCATTTGAGACTCGATTTTAATAAATAAAATAGAATCATCCTCGCACCACGACCAAGGATATTCATGTAATCATCAATGGTCATTATTATACCGAATAATCCACGGTCATAATTATACCAACATCGCCCATCAATGAACTATGTGCCAATGAGGACTTTTACCACATCATTCGTCACATTACGGGCCATGATTATACCGAATAATCCTCGGTCGAATCATACCAAGTCCATCTATGCACGTAAGCCAAAGATGACTATAATCACAATATAAGCATGAGGATGATGACAATGATATAATAATTCAATAAAACAAGTTCAAGGATAAATTTTAATGATTTATAATTTAATTTATCCAGAAATCAATAACGTCCAAATTGTCAACATGATACAGCTTTGTAGAGTAAAATTCAAGAATAATATTCATGGACCAAAAATAATTTGGACAGAAAAGAAATATATTTTTCAGGTGAATAGTACCTCTTGAATAGTACTTCGGGAATAGAACCCCGTGAATAGTACCTCGACACGAAAAGTGTCCCAAATACCCGAGTGACTGATACTAGAGTGAATAGTAATCGGGTGAATAGTAATCCGTGAATAGTAATTGGTGAATAGTACTCTGGCACAAAAAGTGCCCTAAATACCCGAGTGAATAATACTAGAGTGAATAGTAACCGGGTGAATTGTAACTCGTGAATAGTAACTCATAAAAAAAATACCAAAGAAAATGATATTCCATGACGAGTACAAAAGAAATGATATCTCGGACTAGTATAATAGAATATACGAAACTGCAAATGGATTTTCACCCGCCATGCGGTAATCCACGTAGACAGATCATTTCCATAATTTAGTAAAGAATGAATACAAAGGATCATTCACCATGCATGCGGTTATCCACATAGACAGGTTATTGCAACAGAATAATAATGAATGGAATAACAGAAGAATTCACCATGCATGCGACAGACCGCACAGACAGGTTATTCCCAATAGAATAATAAAGAATGGAACTAGGTCATGCGTAATCCACATAGACAAGATATTCGAACAGAATAATAAAGAATGGAACCAGATCATGCGTAATCCGCACAGACAGGATATTCCAACAGAATAATAAAGAATGGAACCAGGTCATGCGTAATCCGCATGCATGACGAGGATATTCCAATGTAATAATAAAGAATGGAATAAAAGAAGAATTTCACCATGTATGTGGTATGGCATGATAGCCATAAAAGTTATTCCAACATAATAATAAAGAATGGAATAACAACTCTTATGAGTATTGAAAGAAAATAACTCTCTACATGAATACAAAAGAATAATACCCCTTACCTTAGAGAAAAACTGGATACTGGAATAGTGAGGTAGCAGACTTCTCTTCTTCTTTCTCTCTATAATTTTTCTCTTTAATAATTGCTCTATAGCTTTTCTGAATTGGTGAGAAATGAAGGAAGAATGAGCTTCTATTTATAGAAAAATATAGTTTCGATAATTGCACGTTTTGGGGCTCAAAATATTATAGTTCAATACCTTAAACTTTTCTTTCATTTTTAATTTAGTCTTGCAAGTATTATCAAACTTGCACCAGCTCCCGTAATAGTAAATAATGTGAATCAATAGTTCAATCATGGGAATCAATAGTTATAATCATGTGAAAATATGAATTACAGTATAGTACCTCCAACTATACCTCCATTTTTAACTTAGTCATGCAAGTATTATTAATCTTGCACCAACTCCCCTAATAGTACAAGAATGTGAATCAATAGTACACACATGTGAACAAATAGTTATAATCATGTGAATTAATAGCAATTAATTACTCATTTATCCGATTAATTACCCGACTGGTCAGTAAAACTTCCAGACATCAATTAATATCGAAATAAATGTTGATTTCCACTAACACTAATAATTCCAACACAATGGAACTATCAATTTCATCTTTAATCAACACAAACTTATTCATCATTAATATTATAACTCACAATATTTAACAACCAGTTCGTTCCCAGGAAAGAAGGGGCTTTCTGATAAGGATTTCTCCCTATTAGTGCGCAATTAGATGACCAAACCTCTCCTTGACAGAACTTCTAGACATTGTAAATATTGTAATTTAATAATATGAATAAATTTGTCGTCTCAATTATTGATTTAATAATATAACATATTATACAGATGATACTATGACAATAACTGAATCAATAATATGAGAGATATCTGTGAGATGGATCTACGCCCGCTAAGGCAAGTCAAGCTGAAAGAAAGCTGATCCATAGAATGGCCATGAAATTCTATCTGAGCGGAGATGCATTCTATAAAAGAGATGCGGGACTAGGCCTTCTAAGATGCCTAGACAAAGATC
Organism: Panax ginseng; assembly: GCA_020205605.1. Classification (NCBI taxonomy): domain Eukaryota; kingdom Viridiplantae; phylum Streptophyta; class Magnoliopsida; order Apiales; family Araliaceae; genus Panax; species Panax ginseng. The sequence goes on along the minus strand of CM035132.1, from coordinate 146,079,064 downwards.
AAGCTTCGAGACTCATGGATGAAATCCATGGGGAGTATCCCCCCACACATGAGCAGTCCTGTAGCATTTGTCAAGAAAATCTTAAGAATCGGGCATTCATCGCTCTTTCTCAAAGCTGATTGTGATGATCACATCAAGAGATGTTACCAATACCAAATACATGGAAATGCTATCAACTCCCCTCCAAGGGAGCCTCACAATATGAGTTCTCCCTGGCCCTTCTTAATATAGGGAATGGAGTGATCGGGATGGTCATCGGTTTATCTTCACTATGATCAACTACTTCACCAAGTGGGTAGAAGTAGCCTCTTTCCCCAGGGTTACTAAAGAGGTTATCATTGATTTCATCAGAAACAATGTCTTTTGTCGATACGGACAACCATAGGAGATTGAATCAGATAATGCCAAAAACTTCAACAACCAAATGATGGAGTATTTATGCAGTAAATTCCACATCAAGCTTATCAACTCCGTCATCTATCATCCAAAGATGAATGGTTTTGTTGAGATGGCTAATAAGAATATCGAAAAGATCATGCAAAACATGTTTGTCAATTACAAAGGAAGGCTCATTTGTTGTCAATGAGGTATTGACAGGAGGAGCCCTCAGATTATAAGAGATGGATGGTGAGGAATTCCCCCAACTCATCAACTCGGACGCCGTGAAACGGTATTATGTCTGAAGTTACCTGCAAGCCAACATCCTGGTTCTAGATCATTAGATCCATCAGTCAATTTAGGATTTCAAAACCTTTCACTATATACAACTTTCAAGTTTGTCCCACCAGAGATGAACTACGCAGACCTGATCTCCCCAATACACAGGAGTACGTAAGCAGCCATTTTATGGTTCGACCTAACTTTAGAAAAAACAAAAAAATCTCTACACCCTTCCACATACAACTTTCAACCTTTTTACGCAAGGTTGGAACTACACAAACCTGATCTCCCCTTCATCAATGGGAGTACGTAGGCATCCATTCATGGTGTGGTCTCACCCCTACCAAAAATATAAAAACATATTAACATTACTGGGATCATCCTTCAAAATTTCAAACTAAACCATAAGAGATGGAACTACCTGATCTCCCCAATACACGGGAATACATCGGTGACCATCTATATGGCGGTTAAACCACACCTCATCGGCTCAAACCACATGGATGGAACTACGTGGTCTCCCCACACAAATGGGAGAAAAACTGATGATTATCTAAGCTGCAGTTGAATCCTCAAATATAAACACCAATTCATAAGAGATGGAACTACCTGGTCTCCCCAATACAAGGGAGTATCGATGACCATTTGTGGTGTGGTCAACCTTAGAGAGGAAAGCCAAAATCCTCTCCATAATCAGTCCCAATACACCAAAGGGTAGAGGAATACAAAGATCAATGATCCATTCTGAAAGATCCTAAGACATCTCAATGTCCATCCATCAAGGAGGAGTTTAGAATACATCAGGATCACAAGACCTAGAGAATAGGCAACTATCAAGTAAGTAACAAGGCATATTTAAAAGGGAAGTGGATCAAAACATATTTTCTTGCCATATAATACTATTTGATATATACAATGTATCTTGTACATGATAAAAATGGAAAACTTAGTCTATGCAGGAAAATCCAAGCTAATCTACAAACTAATGGATAAGCGAGCCATCAAGTCTAACATGGCATCTCTCTCAATAGATGGAGGTAAATCTATGAGCTCTTGCCTTAGGGTATCCACACGAGCCAGGAGATCTATGGCCATCTACATGGTGCTATCATTCTCTTCAATAAATGCACTCATCTCTGCCACAATGTCAGCAGTATGAGATCTCAATGCAGTACTATCTGTAGGGGCAGCATCTCGGGTAGCTAGAGCATCATCCCGCTCAACAACAGATGCATCCCTAGATGATCGTGCCTTATCCCGTTCAACAATAGCGGTATCCCTGTGAGCTAGAGCATCATCTTTCTCAACTAGAGTGGCATCTCTATCAGAAAGAGCTTTCAACATTAAGACCCTAGCCTGTTCCCTCTCAAACGTCATCAGATGTAAACTCTACTCTAAATACTCTATAGAATGTAAAGTCACGATGAAGAGAATATCGAGGGAATCAACCGAAGAGCTCGACAAACCAAGAAATGACTCATCCTCGATGGGAGAATCGGGGTACTCCATAGGTTCCCCATCATCGTAATCAATACCCGGCTCTAAGGATACAATCCTAGCCAATGCAATATCTGTCTCCAACCATATAGAATACTCTGTAGAATGACCTAGATGGATAGTCAAAAAGTCAGCCCTCTCACACTGGGTTAGGAATAAATCCTAGATAAATCCTCTGCTGACAGAAGCCGAGATGACAAACACTAACCCAATGCCCCATCAAAGGGATGAACAACTTAAACTGGCCATATTATGCGATAACATCCAATGGATGATGTGACGCCCCCAAAATAGGTATACATCACCCATCTTGAGTCACCAAAATACATGGTACAAAATTCAATTACAACTTAATTATACAAACGTCGTGTAATATACGATAAAAAATAGCTGAGAGTTTAAACAGGAATATTGCCTTCTAGACAATATCCACTCTCAAATAGAGTCCTCATTACATTTATTGTCACACTATTTTATAGAAAAGTGAGGACTACTAATGCTATCATCTGGACCGTCACTCCGCTCCCCGACTCGACTCGTCCGCCTATATTCTCATTTCCTGAAGAGAATAGTGAAAGAAAGGGTGAGCTCAACTAGCCTAGTAAGAAATATTATGACTATGATAATGCGGAATAAATTATCCTTATCCTTCAACGAAGATAACAACCGATAGAATACAATAGACAACAAGTTTTAGATCAACAATCGTATAGCGAAAATAAGCAATCCATTATAAGAGTCAAGTAAAGCATAAAATCTACTATCTTCTATGATTTAAAAAGTTTTTCATCAACTTTATCGCTGAGACTCGGCTTAATAAATAAAATTGAATCATCCCTGCACCACGGCCAAGGATATTCATGTAATCATCAATGGTCATGATTATACCAAATAATCCCTGGTCATAATCATACCAACAACTGTCCATCAATGAACTAAAGACCAATGAGGACTTTTACCACATCATTCGTCACATTACGATCATGATTATACCGAATAATCCCTGGTCAAAATCATACCAAGTCCATTTATGCACGTAAGCCAAAGATGACTTTAATCACAATATAAGCATGAGGATGATGACAATGACATAATAATTCAATAAAACAAGTTCAAGCATAAATTTTAATGATTTATAATTTAATTTATCCAGAAATCAATAACGTCCAAATTATCAACATGATACTGCTTTGTAGAGTAAAATTCAAGAATAATATTCATGTACCAAAAATAATTTAGAGAGAAAAGAAATATATTTTTCTGGTGAATAGTACTTCGGGAATAGTATCCCGTGAATAGTACCCCGACACAAAAAGTGTCCCAAATAACCGAGTGAATGATACTAAAGTGAATAGTAATTGGGTGAATAGTAACCCATGAATAGTAACTCGTGAATAGTACTCCGGCATGAAAAGTGCCCCGAATACCCGAGTGAATAATACTACAGTGAATAGTAATTGGGTGAATAGTAACTCGTAAAAAAATACCAAAGAAAATAATTTTCCATGACGAGTACAACAGAAATGATATCTCAGACTAGTATAATAGAATATGAACTCGCAAATGGATTTTCACCGCCATGTAGTAATCCGTGAGATGGATCATTTCCACAATTTAATAAAGAATGAATACAAAGGATCATTCACCATGCATGTGGTAATCCGCATAGACAGGTTATTCTAACAGAATAATAAAGAATGGAATAACATAAGAATTCACCATGCATGCGATAGACCGCACAGACAGGTTATTCCCAACAAAATAATGAAGAATAGAACCAGGTCATGCGTAATCCGCACAGACAAGATATTCTAACAGAATAATAAAGAATCGAACCAGGTCATGCGTAATCCTCACAGACAGGATATTCCAATAGAATAATAAATAACTGAACCAGGTCATTTATAATCCTCACAGACAGGATGTTCCAACAAAATAATAAAGAATGGAATAACAACAGAATTCACCAGGCATGCGATAGACCGCACAAATAGGTTATTCCAATAGAATAACAAAGAATGTAATAACAGAAGAATTTCACTATGTATGCGGTACATCGCATAGACAGGTTATTCCAATATAATAATAAAGAATGGAATAACCACTCTTATGAGTATTGAAAGAAAATAACTCTCTTTATGAATAAAAAATAATAATACTCCTTACCTTAGAAAAAAACATGATCCTAGAATAGTGAGGTAGCAGACTTCTCTTCTTCTTTCTCTCTATAATTTTTTTCTTTAATAATTGATCTATAGCTTTTGTGAATTGGTGAGAAATGAAGGAAGAATGAGCTTCTATTTATAGAAAAATATAGTTTCGATAATTGCACGTTTTGGGGCTCGAAATATTATAGTTCAATACCTTCAACTTTTCTTTCATTTTTAATTTAGTCTTGCAAGTATTATCAAACTTGCACCAGCTCCCGTAATAGTAAATAATGTGAATCAATAGTTCAATCATGGGAATCAATAGTTATAATCATGTGAAAATATGAATTACAGTATAGTACCTCCAACTATACCTCCATTTTTAACTTAGTCATGCAAGTATTATTAATCTTGCACCAACTCCCCTAATAGTACAAGAATGTGAATCAATAGTACACACATGTGAACAAATAGTTATAATCATGTGAATTAATAGCAATTAATTACTCATTTATCCGATTAATTACCCGACTGGTCAGTAAAACTTTCAGACATCAATTAATATCGAAATAAATGTTATAACTCATTCATCATTAATATTATAACTCACAATATTTAACAACCAGGTCGTTCCCAGGAAAGAAGCGCGCAATTAGATGACCAAACCTCTACTTAACAGAACTTCTAGACATTGTAAATATTGCAATTTAATAATATGAATAACTTTGTCGTCTCAATTATTGATGTTATAATATAACATATTATACAGATGATACTGTGACAATAACTGAATCAAAAATATGAGAGATATGATGTAGCAATTACTGTAGCAATAATTAAGTATAACTGAGTGACTTCTCACATAAGTATCAATAATCAATACCGTGTGCTACTATGCAACCACGCGTATTACTGTACTTTTACTACTGGGTAGTTAAACAGTTTTAACGGTAACACTTTCACCGTTATTTTTAATAAATGATAATTTTGTCGTTTTCTTGCTACGACAATACTTTCGTTGTGGGGTCCACCAATGATTGTGCCATCGTACGAATATTCCCTGTTAAAATGAATATACCCCGACCAATCGAATATTATATAACCACTTGCTTACTTTGCAAAATTTGTAAATATTACCCACAACTATAACATTATATCAAATCCACAACATAATATTCAAAAAAAAATATTTCGAGAAATTTAAATCTTTATTCATAAAATATGGGGTCTCATAGATGATATGTGGTCACACCCCTCAAATCGACCAGGGGAAGATAGTCTATGCCAGCTGCATAAGTGATAAAGTTGTAGGGAGAGCTAAGCCCTAAACACGACAAAATATCAAATAGGTCCTTGATCCCTGACAAGAAAGCCGACCAAGTGCTGCATCTGTACACTCACCCGGATGAAAGGAATATGACATGGCTATCTCATGGGAAAAATAGTTCCCATAGAGTCTAAAAGTGTCAATCGGTCTCAAGTGTGTTATAAATCACACGTACAACAAGACCAAACTGCATGTAAACACCACCACAGAATTGGTATGGCAGTACATGCCTGACCTCAAGGTCTCTGCTAAAATCATCAGTAAGGTGGTATGTCCCTCCCAGAGAGCTCTGACTACCATGATCACACCGATATCTAAGTGGTCCATGTATAAAGGCATGTACAGATAAGCCACTATACACATTAATAGTGTGTCTACCCGGGCGACATGCCAATCACCCTCAGAAATGGTGAAGTCCCCGAAGTATCACAGATAACTGTCCAAGGACCCAAATCTATCAATTAGAAAACTCATGGACATTACATGCCCCGAGGAAATCTCATCCAGGGAAACTCTGTGCCTCAAACCTATGAGGGTCATAAACTGTCGGCTCATATCATCGACAGCCATTCGAACGCAAGGCCTATCCAACGGCAAGTCTGTCAGACGCTCGTACTCTTTTAATGTAAAAGTTAACTCCTGGGTAGCAAACTGAAATACCTGCCTATCCTATACCTAATGCTCTAGCATGCCCTCTTCAAAGCTCGATAGAACCTAAAACATCAGGAGGGTCATAGAGTGACGCATCAACCGATCAACTGTCACCAGATCCAGGGAGGACAAACTGTCATACCACAATCTCAAGGAAGATGCCACCAATACTGGTGGGGTATGCTCAATCCGGCTAACAGTGGATGAAGACATCTGTAGGGCCGTGTCATATGACCATCCAGGGGTCAATGCTAAACTCATCTCTGGAAATGCATGTCCATAAACATAATACATGCATAATAAATAACACATGACAATATGATGTAGGGAATGGAAAATAGTATACATACATTCCTAAGTACATCATCATCTAAATACATCAACTCTGTATACAACTAAAAAATATAAGGAAATGGGGCACATCGTCCAATAACTAACAGAGGCCTATCAAAAGATATAACGAGAATGGGGCACAACTGCCCAATATCTTACAGAGGCCTATCAAAAGATATAGCAAGAAATGCATCATGAGAAGTCAATAGTGTTGATGTCCACATCATCCTACCTATCCATCTGATGTAACTCTTCCTGAGTCCCTGAATCTTTGCTAGTAGGGATATCAGGCTGATACAATGGAGGATCTTTGCCGGTAAAACCATCTAAATATGGGCCACCTGAAGGGCCAACCCTAAAGCTAGAAGGATCAAAAGTATCCACCTCAGAAGGATCTCTGCCCAAATGTCGGATGAAGAAATATGTCTGGTCCAACTGCTGGGTCAAACTATCAATCTGCGTATGAGTAGGCTCTAAGACGCAGGCAATCCAATTCGTCATAATGACGGAGCGAGGAACCATATCCCTCATAAACTGTGTGGAGTGGGTCTGGGCTCCAATGGTGTAAGGGAACCATCAGCGGTAAAATGCCTCCTATGTGAACGGTCCTTCTGAAAAAGTAATTCCATCAACACCCATTAATGGGACCTCAATGATTGGTTGCAACAAAGGCCAATGACACCTGGCAGGAGGACATATCGGAATATGAATCTCTCCTATAGTGATCCTAATAGCACATTCTCCTAAATAGAGCTCCAAACCTCCATCTGTAAAGAGAGGAATCCGATGGGTGGACAATACATACTCGACACCAGTCAAGAAACTACCCTCAAAGTTAACTGTCAAGTGGTCCTCAGAGTAAGGAACCCATGTAATGACCTTAGCTGTCAACAAATCCAATTGTAAGTTCGAATCGGCGAAACCCTTAGCTACAGGTGTAGACACACGAAATTTTCTTTTCCTGTTACTAACTGTGCAGGAGGGCAAAAGCATCTTTTTCACACTCCAAAGGTAATCCTGGAGGACCACAACATCAATTCCAACCTCAGAGATAACCCTGAGTACATTCAGAGTCAACAACATGACCATCTCAGAGATAACCCTGGGAAAAACCTGCTATAACTGTGCGAAAGCCAGAGATAACCCCGGGAGGGGAAAAATGGTCATTTTTCTAACTCAACTTCACTTCAAATCAAATACACTCATGTAAACTCAAATTGATTTAAAATTAGTCCCACAAGACTCATATCTTAACTTCGGAGGGAAAACTACGCGAAACAACTCACCGGATTGCCTGACGGGAACTCGGGAATGCTATTTTGGTCATGGACCCATCTTCCTAGAATCAAAAATGGAAAATCCCATGTCATTGCATAACTCTCGACAAAAGCAGTCCGAAGATGGTCTTGTACATCTCGTTCGGATGCTCGAATTGAAGTTCTACAAGTTCGAGCAGATATTACATTGCACGAGTTCACGTACTTTGAGACGACGGGATCCGCGAGTCCCGGATGCACCACGACCAGCCGCAGGTGTATCAGAGACTGCCGCAGGTACACCTGCGGCCATCAGTTCTATATATATGGGGCTTGGGCTAGCCATTTTAGAGAGAAAAAAGGCTAGGAAGCCCTGTCCAATTGGCTTTATACACACCCTATATTGAGTGCTTGCTCTTTTTAAACACCCGTTAGCCCATATATAGTCATATATTTACCGACAGGAGCTGAGTGTTTATCCATTTAGAGTCATAGAAGTCGACATTGCCAGCCCACTGTAAGCCTTCTTACACTCTATAAAGCCTCTCTCTTCATATTGGCACACACTATTCTACACATTGAGAGTTGTGTTATGTGCGTATGCCCGGACTTCGGTCCGTGGCTTTCATTTTTGTCTGTATATATATATATATATATGTATATATTTTTATGCGGACTAACATTATCGAGTTATGCCTCGATTGAGCCTAGACTTATGTCTGGAGCGTTTACTTGCTTTTCTATATATATATATACTTATATATATGAACTATTTTCAGACTTTGTCTGATGAGCTTGGATTTTACATCAGGAGCATTTATTGCTTTTATATATATATATATATATATATATTATATATATATAATCATTGTCATTTATATATCTCGATGAGCCTGGATTTACATCTGGAGCATTTAATTGCTTTTATATATATATACTTATATATATAATTGTTGTCAGACATATCTGATGAGCATGGATTTACAACCAGTGCGTTTACTACTTTTATATATATATATAATTGTTGTCGGACATATCTGATGAGCCTGGATTCACATCCAGTGCGTTTAATGCTTTTATATACATATATATATATATATATATATATTTACATTTCTGTCAGGCCTTGAGTTTACTTCGTGGCCTTTTACAGCTTTATTTACATTTCATCCCGCCTGGAGTTTACTTCGTGGCGGTTGTTCGCTTTTACAACTTTATTTACATTTCGTCCGGCAAGGAGTTTACTTCGTCGCGGTTGATCGCTTTTACAACTTTATTTACTTTTCTGATCCGCCATGGAGTTGCTTCGTGGTGGCTGATCATGCACATATATATATATATAACTGCTTACTACTTTCAATATAAACTGTAGTATCATGTGATCACAGATTCGATCTCTTGAATCTAGATTTGATTCGTGATGGACTTTTTTTTAATGTGTTAGCGACTTGTACATTATTTACGATTAGTACTGAATTCCTTGGATAGTTGTCATGCCCATAAGGAGTTCAAAGATCACAGATATTATTTTTTTTCAAGATGCTTCAGATCTCAAAAAAAAAAAACAAACAAGCCGAACATTTAATAAGAAAATTGAAGTATCAAAGGCCTCAATTACTATTGAGCACAGGGTTTGAAAAACCTCTTTTTACAAAACTTCATTGCTATATCTTGTTTAAAACTAAATTTTTCTATAAATTCAAACCCTATGTATATATGTGCGAACGAGGTACAACACTACTTCCAAATAATTGCACATTGATCCACACACACACACACACACACATTCATATAACAGTTTCTTTGAAAAGTAGCGGCCACCATGGCAACACAGATGTCGAGGGGTGCCTAACACCTTCCCTCCGTATAATCAAGCCCTCGAACTCAAATAAATCTCGGTTTCACAGACCCGTTTAGTAGTGTCATATCATTGGGTCAATGTGCAAACCTTTTCGGTTGCGTTGGTGCAACCAGTTAAATTCACCAACTGGCGACTCTTAAAGTCAAATCGTCGGCATTATACATGTCGGACCTTTTTCACTTGTTTTTTCAAACAAATCTCACATTAACATGAGAACACCAAAGAACAAGTAACAAAAAGGGACACTAAAAAAAAATCCCGACGTCGATAGGTGGCCACTCTGCTGGGGACTCTAGTAAGAGGTCTTAAGCTGCTATTACAAGCTTTTCAAAACTGTTATATGCTTGTGTGTGAATGTTGCATTTACATTTATGATGAATGTGTACGAATGCATTTTACTTACTGTATTATGCTATATCTATCTGTGATATTAGTGCTTCGCACATGTCATCATTTTCATAAACGGTGAGACACATTGTATGTGAATGTATATTGTGTGGTTCCTCCATCAGGAGGTTATCCTATCAGTGTTTGATTACTGGACTCGTAGGATGAATAATACCAACGAGGCTTAAGAAAGGCACCACCCAGATTCGCTCCAGTTGAAAGACCGGATTAAATTCCCGTCAAGTAGATTGCGATGATCTGGGAACCTTCATGCCAAAAAGCCGCGAGAGTAACCCTAGGATAGGTCAGCCTCTGATAAACCAAATGCGAAGGGAAGTCTCTTCATACTTTCCCATTTAAATTACTTGTAATTTCAATCACTTGTCAATGTCAATGTAATGGAAAATATGAAGAATATTTTGTGCATGCATGTTATCAATTAACACCCGATTTTGCAGGACAATATTCCTAAAACAAAAATGTTATGATAACATTTACATTACCCTAAGGCTAAACTACATAAGTCTTTTGTAGGGAAGCAATTGATCCCGTTTCCCGTTCAAAGTCCAAAAGGGCATTAAGCCCATAGTCAGACATGGATAAAAGTGCCCAACCTGATTCAACTTTTGTCTCTCGCGAAGGGTTCACTAAATTAAGCTATCAAATGACAGAGTTGGCTGTTATGCTCAAAGAACTACACCAATCTATTCAGGGTCCACAAATACCCATCCACATAGAATCCTCTGCACATGGAGGAATCCAGCGCCAAACAATGCCTACTCAACTAGAGTCATCCACACCAGGGGGCAGTCAAGGTATTGATAAAAAGATGGAAACCTAGATACCTAAACATCATTCCAATAAAGAAATCACAAATCTCAGGGATGATCGAGAAACTGGGGATATAAGAAAGAAAGTCCAACAAATAGAGGAGACCATCTGGTCAATCAAAGGGACTGGAAATCATGAGAGTGTCACCTATTCAGATCTTTGCATATTCCCCGGGGCTCGCTATCCTGCCAAATTCAAAGTCCCAGAGTTTGAAAAGTACAATGGGGAAGGCGATCCCTATACGCACCTAAAAGTGTACATTGGCGAACTAGGATCTTATGCTGAACATGAAAGCCTCAGAATGCAACTTTTCCAAAAGAGTCTCACTGGAGAGGCTAAAGCCTGGTATTCCCGACTTGACAATGCCAAAATCCACAACTGGGAAGAATTGGCCCACGTTATTCTAAATCAGTACAGTTTTCAGTCACAAAAGGCACCTGATCGATACCAAGTGACTAAAGTCAAAAATCAAAGTACTAAATCTTTCTTAGAATATACACAAAGGTGGAGACATCTAGCAGCGCAAGTCATTCCATTAATGACAGCAGCTGAGATGGTAATGACATTTATTGATATCCAAGAGGCTCCGTACTACGAGAGGATCCTACCAGGCATAGGAAAGCCATTCTCAGAAATGATCAAACACGGGGAAATGGCAGAGATGGGCCTGAAAGCAGGCAAGATTAAAGACTTCACAGCCTTGGAAGCGATGCGCAAACATATACTGATCGGGCAAGTATGCGAAGCGATCCCAAGGGTGTACCTGATAAAGGCAATGAAGATGTATCCCTTGTTGTACAGGGGCAAGTTAGGAGACCAACCTGCAGTCCCCCCATTCAGAAAATACAAGACAATTTGCCATCTCAACAACAGGTTGCATTCAACCAATACCCAGATAGGAAAAGAAAATTTGAAAGAACATAAAATTGGGTGTTCACTCCACTAGACGATTCCCTTGAACATATATTGGCGATATTAATGAATCACAAGAAAATTACCGAACTGGCTCCACCTCCGAACGGGGAGCAAAAGATATAATCCAAGCCAAAGATGTGCTTACCACTCGTGGTCTCAGGTGACACGATACGGAAGATTGTTGGTCCTTAAAGCATAAAATTTAAAATCGATCGAAAGTGGCTATTGTGGTCCAACAACCTGATCAAAAAAATGTCAACACCAACCTTCCATTGCAGCATGATACGGAAGAAGTAAACATGATCGGGTCAGGAAGCGCTGAAATATATCCAATTCATAAGTGCATACAAAGGATAGAGAACTACCCCCAAAGGCACAAAACAAATGTCCTAAAGTGGGAAAACTCAGAGGAAGGTATCATGGTAATGCAAAAATTAGAGACGATCCATAATCAAGTAAATCTGCTAGCTAAACTGATAGTGCGCCAACATCAGGATACAAGACATTTCTTAACTCAACTATCAGAAGGCCAAGAAAATGGGGATGATAAAATTGCTAGAAGATCTCGCCAAAAAAAAATTGCTTGGGGGAATGCGAATTCTCAAAGAAGAAAGATCAAACAACCTCCACAAGAGTCCAAAAATTCACCCCTCTAAGCAAATCGAATGAAGAAATGCTATACTCTCTGATAAGTGAAGGAAGGATTACTGAGTTGCTGCCTCCTATAAATCCCAAAATAAAGAGTTATGATTCCACAAAGATATGTCTCTACCATTCTAACTCACTTGGACATATGACTGAGGAATGTTGGTCTTTACGACATAAAATCCAAGATCTAATTGAAAGTGGAGAGCTGGAGATAGAATTTCCTATGACCAAAAAAGGCGAGAAGGCAATAAAAAGCTTAAGATGTCCACTCAAGACAAGCATTGCAAATGAGGTGAAGGCTATGAGCGATAATCCTGGCAGAACCCAAGATGCAATGATCCTAATGCAGAAAATGACAGAGGAGACAAGAGAATCCCCAAAGGAGATTCCTTCGCAAACCCCCAACATCCTGTGGTCCAAAGATGGCAACCACAGTCCAGAGCTTATAACCTTGGATGATGTAGAGGAAATACTGATCCCAGGAAAAGTGTGAAGGAACAGATGAAGGAAAAGTTATCGAGGTTGTCGGGGAAACCAACCTATCAAAGAATCAAGATTTCATACCTTTTTGCGATGGGTTCAGCTCAAGTATCCCTGAGGAATGTACTGAACTAGGAAGAGATCAAGTTATGGCCATAAGTGAAGACATTCAAAACCAAGAAGTAACCTCTGTCGTGAGCCTTGAAGGCAACACAACCTCTGACAACTGGACTATCAGGCCTCAACTAGCCAAAAAGATGTAGATCTAGGGGATAAAGTTACGAGTTCCAGAAGATGTTGGGACGGTATCACTTCCTTTGCAGTATGCTTTTTATTTTCCATGCATGTATAGAAAAAAAAACAAAAAAAACAAAAAAAATTAAAATCAAAAAATCAAAAAATCTAAAATCAAGTCATTCAGGTTTCAGCTCATCAAGCCTGAACTACGAAAGACCTGATCTCCCCTCATCAATGGGAGTACGTAAGCAACCATTTATGGTGCTGTCAAACCAAACACTTCTCAAACCAAACATTTCCCAAACAAACACTCCCAAACCAAACACTTCTCAAAACAAACACTTCTCAAACAAATACTTCTCAAACAAACACTTGTCAACCCGTTTATCTTATCAAGGTGAACTACATTGACCTGGTCTCCCTGATACCCGGGAGTACGTAGGCAACCATCAATGGTACGGTCTGATCCTCAAAAGAAACATTCAAACCCAAAACATCAATCTCAAGTCTACGCCCAAACACAACCCTCCAAGTCAGTGATCTATGTGAGAAGACCCAACAACACCGCAATGTCATTCCATCAATCGCACAAATCCCGTAAAGGAAAAGCGTTGATATACCAAGACAACCAAAGACGAGGACCTTCAAAGATTCGACACCTTTAATCACGAGTCTTCATCAAATCAAAAGAAAATCAAGACCGATTACAATAACAAGTCAGGAATAATGATTAAAGGAATCAAAACCCAGGTCCTATACTTGTTCACCATCTAGTACAGAGGAAAAAGTCTCTTGTGATCTCAACATCTTATAAGCCCATCTATCAAAGCGACTATCCCAGACAACAAGCAAGGCTGGGGCAATTTCAAAATTGATGACAACCTGATATTGCGACCACTACAACATGACTTGGGCAATCTCGCAAAAAAAAGAAATAACTCAACACTAGGGCATTTATCAACCATCCTAAAGAGGAAAATTCCCCAGTCAACAGCATCAGCATGGTCCATCATCATCAAAGCTTCCCTCACATCAGCTCATTAGCGATTTGGATATTATTCACTTGTGACTTCATCAACAAAGAGAGTTTCTCGTATGAATCCCCGACATCAGTATGCGAAAGAACTGGGCCATTTTTCGATTCCAGGAAAGCGAAGGATTTTAAGGCAGGATCAAACCTCTAATCAAAAAAAGAAAAACTCCTGAAAGAAATCATGGCGACATTAGCTTGCCCCTACAAATGAAGGGGAAAATTCTCAACAAAGTTCTTAACTTAAGAGCAAAAGCCCAATGACAAAGGGTCTGGCGAATGAAATCTAAAGCATCAATTTGCGTCAAATCCTCATAAGCTGAGGCCTCCACACTAAAGTTCAAAGTTCGGCAGCGAAAGTACAAACGGAACCCTACAGGGATATCAGCGGCATTCATGTCATCAGTTCAGCTAGGTTGCAAATCAAATGTTCAATGAAATGGGGCACAAGCACTCAACAGCGAAAGGAAACTACAAATCACCTCAAAAAGGGTGAGGCGCTACATCAACGTACATCTCTATCCAGCGTAACATCAGACAAAATCTAGCAAAGCAAACCTTTGAATCTCACTTCAGCGAAGGTATTGGGACATTCGATATTCAAAACCATTAATATCAATTCAGTGCAACATCAAGACAGTCCAGCAATGAATGCTTTGTATACTACCGTTCGAGTGGGAACCAAAATAGTGGGCGATGTCAACTACCAGCAAGGTAGGATCTGTTATCAAACTACCATTAGGGTAGGAACCATTGTAAACTACCAGCGTATGCATCGGTGATATCTCAATTTCTATTCATTAAACAGGCATTAGCGACACCAACAAAAAGCCAAGCCGTTGTAGTCAACACCAGCATAGGCATCAGCAATCCCCGGTAAAGGTAAAGCGATTTGCGAAAACATTTTAAACATGCATCACAACATTCATTACATTGCGATTTGCGATTTGTGATTTGCGATATGGGAAATGTGATGTGCGATTTGCAAAGTACGATTGGCCAAAAGCGAAATGTGAAGTGCGAAATGCGATGTGTGATTTGCGAACTACGATTTGAAAAAACATTTTAAACATTCATCATCACATTTACTACATTGAAATCTACATCATTGAAAATACATTGTCATGTTTCAAGTGTCTACTAATCTTTATCATGTCCATTCTATTGCATTTCATGAACATGATAAAGAGGGGCATCTGTAGACACTCAAAATTTTCTTTTCCTGTTACTAACTGTGCATGAGGGAAAAAGCATCTTTTTCACACTCCATAGGTAATCTTGGAGGACCACAACATCAATTCCAACCTTAGAGATAACCCTGAGTACATTCAGAGTCAACAGCATGACCATCTCAGAGATAACCCTGGGAAAAACCTGCTACAACTGTGCGAAAACCGGAGATAACCCCAGGAGGGGTAAAATGGTCATTTTGCCAACTCAACTTCACTTCAAATCAAATACACTCATGTCAACTCAAATTGATTTAAAATTAGTCCCACAAGACTCATATCTGAACTTCGGAGCGAAAACTACGTGAAACAGCTCACCGGATTGCCTGACGGGAACCCGGGAATGCTATTTCGATCTTAGACCCATCTTCCTGGAATTAAAAAGGGAAAATCCCATGTCATTGCATAACTCTCGACAAAAGCAGTCTGAAGATGGTCTTGTAGATCTCGTTCGGATGCTCGAATTGAAGTTCTGCAAGTTCGAGCAGATATTACATTGCACGAGTACACGTACTTTGAGACGACGGGACCCGCAAGGCCCGGATACACCACGACCAGCCGCAGGTGTATTAGAGGTTGTCGTAGGTACACCTGTGGCCATCAGTTCTATATATATGGGGCTTGGGCTAGCCATTTTAGAGAGAAGAAATGGCGAGGAAGCCCTGTTCAATTGGCTTTATACACACCCTATATTGAGTGCTTGATCTTTTTAAACAACTGTTAGCCCATATACAGTCATATATTTACCGGTGGGAGCTGAGTGTTTATCCATTTAGAGTCATAGAAGTCTGCATTGGCAGCCCACTGTAAGCCTTCTTACACTCTATAAAACCTCTCTCTTCATATTGGCACACACTATTCTACACATTGAGAGTCGTGTTGTGTGCGTATGCCCGGACTTCGGTCCGTGGCTTTCATTTCTGTCTGTATATATATATACTTATATATATGTATATATTTTTATACGGACTAACATTATCGAGTTATGCCTCGATTGAGCCTAGACATATGTCTGGAGCGTTTTCTTGCTTTTCTATATATATACTTATATATATGAACTGTTGTCAGACTTTGTCTGATGAGCCTTGATTTTACATCTGGAGCATTTACTTGCTTATATATATATATATATATATATATATATATATATATATATAACTTTTGTCAGACATATCTGATGAGCCTGGATTTACATCCAGAGCATTTACTTGCTTTTATATATATATACTTATATATATAACTGTTGTCAGACATATCTGATGAGCCTGGATTTACATCCAGTGCGTTTACTACTTATTTATATATATATATATATATATAATTGTTGTCGGACATATCCGATGAGACTGGATTTACATCCAGTGCGTTTAATGCTTTTATATATATATATATATATATATTTACATTTCTGTCAGGCCTGGAGTTTACTTCGTGGCCTTTTACAGCTTTATTTACATTTCGTCCCGCCTGGAATTTACTTTGTGGCAGTTAATCGCTTTTACAGCTTTATTTACTTTTTTGATCCCCCACGGAGTTGCTTCGTGGTGGCTGATCATGCACACACACACACACACACACACACACACACACACACACACACACACACACACACACATATATATATATATATATATAATTGCTTACTGCTTTCCATATAAACTGCAGATCATGTGAGCCTATGAATCATGTGATCATGATTGACCATGAATCTAGATTGGTTCCGTGATGGACTTTTTCAAATTTATAAGCAACTTGTACATTATTTACGATTTTATTTAATTTCCTTGGATGGATGTCATGCCCATAAGGAGTTCTAAGATCATCAGATATTTTTCTTGAAGATGCTTCAGATCTTGAAAATAAAAGCAAACAAGTTTAACATTTAATAATAAAATGGAAGTATCAAAGGCCTCAATTACTATTGAGCACAGGGTTTGAAAAACCTCTTTTTACAAAACTTCATTGCTATATCTTGTTTAAAACTGATTTTTTCTATAAATTCAAACCCTATGTATATAGGTGCGAACGAGGTACAACACTACTTCAAAATAATTGCATATTGATCCACACACACACATTCATATAACAGTTTCTTTAAAAAGTGGCGGTCACTGTGGCAACACGGATGTCGGGGGGTGCCTAACACCTTCCCTCCGCGTAATCAAGCCCCCGAACTCAAATGAATATCGGTTTCACAGACCCATTTAGCAGTGTCATATCATCGGGTCAATGTGCAAACCTTTTCGATTCTGCGTTAAATGCTGACGATTAAATACACCAACTGGCGACTCTTAAAGTCAAATCGTCGATATTATACATGTCAGACCTTTTTCACTTATTTTTTCAAACAAATCTCACATTAACATGAGAACACCAAAGAACAAGTAACGAAAAGGGACACTAAAAAAAATCCCGACGTCGACAACAGGAACCTCCGTCAAAGTGGAGTGCTGCCATCGTCATCCCCGTGGATAGGTGTCTAAACCTAACAGGCTAACAGGACGAAGACATGGGAGCCTCTCATAGGCCCAAAAATGCCAATACAAGATCAAATATCTGCGATCAGACAAACTCTCAACCCGAACAAGGGAAATCAAAAGAGAAAATACTCACCAGCAGGAATGGGTAAAACCCTAACCAAGCCTCCGTCATGTTCTCTGAGCATAGACGCATTCCCCTGAGGGAGTAGGCAAAAGTGTAGGAACCCTAATCAAACTCTCCAGTATGGCCCACCTCCTATGTGGTGCTGACTAAAGTAAATAACATCGTCGAAGAGTTATCAGCCAGGAAACAACCCCTGAGGATGATCAGGAACAATCGCCGAAGGATACGATCTCTAACCCTCCGATCAACGGGTAATGGCTCAGTCAAAGCCCCACTCACGGCATCTACACTCAAAGGACTAGTACGGACTGTCCTACCTTTGAGCGCCATAGGCCAGACTCCCAACAAGGATCTAACGGTAATCGAGGAAATATCAGCCACAAAAGGCACTGGTGCCCCAAAAAACTCCATCCCAATGATGAACCGCCAATCCATCAGTGTCATCATCACGTCATAATCCAGCAAATTAAGAAACTGAGTCTGGTGAAACTAGCGCTCAGACAAAGCCCTAAGGTAACCCCAAGGAAAATGGCGGGGGAGGATGGAAAAGAAAGCCTCAAAACCCCAAGCATGCACAATCTCTCGATACTATGGGTAAAGATTCCGGTACAGAGAATGTATGCTTAACCAATTCCCTCGAGGATATGTAAAGTCAGGAACCTGCATCACAATGCAAATTAACATCAAAACCCTTGACCCCAAAAATGTGAAAAAGGAATATCAACATAGCTTTTACCTCGTTCGCATAGAGATAGATCGAGGGGTGATGACTCAAATTATCTAGAAGCTTTGGAATCGTCACATTTATAGCTGGAAGCTCCCTGTGGGGAATAAAAGCAGAAGGAGCGGGATCCACAACGGGTACTACCTCTTCCTCATCCTCAACATTTGGTCTCTTAACCCAGAACCATCAATCGACGAGGCTGTCAGGCTAGGCGAGGCCAAGGCACATCTGAAGCTCTCCTCCTCACACTTGAAGACATCCTCTGGGAGCTACTTAGGTGGTCTAGATCCATATATCTGGACAAAAGTCTCCAAATCACCTCAGAAAGGGTGTGGTAAATTCTAACCTGGAGCTCATTAAAAGCATTTCATATCTATATGCATGCATGCATTACTTTAACATATGTCTACAATAAAGTTAAAAATATATGTTCATTCAATTCCTAGACTCGTGAAATTTTTTTGCCAAAGTCTCCTTTGTAAAAAGGACTATCCACATACGCGTAGGCATAACTAGGTGGCAATTCAGTAGCACACCAACTCAAAGTTATAAAAATCCTATATGCATGAAAAATTTCAAAGTCATAATCTATAAGGGTAGCCTAATTACCAGGATTACTTTGCTTCAAAATCTTTGTTCATTTGTCCTCAAATAGGATGAAAAAATAGTAGGAAAAGGTGCCAAATTGAATGTTTCAAAAGTTAATTTGATTCACATTAATACGTTTAGCATGGTAAAATACTAACATTTATGGTGTTGAATAATTTTTATCAAGTCATAAGAACATGCATATTCACTACTAAGTGTTTTGAAGCATTTCATGTGATATCTCACTTTCCAACAGTTAAAACTTGAAAAGAAAACATGTAAACGTTACCAGGATAGTGCAGAACAGTTATACGGTGATGGATTTTATAGAAAGCAGCCTGAACTCAGTAGATCTAAATAAGAAATCTCAAATTTTTTGTGCAGCTTCAAGTTAAAAATGACTTATAAAAGGGAAAGGAAGTGAGATATAAACCCATAGCACTACAAGAAAATGCTCTAACAGCGACCAAACTTATCAGCGACCGCATTTTTTGGTCGCAGATAGGATTTGTAGCGACCAACATTAGCGACCGCACTTGAATTTGGTCGCTAGATTATGTTAGCGATCGATCCTTCCGCTATTATTCCGATCTTGAGTTCATTTTACCTCCAAAAATTGGTTTGGAAATGTTGGGCGCTACTTGTTTGCGACCACTATATAAATGATGACGAGATTCGATCACCGATACTTCCACATCATTTAAAATCAATGACCGCGATGCGATCGCGCGGATAAGCCAATGCGGATGTATTTCAATAAACCGAAGTCGATTCATTACTCTCGATCCGAGCAGAAGAAAAAGAGGAGAAAAGAAAGAGGAGAAGAGGGAGTAGGGGAGAGAGAAGAGGGAGGAAGACTGCCGACGACGCCTTCACCACTGACATCACCGGCCAACGCCTTCACCACCGCCAGAACCCCGGATCCAGCGATTTTGATTTCAGTAACTTCCACATACCCAAACTATAATATATTACATTCATTGCTTTTTTCACATGCTTAAAGTATATATTCAAAGTTAACCTTCTAAACATGTTTATCCCTATACAATTAAAATTCTAAATATTATATCAAAATTATTTTACTGTCAAAAGCAATTTAGTAAGGTCCATTTTTTAAAAAAATAATTATTACAGATTTACGTTGGGTATATTGAGGATAAATTTATTAATACTTTCTCATATATCTATTTTAATATTTTATTAATTTCTGTTAAAAAATATACTTAATATATATTTTTTTACGGGAGAAAGGAAGTGAATAACTAGTAGGTATTGATATATTATAACATATATAATAAGTAGTTTGGAATTTATTTTCATAAGCAAGAGTGATGGTCACATTCAAATGAATAGTAAACGAGTCCCACATTTATAAATCTTATACAAATATTATAAAAGAATTGACATTTCCACAAGTGGTGAGAATGAATCTCACTTACTATTTATGTGAAAATATCCATTTTTTTATTAATTTATACGTGTGAAAATAACAATTCCAAAAAAAAATGTGTTATAAAACCTAGAGTTAAAACCAAAAAGTAGAGATTTACATATTAGGTTTGATTACATAAAGAGAGAACAGATAACGTCTACAGGATAGAGAAGAGTATTGCTTAACATATCTCTCTCTCTAAATTATGCATCAAAACATGAAACGGCTATAAACTCATCTGCCATATCTCTCTCTCTACTGTTTGTGTAGAAGTGAATAAAGATTTGTTAATGTAATTATCCACTTTTTTACTCTCCCCCATCTTCATTATACAAGTTGTTTTAGAAGGATTTTTTTCCATAATATTATATCTGTCCATGTATGTGTGTATATAGTATTATTATTTGTTTTTTCTTAATCTTATCCAGCACTAAAACATGATTAAATTTTCGGCGATAGTATAAATTTCCTATGGAGGATTAAAATCCTCACAGCACAGAAATGTAGATGATTATTAAAATTTAATCCCCGAATGAAATGACGCGGGCTTGAAATGGGGTACGATGTGTAATTCCGGTCGCGCCCCATCCCATCCTTAACCTCTACTATATTATAATGCCTTTGTAGTGGAGACATATAAGAATAACTACCAAATTTATGCAGCTTCTCTTCCTACTTCCTAGAGTACGTAATACTACTAGTGGTATTAGAAAGATTCATGTTTTAATATGAGATTATCTAAAGTTGGATAATTTTTTATTACTGACTAACAGTTGCTGAAATTTGGAAAAATTTGGAATACAACATTACTCCGTACAACATTACTCATGTCCACCGATGGTTTCAATCCGTTTGGCCACTCAGCTGTTCCGTACTCATGTTGGCCTGTGATTGTTACTCCGTACAACTTGCCTCCTTGGATGTGTATGAAACAGCCATACTTGTTTCTTTCACTCGTGGTTCTTGGTCCTAAGAGTCCTGGAAAGAACTTAGATGTTTACTTGAGACCTCTTATAGACGAGTTGAAGGTATTGTGGGAGGATGGAGTACAGACTTGGGATGTTGCAATGAAAACAAATTTCAACCTTAGAGGCGCCGGTTATGTGGACTATAAGTGACTTCCCAACTTATGGTATGTTAGGTGGATGGAGTACACACGGAAGTTGGTTTTGTCCGTATTGTATGGAGCATACAAAGTCGTTTAATCTATCAAAAGGTCGAAAGCCTTGTTGGTTTGATGTCATCATCGGTTCTTACGGTAGATCACCCGTTTCAAAGAAATAGAGAACACTTCAGGAAAGGGAAAGTAGATAATGATATGCCTGCACCGCGATTGTCGGGAACAGAGATGCGAGATCGTGTGATGAGATTGCCGGTTATCCCATTTGGTAAGGTTGATGTCACAAACATAATCAATGGGTTTGGTGAATCTCATAACTGGGTTCGGAGAAGCATCTTTTGGGAACTGCCATATTGGTCTACAAATTTGATTCGTCATAATCTAGATGTGATGCATATTGAGAAGAATGTGTTTGACAATGTGTTTAACACTGTGATGAATGTTACGGGGAAGACAAAAGATAATGATAAGGCACGTTTGGACATGAAAGATATTTATAAGCGTCCTAGATTAGAACTTTATGAATCTCCTAATGGTAAGATTGTCAAACCGCATGCAAGGTACACATTTTCCAAAAAGCAAGTTGAAGATGTGTGCACATGGGTTAAGTCTCTGAAACTACCAGATGGATATCGGCCAAACATTGCAAGGGTGTGTTCTGGGTGGGAAATTGCAAGGAATGAAGAGTCATGACCGCATCATGTGTTCATGGAGAGACTCATGCCTATAGCATTTCGGGATCTCGCTTGATAAACCAATATGGGATGCTTTGACGGATCTTAGTCGTTTCTTCAAAGACTTGTGTTCAAAATCATTGAATGAGAAGGACATGTTTGTACTTGAGAATAACATCATAGAGATCACGTAAACCGGAAAAATATTCCCACCTAGATTTTTTGACTCCATGGAGCATTTGCAAATTCATCTTCCCTATGAAGCTCGTGTTGTGGTCCAGTTCAATATAGATGGATGTACCCTTTCGAGAGGGTGATGGGAAACCTTAAGAGGAAGGTGAAGAATAGAGCTTATGTTGAGGGGTCGATATGTGAGGCATACAGTTTCGATGAGATATCTACGTTTGTCTCAAAATTATTTTTGGACGAAGTCTTGACAAAGGCCAATCGAGTATCGAGACATGATGATGGGGGAAATGTTGAACTAAATGGTCGGCTCTCTGTATTTGGTCTATCGGGCCGCGCTTATGGAAAAGGGAAGCGCATATTCCTCTCTGAGCAAGAATTACATGCTGCACATACTTACATTCTTCTCAATTGCGAGGAAATTGACGAATTTGTGAGGTACACATGTAAACTTGATAATTTATCTTTTAAGTTGAAAATTTATTCCAATATGTTAATGTTTATAACATGGTATAGATTGTACGATGACGAGTTAAAAGTGAAGCATCCCGGCATAACTGATAAAGATATTCAAATCAATCGGGATAAAAACTTTGCATTTTGGCTAAAGGACAAAGTAAGTTCAATTTTTAATCACTTAGTATATATATATATATATATATATATATATATATATACTCCATGTTAACTATGACTTCATTTAATAAGATGGAGTTTTTGTAGGCTTTGATCGAGGGATCAACGATTCAAACTAATGTACAAGTCCTAGCTATGGGACCGATAGGGGACCAAGTCACCCGCAATGGTTACAAAATAAATGGTTGTGAATTTCACACAAAGGCATATGGGTACGCAGAAAAGAACAACGAACTCTGGAGTGTGTGTCCAAGGAGATTGTTACAATGAGCTTGGTCGTGCCTTTTATGGGGAGTTGGAGGAAATCGTAGAGTTGTCATACAAGGGCACGTATGGGGGTTATATTCACTTGTTCAAGTGCCGTTGGTTTGATTCAGAAAAAGGGATACGTGTTGACAGACATGGAATCGTCGATATTGACCTCCATAGGTCTGCGTACTCCAACGAATCTGCTTGTTTTACCAACTCAAGAAAGACAAGTTTACTATACTCCTAGTCCTGTTAGGAAAAGGGATAGACCGCCTACAGATTGGCAAGTTGTAATTCATACTCCCGCGCGTAGTCATGTCCAAGTAATAGACGAGGATTTCTACCAAGAGAAAATGCTTCAGAGACCTCCTATAATAAATATAGAGGACAATAATGATGTAATCCAGTTAGAGGGTGGAGATGAACTCGATGAATTGGATCCCGAGGATGATTATTGTGCTGATGACGGTGATATTGAGGAAGAGTTATTGGACGACACCCGATACGTAATCAAGAAGATGGTTATGAATCTCCGATACTTGTACAAAATGATTTCGACTCATCGAACAACGATTTTCATTAAAATGTATGTGTAGTTATAATTGTACAAAATGTATGTTTATGTTCATGTTCATGTTCATGTTTAGTTCATAATTATGTACCTTTCATTTATGTTCTCTATATAGGAATGTTCTCTATATCCTTAACTATATCATTTGTAGTTGTTTAGTTATAATTGTACAAAATGTATGTTTATGTTCATGTTCATGTTCATGTTCATGTTTAGTTCATAATTATGTACCTTTCATTTATGTTCTTTATATAGGAATGTTCTCTATATCCTTAACTATATCATTTGTAGTTGTTGTAGTTAACTATTTTGCAGTCATGTTTATGTATCTTTCACTTATGATAATCGTAGTTAACTATTTCATACAATTAATTGTCATTCATAATTTCATACTAACATCCTAATTTTTTTATTTATAGATGTCTTACGAACTGCAAAGACGAAAAGCGCGGGTTGGGTGGCCCTAATCATGTGTCAAGGCCGGCTAATCCGGATGATCGCATTCTTATACGAGATCCGTCCTCCTCCGAAAAGCACGTAAGTTAAACATCGTGTATATATAAGGGTTTAATATTTTCATTGTTATAAATATATTTTAATGTAAATTATCGTATATTGTAGTGATTTTCAAGATAGTAAAATTGTGAAGTGCATTTCACAATTATGCTTACCGAACTGCCTGGCCTACGCCAGTGATTACATGGGCGAGCATACCTCTCGCCCATAAGGATGCAGTTTGGACTAAATTTCAGGTATGTTTTTATTAATTATGAAAGATTATATTAATATAATATTCAAAGGATAATTTTTAGTAATGTTATTATTGTTGTTTTATTTGCGAGTAAAAGGTATAGATGGGAGGACGCCAGCAGCTTCGGTGATTCGAGACATTATTCTCGCGAAGTATGTGATTCTGTACTCAAGGATAACTTAAATAAAGAACGACAAAAAGCCATTCACAATGCCGAGATCGACCATCCGTGCCGGGGAGAAGATTATATGCACGAGCATAGCCCACGGTGGTGCACCCAAATCCATATAAATTTGAGATGTGTGCCCAATGGAGAGTCGAGAGTCGGGTGAAAAGACGAAAAAAGACCGCCGCCACCAACCAGAGCCTCGGGTGTATCCGAAGGCTTAAAAGGCTAAAGGAACATACAAGCGGCGAAGATTTCACGATTGCAAAGATATCAACGCTGTGGTACGTATTTACAAGTTTTAATATGTTTTCAATCATGAATTGTAGAAAATATATCCCATTTTTACTTAGTAATATTGTGTTATTTTTATAGGAGTCTCGGTCTCAAGGTCACCCTATCCATAATTTGGATGGATGTGTACGTGCCACCGTGATGGTTCCACTGAGGCTATCCAGATAAGCGGTAATAAATTTTACAACTTGATCATTAATTAATGCTTACAAAATTAATTTATTTTAACTATTTAATTGTTAACATGATGACATGCAGGACACTTATAAGCGTTTATTGAATGAGCGCTATCCTCAAGGCACTCCACGTCCGCGCTCATCGATCAAGAGTTGGGAGAGGCGTCTGTTGTGAAGAAGAACTACGTTAAAGGTCAAGGACAACGACGACGCCCATCCTTCATGGCTCATGTCGCTTTTCTACCCCAGTCTACGGTCATCTAGCCATCCAAATTGCTCATACTCCTACCGATTGTGTGAGAGCTATATGTCAAGATCGGGATCTTCAAGATATGGCGGACATCTGGGGCTCTGAAAAGTCTTTGAGGAGTTAGTCAAGCAAGCGATGCGAAGCAGCAAAGATCACAACAGGGGATGGCGACGAGGTATAAAATCAATTTGTTGTATATTGTCGTAATATACCAATATTAACATAGTTAGTAAATATTTATAACTTGTTTTATTATTTTGTTAATATTACAAGGTGATCAAGGAGGAGGTGATGCTTGATTTAGTACGCTTTAGATTAGTTTTATAGTTATAATATAAGTTTGTACTTGTTTCATTCTTAGGATGTTTGTATATTGTTACTTAAACAAATTTTAAAATGTTATTATATTTATTCAAAATCATATTGGTTTTGAATGGTTTATATTCTAGTTTAGTGTATGTGTTATATGATGGACGAT
The DNA here is from genome assembly GCA_020205605.1 of Panax ginseng. NCBI lineage: Eukaryota > Viridiplantae > Streptophyta > Magnoliopsida > Apiales > Araliaceae > Panax > Panax ginseng. Next base: position 146,052,673 of record CM035132.1, on the reverse strand, counting down.
GGATGTTTATATTGTGTGTGTATGTATTATTGTGTATGTGTGTTGGGATAAAAAAGTACAAAGCAGTATGTGTTTTTGGGATTTATGCAAAACAAAGAAGATTCTCGTTATTTTATTTTTAATATCATCAATCGCGACGCGGTCACGATTCCGATTCCATCGACATCGTGAAACACGTCGACTTTGGCCATGGCCCATGTCGATTCAAACTTAGCTTAACCGGATTTTCCATTTCGATTCGATATCGGTCGCTAAGAATCGGTCGCTAATAGTGGTCGCTGATGTGCATTTTAGCGACCAGATTTTGTGCGACGCCTTTTAGCGACCGCAGAAGGTCGTAGATAGATATCAGCAACCACAGTCGGTCGCTGATAGGCGGTCGCTGATAAGCTTTTTTGTTGTAGTGTAGGTGGTCGCGGGTATACTCACGGCAGCTGCGGGTCTACCTATGGCTACCTTGGGTGGTCCCCACCCCCTCTAGCTTGATCAAATTTGAGTTGCAAAGGAGGTCCCATAAGTTGAAAAGTTAAATCAGGAAAAAAAGACGCTACGCGATTAAGGGGAAAATCCTGAAATCTTGATTTTCAGAGACCAAACTGCGGGTCTAAGCATCAATCATTGGTATTTGCCCAGATACAGAGTTCACAAAGCTGAAGATCAAAGCTATTGAAAGCTACCCTTGGCAATACCTCGCGAAGGTTCGATGCCATCAATATATGGTTGTAATTGCATTGAAGAGCATACATCTCATGAAAAATCCATCCCTAGCGGGGATTTCATACATTCTTAGTCGTTGAAAACCATTTCAATGAAGGTCAGACATCCTTGACATTACCAGCCATTGGCAGTAAATCCATCGAAGCATCGAAGATGGTCTGATGATTTTAGTTGTTGAAAACCATTTCAATGAGGGTCAAGAAACCTTGACATCATCAGCCATTGGCAGTAAATCCAGCGAAGCATTGGAGATGGTCCGATGATCTTAGTCGTTGGCATTAATCCAGCAAAGCATCGGAGATAATCCGATGATATTAGCCATTAAAAACCATTTCAATAAGGGTTAAGCAGCCTTGAAAGCTGGTCTGATGATCTTAGTTATTGAAAGCTATTTCAACGAAGTTCAGTCATCCCTGATATCACCAGTCATTGGTGATAACTCTAACAAAGCATCAGAGATGGTCCGATGATGTTAGCCATTAAAGGACAATTCAACGAGGGTCAGGCAACCCTGACAGTACCAACCATTGGAAGTAACTCCAACGAAGCACCAGAAAGACCTGACGATGCAAACTTTGGAAAACCATCCTCATCAAGGAGGACCGATGATGGAATCTGTTATACAGATCCTAAAAAATAAAATCATAATTCCGCGGAAGTCATTCATATATGAGAAGAGCATCTTCAGTGGAAATCTTGTAATGAGGATTAAAGACTTTGGTGATAACCCCAATGTCAACATCCTATAATCTTAACCATTGAGTAACTTCCATTCTAAAGATTTTGAGGACATCTTTGCAACTTTTTGGCAAATCAGGCTCAAATAGAACTGATGAACAGTTCAAACCGCTGGCAATAACCCCAACATCACATCAGGAGATTCATGTGAGAAGAACTTTGGAAACTATCGATCGATTAGACATCCAAGAAGTTCAACAGGGTCGTCATTGACAAACTCCATTCCCCAACCGAAGCGGCGGGCGCATGGTAGTTATCACATCCCGTTGGCAAATGGTCCAACAAACAACACTCAGCATACATTCGCATCATGTTGCATTACATTGCATCATAATTATCTTGTCCCATTTTAAGCGTCTAGTGATCTTTTTCCTATCAATGCCATTACATCACATGAATGTGATAAAGAGGGGCATCTGTAGAAACTCAAAATTTTTCATTCCTGTCACTAACCCTATAGGAGGGCAAAATTATCTTCCAGAGATAACCCTAGAAGTCAAATCAGTTGATATCCTGGAGACAACCCTGAGATACTCAGTTTTCAATCTCGAAGATAACCCCTAGAGACTCAGTTTTAACCCCAGGAGATTCAATTCCAACATCAAAGATAACCCCGAGGGATGCAGTCCACGTTCCGAACATAACCCCAGAAAAGTCAATTATAACCCCAAAGACAACCTCGAGAAACTCAGTTCCAACCCTAAATATAACCCCTGGAGGTCAAGAACACCTCAGAGATAACCCTGAGGACATTCAGCATTCACAGAAGCCGAATCTCAGAGATAACACTGAGCAACGAATGTTACATCTGCTCAAAAGTTAGAGAAAACCCCAGTGGGGGAAAATCATCATTTTTCCACCTCAATGCCAAATTCACGTCATCTCAACACATTTCAATACACACTGCATACAAAAGTTTCCCACAAGAACTATAACTCAAATCTCGAGTGATAACTACACAAGAAAGCACAATGGATAGACTTTGAGGACTTGGAGATTTATTCATGGACCCATCTTCCTGGCTTCATACAACCCCTAATCCCATGTCATTGTGTATCTCTCGATAACAGCTTCCTAAAAAGGTATAGCACTCCTTTGTCAGAAGCCTGGATTGAATGTTATGAAGGTTCAAGCGGACAACGTGTAGCCAAAGTGCACGTACTTTAAGACGACAGGACCCATATGGCTTGGGGAAACCCAGGTAGCTGCAGGTACACCTGCGGCTATCTGTTCTTTAAATATGAGCTCTTAGCATCTCATTTGAAAAAAAAGAACAAGAGAGAAAACTTTATCCATATTAGCCTGTAACCCCTGCTAGAGTGCTTTAAACTGAGTGATTCTTCTTTCTAAACACTTGTAAGCTCGTGTTTTATAACATAATGAAGTTTAACAAGTGGAAACTAAGTTTGCAGGCATCAAAAGCTATCTGAAGTCCTCTTGGCATCCCACTATAAGACTTTTAGGTTTTTAAGCTTTTTATTACTTATATATATATATATATATATATATATATATATATATCTACTAACGTTGATAGTCACATTGTGTGGGTATGCCTGAATCGTCGATCCGTGGCTTTTTATTGCTTTTAAATATATACAGGGCAAATTTTTAAAAATGCCCCTGACTTTTATCCCGATTTCTACCGAGCACCCTATACTTTTTTTTTCCAAAAATACCTTTAACATTACATTTTTTGGGTTGAATGTGCCCCTGCCATTGACAGACATGTCAAATAGACAAACTTGGCTAACACCTTATCCAAATTTGCTGACAAGGCATGAACACCTCATCTACTTTTAATGACACATAAAAAAATAATATTTAATAAAAAAATTATATTTCTTTACCCTCTTTTCTCTCTCTAATCTCCTTCCTCTATTCTCTCTCCTCTAATCTCCTTTGTCTCCCTCTATTCATCGTCTCTCTCTATGACCCTTCTTCTTCCCCCAGCAACCCCCTTCTCTCCAAACCTTACCCATCCCCAATTGACTATGACCCATCTACCTCCGACCCTAAACCGATGCATATTTTCTACAACAACGGCCGTAGACCCATCAGAGACCTCCCTTTCCTCATCCTCTTCTCCCTCTTCGTCATCTCCACTTTCGCCTTAGGAATCTTTGTCTCCATTCACAAGAACCCTAATTCCCCTCATGTCTCTTCCTTCACCTACGACTCCTACATTACTTCTTGCATCAAACCCACTTCAATTTCAGCAATGTGAAGATAATCTAATGGGATTTGATTATCCGGTACCATTTATTGATCCCCGGTTCCTTTTTCCTACACCAGATTAGGAAACTCATATTAATAATTGGATCTCTCGATTTAGGGTTTTTCTATGTTGTTTGGATTGGAAATGCTGGGAAGTTTGGTGAATCGAAAATTGTTGTTTTCTTTTTTGGATATGAAAATGAACCAGGGGTTCATAAATTTTTTTCAGATTAATTAGTTTAAATTGATGTGAACGAATTTATTTTTTGTTTTGGTTTGATGTCAAAAATTTTGAGTATGTTTGTGTCTTCAGATCCATAGCTCGAAAACGAATGTGTTGAAGATTGGGGCAAGAGGATGAGATAGAGAGAAAGAGCTTATCAGAAAAGAGGATGAGACAGAGAGAAAGAGCTGATCGGAGAAGGGAGAAAGTGCAAATTATGATGTAAATGATGTGACTATGTTATGATTTTAGTATTTTAATTGTGCTTTATCTGATGAAGATTTGTATAACAGATTCCATCATCGATCCTCCCCGATGAGGATAGTTGTTCCTGGTTTATATCGCCAGGTCCTTCCACTGTTTCGTCAGAGTTACTGCCAACAATCTGTGTTGTCAGGGTTGCCTAATCCTCGTTGAAATGCGCATCAACGGATGAAATCATTGGATTATTCCCGATGCTTCGATGGATTTACTTGCCAATGGATGGTAAATGTCAAGGTTGTTTGACCTTCGTTGAAATGTACTTCAATGGCTTAGATCATCAGATGGCTTCCGATGCTTTGTTGGATTTAAGTGCCAACGGCTGAAATAACATTAAGGTTTCTTGACCTTCGTTCAAATGTACTTCAACAGTTGAGATTATCGGATGAATTTCGATACTTCACTGGATTTAAGTGCCAACGACTGAAGTTGTATGAAATCCTTGCTGGGGATAGGTTTTTTGGAGCTACAACTCTGAACTGATGGTATCAGACCTTTGTGAGGTATTGCCGAGTGTAGTTTGTAACAACTATGATCATTGGTGTTGTGAACCCTACTTTGGGCGAATACCAATGAGTGATATGTAGACCCGCAATTTGGTGTTTGAAAACAAGGATTTCAGGCTTTTTCGCTCAATCGCGTAGCGTCTTTTTTCCTAATTTGACTTTTCAACTTGTGAGAACTCCTTTGCAACTCAAATTAGACCGAGTTGGAGGGGTGGGACCCACTTAGGGTAGCCATAGGTACACCTGCGGCCAACCGTGGGTGGATTTAAGGCCCATGTTGATTTCATAAGTCATTTTTAAGTTGCGCCACACAGAGAATCCGAGAGTTCTTCAGATCTGCTGAGTTTAGGTGGCTTTTTGCAAAATCTATCACCGTACAAGTGTTTCACACTATCCTAGTAACGTATGCATGTCCTCTTTTCTAGTTTTTGTTCATTGGAAAATGAGTTATCACATGAAATGCTTCTAAACATATAGTAGAGAATATGCATGCTCATATGACTTGATAAAAAATATTCAACATAATAAATGTTAGAATTTAACCATGTTGAACGTAATGATATGAAAAAAAAAATTGACATTTGAAACAGTCAAACTGGCACCTTTTTTCTGCTATTTCTTATCCTATTTGATAATAAATAAGCAAAGGTTGTAAAGCAAAGTAATCTTGGTAATTAGGCTACCCTTACGGATTATGACTTTGATAGTGTTTATGCATATAGGATGTTTATGACTATGGGTAGGTGTGTTATTGAATGGCCACCTAGTCATGCCTATGTGCATGTGGATAGTCATTTTTACAAAGGAGACTATGGAAAAAAATTTCCAAAAGTCTAGGCATTGGGTAGACATGCATTTTTAACTCTACTATACACGTATGATAAAGTAATATATGCATGCATATAGTCATAAAATGCATTTGAAAAGCTCCAGGTTATAATTTACCACACCCTTTTTGAGGTGATTTGGAGACTTGTGTCCAGATATATTGATCTGGATCATCCGAGTAGTTCCCGCAGGACCACTTTAGGTGTCCGAAGGAGGGCTTCTGATGTGCCTTGGCCCCGTTCAGTCAGACAGCCTCGTCGTTTAGTGGAGGAAGTGATTCATCTTATCCGGGTTGAGGTACCAAATACTGAGGACGATAAGGAGGATGTACCGGTTGCGGCTCCCACTCCTGCTACTCATACTCCCTGTAGGGATCTCCTAGGCATTCATGTGATGACTCTAGAGCTTCTGGATGATTTGAGTCATCAACCCTCGGTTTACTTGCAAGCAAACGAGGTAAAAGCTGAATTTGATCTTCCTTTTTCCTATTGATGAGGAGCAAGGATTCTGATGCTGATTTGCATTTGTGATGTAGGTTCCCGGCTTTACGCAGCCTCGAGGGAACTGGTTCAACATTCACTCTGTTTATCAGACTCTGCATCCCAATTATCGAGTGATCGTGCATGGTTAGGGCTTTGAGGCATTCTTTTCCATCCTCCCCCATTGTTGTCCCTGGGGTTATCTCAGGGCATTTTCTGAGCGTTGGTTTCACCAGACTCAGTCTTTCCATTTGTTGGACTGTGAGGTGATGATGACGTCGATGGATTGGCGATTTATCACAAGCATGGAGTTTGGAGGGGCAACAATGCCTTGTACGGTGAACATTACCTCGACTACTGTTAGGTCCTTTTTAGGAGTTCTGGTTGAGGCACTCAAGGGCAGGACAGTTTGTATAGGTCCTTTGAGTGTAGATGTTATGAGTGGGCTGTTGAGTGAGCCCATACCCACTGATGTGAGAGTTAGGGATCGTATTCTTTGGTGATTACTCCTGGTTATTATCAGGGTTGCTTCATAGCAGATAACTCTTATATGGTGTCATTCGCTTTGGTGAGTGCCACACGGGATGTGGACCATATTGGAGAGTATGATTGGAGCTCTTACCTTCGCATATTTCCTCAGGGGAATGCACATGCGTTCGTAGGGCTTGACGGAGGCTTGGCTAGGATTTTACCCATTTCTGCTGGTGAGTGTTTCTCTTTTAATTTCCCATATACAGGTTAAGAGTGTTGACTGACCGCAGATGTTTACCTTTGTGTTGGCAGTTTTGGGCCTATAAGAGGCTCCCTTGCTTGTGTCCTATTAGTGTGTTAGGTCCAGATACCCATCCACGAGGAAGGTGATAACATCACTCCACGCTGGCGGAGGTTCTTGTAGCTGAGGGTTTCACCCATTATCGCCTACAGTTGGAGTTGTTTGATAAATAGGTTTTATACCTACTTATCCGGCATCTATTACTTGATTTATTTACTTAATCTCGTGTTTCTTAGTTACTTTTCATGCATTTTATTTCCATTTTGTAGATTATATGTTTGGAAGCTGAGTGAGCAACTATTGGTATGAAAAATTGCAAGGAAAAGCAATTCTGGATATCATTCGGGCCGTCATGTTCATTTTATGTGTATTTTATGTTCGTGGCGTGGAACTTGACTATGTTGTAGAACTCTTTCTTGGCTTTCTGAAACGTCTTGTATCATTCCAATCGGAAGTTCGGATGTGAGATTATTGCATTTTTATCAAAGCTAAGAGTTGTTATGTTTGTCATTTACACAGCAGATACTTCCAGTGCAATTTTGACCTTCATCCGTTCGTTATTTCTTGAAACTCAAAGAATGAAAGTTTTAGAGCTCGTCAATATCTTCGATTTGATAGGTGGAGGGCCTCGTAACTCCTCTCGAATTAGAAGTTATGGTAGTTTTATCATAGGATGTTGCAGCAGATTTCTAGAAGGTACCCAAGCTGGGGCATGCCCTTTTTGGCCTTAATAGCAAGTCGGGGCTTGGGTCCTGGGCGGTTTACCAGATTGCTAGCAAGCTGGGGCTTGCTATTACAAAGGGAAAAGGCAAGCTGGGGCTTGGGTATGCGAATAAAAGGTCTCCTAGTTGGTTTTGAATGCTACAAACATGGAGCTTAAGTGATGGTGATGATTTGGGACTCATTTTGGCATGGAATTGTAATCAGAATACATGTGGAGGTATATAATTATCAACAAACAATGAGATTAAAGACACACAAGGAAAATGACGAAGATTAATCTCTGTTTTTCTAAGCAAGCGTTGGAGGAGTATTTCAAGGAGATTTTCAAGACGATTGCGATTCTAGGCTACGTGAAGGATGTTTTTCAATATTCTTCGTCTTAGACTATTATTTGTAATTGAAAGAATGATTTTCATGATTTATTTAGTGTTAATTTCGTTTATTATGAACTAATTCACTTTTTAGGCTTATGATGGATCTTTGGGTGAATCTATGATTTTGTAAACTTTGATTTCCAATTTAATAAGCTATTTCTAGTTTATCTATATTGATTTGAGCTTGAATATATTAATCGCCTGATCAACAATTCTTTGTGGATTTGTATGGAATCGAGAGAGGATATGCAAATCTAGACCTAGTTGATATAGCATGTGTTCATGATTTTCTGAATAGCTTAATTGTGATGAATGTTAAGGTAGAGATATGCTTGACATTACATGTAATCGGATAGAGAATTTATTCTTCAACCTTCTTCAATTGTAATTCGCATAGAGATATAGTGGGTTAGTTGATTAAGGTGTTTAATGGATTTTTATCTTAATTGTGGATTGACGTTAATACGGTATTAGTGCATCGAGAGATGGTTAATACTACGTTTGTGTTCATGATTAATAAACTGGGATAGTGATTTGAATTGGAATAAAAGTGTTAAAATCAGAGTGAAGCTTAGGGTGAAATCAAAAGTCTAATTCTCCATTAACTGTTTGAAATTTCCAGATTTTGATATTGGTAATTAGTTTGTGGTAGTTTATTTGTTTTTAATTTAGTTTCTATAATTTTTAATCATTGAATTGGATAGTTTAATAAAATTACGATTAATAGGAAATTGATAATTGTGAAGTTAAGTTTCTTGCTAAATTGTCTCTGTGGGAACGACACTTTGCTCATCACTTTATTACTTATTGACCACGTATACTTGCATGTTGTGCGTAACTAGAATTTAGCCAACAAGTTTTTGGCGCCCAGACCCGCGTCACTCAATTCAGGGGGGATATGGATCCTGGATCCATGTTGGTGACGGATTGGATGGCTTGTGTCTGAGATCTGACTCATTTGACAAAGATTGATAGCTTGACCCTGTAGTTGGACTGGGCATATTTTTTCATCCGACACTTGGGCAGAGATCCTTTAGAGGCAGATACTTTTGATCCTTCCAGCTCTTGGGCTAGCCCCTCAGGTGAACCATATGGTTTTCCCGACGCAGATCCTCCATTGTATAGGCCTGATATCCCTCTTGGCGGAGATCTAGTGACTCAAGAGGAGTTACATCAGGTGGATAGGATTGATGATGTAGACATCAACACCATTGAGTTCTTTTGATGTGTATTCTCGCTATATTTTTTTGATAGGCCTCTGTTATATAGTGGGTGGCTATGCCCCATTCTTGCTATATCTTTTGATAGGGCCCTATTAGTTGTTGGGCATCTGTGCCCCCATTTCCCTGTATTTTTAGTTGTACAGAGATGATGTATTAGATGATGATGTACTTAGGAATGTATGTATTGTTTTCCATTCCCTACATCATATTTCCATCTATTATTTATCATGCATGTATTATGTTATGCATATGTATGTCCAAAGATATTCAGCATGGACCCCTAGATGGTCTTATGATATGGCCCACACAGATGTCTTTTCCGACAGTTAGCCGCATTAATCACACCCCACCAATATTGGTAGCCTCATGTTTGAGGTCATGGTATGATAGTTTGTCACCTCTAGATCGGGTGACCGTAGATCAGCTTTTACAGCACTCTATGACCCTTTTGATGCTCCAAGTTCCTGTGGACTTTGTAGAGGGTATGCTAGAGCATTGGGTACCGGAGAGGTAGGTATTCTGGTTTGAGACCCATGAGTTGACTTCCACCTTAGAGGAGCACGAGCGGTTGACGGCGTTGCCACTGGATTGGCCTTGCGCACGGATGGCTATCAGCGATATGAGCCGACAGTTCATGACCCTCACCGGTTTGAGGCGTAGAGTAGTACAGGATGAGATCACATCCGGCCATGTAGTGTCCCAGCATTTTCTGATAGACAGATTTGGCCGTGGAAACAGTTTTACACATCACTCCGAGGATTTCACCACGTCAGAGAATCAGTGGCATGTTGCTAGAGTAGACGTACTCATGATGTGTGTAATGACTTATTTGTACATGTCATTGTACATGAATCATCTAGACATCGGTGTTGTTATGGAAGTGAGAGCTCTTAGGGAGGGTCTTACCATTGTGCCGATGATTATGGCAGAGACATTGAGATCAAAGAACGAAACCGCCACGCTTATCCTCTGTGGGTGTTCATAGTATTTCGGTCTTCTTTGTATGTGTGGTTCATGTCACACTTTAGACCTATTCGCACCTTTTGATGGCATGCATATTGTTTTTCCCATGAGATAACCATGTCTTACTCCTTTCAGTCAGCAGAGTGTACAGACGCTGCATCCTGGTCGGTGTTTTTGGCAGGGATCGAGGATCCATTTGACATTTTACCGTGTATAGGGCTCAGTTCTACCTACAGCTTCATTATTCATGCACCTGGCATGGATTATCTCCCTCTAGCTGGTTTGAGGGGCATGACCACGTATCACCCACTGGCTGTGATGTCACAGTTCGACCAGTTTTAAGATGTGTATCCTTTTGAGGAGACATTAGGTCAGCATTTGGCTTCCCGCCATTTTTCAGCAGAGGACAGATCCAGGGTGTATGCCTATTGGGATCAGCGTGAGTGAGCTAAGTTTTTTGTTAGCCATTCGGGCCGTTCTACAGAGAATTCTGCATGGATGGAGGCAGAGATCACATCAGCCAGGGTTGTATCCACTGTGCCGGGGATTGATCTTTATAGTGAGGAGCCCATGGAGGATATTAATTTTCCCACCGAGTAGGAGGTATTTCTTTGGGTTGCCAAATTTGTGATGGATTCTCCCAAGATGACTACTCATCGTGACCCAAGATTCTAAGCAGAGTATTTAGAGCAACGTCTTCATCTGATGACATTTGAGAGAGGTCAGGCTAGGGCCTTGATGTTGACAGCTCTTCCTAGGGAAGATGTCGCTCTATTAGAGAGAGAGGATGCCTTAGCTCATAGAGATACTGTTATTGCTGAGCGATATGAGGCTAAATCATCCAGAGATGCATTGATTGTTGAGCGGGATATAGCTCTATCTGCCCGGGATGTTGCTGTTATAGATAGCACTGTAGTGAGGTCTTATACTACTGATATCATTGCAGAGATGAGCGCCTATATTGATGAGCATAGTGTCACCGTGCAGTTGGTGATGGATCTATTGGCTCGTGTTGATACCCTTGCGCAGTAGCTCACAGCATTACCTCCGTCTTCGGAGAGAGATGCCATGTTGGACTTGATAGCACGTATATCCGCTGGATTGTAGATGGGCTTGTATTTTCCTGCACAGACTAGCTTAGCCATTTTGTCATATTCAGTACACAGTGTATATATCAAATAGCATTATATATGGCAGGGAAATATATTTTGATGCACTTCCCTTTTAATTTTGCCTTGTGCTTGCTTGATATTTGCCTATTTTCCCAGGGCTTATGATCTTGATGTATTCTGAACTCCCCCTTGATGGATGGACATTGAGATGTCTCAGGATCTTTCAGAATGGATTGTTGATCTATGTGTATTCCCTACCATTTGGTGTCTTGGGATTGGTTTATATATATAGTTGTGGAGAGGAGTGTGGCTTTCCTCTCTAAGGTTGACCGCACCATAGATGGTCACTGGTACTCCTTTGTATGGGAGAGCCCAGGTAGTTCCATCTCTTATGGATTGGAGTTTCTCTTTGAGGATTCAACCGCAGCTTAAATGGTCGCAGATTCTCCCATTTGTGTGGGGAGACCAGCTAATTCCATCCCTTTGGTTTAAGCTGATAAAGTATGGTGGATTGAAAGATGATCCCAGTACCATTGATAAGTTTTTGTGTTTTTGTAAGGGGTAAGACTAAACCATGAATGGCTGCCTACGTACTCCTATTAAAGAGGAGATCAGGTTTGCGTAATTCGAACCTTTTAATCGCTTTCTGTTTGTTGTTATAATGACTTTTTGTAATGAACTAATACCTTGACATACATACTACATATCTATGACACATAATTGCTTAAACAATTCATAGGATTACTTGAATTAATGATCAAAAGTCGTTGACCGGGCATGACCATGTTTTCTGGGTTACCCAGAAAACTGATGAACATGAAGAACAGCCTTTGGCTGTACTTTGACCAATATAGATTGAGACCTTAGAATAATACTTTATCCAAACCAGTATTACATACATGTACCTTGACATATAGAATACTTATTACAACAAACAAAACACAAATCTATCACACGGATTGAAAGATATAGAAGCTACAAAACCGTTGACCGAGCATGACCACTGTTCTAGGTTACCCAAAAACTCAAGAACAGCTCTGCCAGTGACTTTGAGCCTCTACAACTTCTTATTATATGTAGGTTAAAGCATGAATTTGGTCTGATGTTGTACTACTGTATGAGTACTATAACATCCATACTTGACCAAACCCAAAATCATCAACAGTAACAAATTAGATCAAGGTCAAAGTGGTCCCTAGACCATGATCAACTGAAACCCAGACATTCAAGAACACCTATATCGACATTTTATGTCACTATAGAGCTTTAGCGACAGACAAAAAATATTTTCTACTAAATTAATTAATAAAAATTAGAAAAAAAAATAATAAATAAATATAAAAATAGTTTTAAAAATTATTTTAAGTTATTATAATTAACTTTTAATATTTTTACATAAATTTAATAAATATTTTATTTTATTTGGATATTATTAATAATTAATTTAATAATAAATTAATTTGAATAATTACTTATAAATAATAAATAATTGTTGAAAAGTAATATTAATAATATAAAAATCATAATAAATTGTTATAAATTATTTAAAAATAGTAAACAAGGTTTTTGATAATATTCTAAGTAAATATTAATTATTAAAAATAGAAATAAATGATTTAAAAATCATTTAAGGGATAAATAAATACTTAAAAATTATTATAAGCTTCTAGAAATTTTTATAATGGATATTTAAATTATCTAAAAATATAATAAAGCTTATAAATAAAATTTAATCGAATTATAAACTTATTAAGTACCCAATAAAGTCTTTGGACACCGAAACTATATCAAACTTAACCCGAACATTTGTAGATTTTGTATTTGAGTATTGTTATCAATACTAATGTGTTAGATTTATATGAATGAACATCTTAGGTGTTTATTAACGAATTGAGTAGCATTGCTTGACTGATCTTCACTCAGGCAAGTTTACTAAACTCAAATTATTATTTACGTAAATTTCTTGAACCCTGTGTATTCATTAAACAAGATTCCTATCTTGAATTGCTTTTGATATGATATACCAAACCTAAACTTGAATTGACACTTATTGAAATGTTATTGTTATAGCTTCAGCATAACTAAGAAATGAATTATTTATTTATATGATATTGCTTATTAAGCATAAATTGTTGTGTTAAACCAAATTATTTTGGTAAGACATTCTATACTGAAGTTGTGTATCCTGTAAAGGGATGGATGTTTGGTCAATAATATATTGATGTTGGGTGCATGTGAGCACTAGTAGAATGAGATGCATACTCCTAGGATGCTGAATAGGCTGATCCCCTATCTCATATCTAAACAAAGTTTCTAAGTCTGTGTGACTGATAGAAATAAAAAGTCCAAAAATGGTTTAAAAAGAAATTCCAGGAATGGTAGCAACAATCAGTAAAATTTTGAACTGTTATACTTCTTAAAATCATATATTGTTATAAATATAAAACCTGTTGAGCATGTCATAGCTCACCCTTCCAAATTATTCCCTTTGCAGTATTAGATGGTAACCCTGGCACTTCTAGAGTTAATAAAGGGAAGCGTCCCTGTTTATATTAGTTTATTTTACTGTCTAGTTGAATGTAATACTTTGTAATAATAAATTTTGTATAAAGAATCATGTAATCGAAACATAATGATATATATATATATATATATAACATATTTTATTTCTACAACGGTGTTTTTTTTACATATATTGATGTAATTAGAATTTCCAATTTAGTTTGAGATCCTTGGGAACTATTTATCTGAGTGAGGGCATTGACAACATGGACTGTTCTTGTTGTTGTTGATACTATGGATTTTGGATAGATAGGTACTATCGATACAATAGTGAAATTCGCATGATACAGACTATACATCTGAGTGAGGGTGTTGGTAATATGGACTTTTTATGTTATTACAGATACTCTGAATTTTGGATAGAGAGATATTATTCATAGATACAGTTCATACATCCAAGTGAGGGTATCCAAACATAGCAATATTTCTCCTGAGAATTGTTATCTGCTATGAGATATTGTGACTCTTGGATCTATGGGAATTACATATGGTTATAATCGTATAGTCACTCAATTAGATATAAGCATATAATTAGATACTTGGGCGTATAGATTTGAATGAGATATATACATTGACTAGTAGTAAGCACCATATCGGATACCGTGGGTGTATAGATCTGGGGGCGTTACAATTTAACGGTATCAGAGCTGTTAAGGCTATAAATATAAGGAAGAGAAATCTTATTATATAGTCTTCAACTCCGTAAAAATATTAAAGTACACATAAAAATAACATTAAAATTATTATGTTTGTGTAAACTTTTATACCAGATTAAAGGAGTTTTATTTTATAGATGGCCAACTCTGGTGCTGAAGAAATGGTGATAGTAAACAATTCACCACAAATTGAGTCATTTATAGCTAGTGATGCAGAGGATGAAGAATTATTTCATAATCAACAATTGCTAGATGCTGAGGATGAAGAAGATCCAGTAGTAGGACAATTAATGAGAATTGATGACCATGATGCAGTTATGGCATCACTAATGAAGACTTCTGAATATGAGAATAATAAAATGCAGTTTAGGGCACACTTAGCATAGGGAATGTTAGAGCAAGAAAGGGGAACCAATAATCGACTAAAAGTACAACTGTACCATGCACAAAGGGGCAGGAAGGAAATACAGTCAAGGCTACTCAAATCTGCTCTAGGTACTCGAGATGTCTTCAATGATTTACAGCGACAAGTAGTTCGATATCCGGTGGAGAAAAAGAAAACTGCCTATTTGATAGATCGATCTGTGGTATGCCACGTGATCCAGGATTCCTTCGATGATGTTAATGAGTTCTAGAGGGTAGTATACAAGTCTAAATGCTTTATAATAGTATGAATAAAGGAGCATTTAAAGTTTATAATATCGCTAGTAGTATGTCTAAACTACTCAGTTATTTTGTATGAATTTTATAATATATGAATAAAAGATATGTTTGTATTATTCAAATTCTTATGTGGATTTTTGTTGTTGTCTTATATAGAATCATGCCACCAACCAGAAGACCCCGACGAGAGATAGATAATGATGATAACCCTACCCAAAATTTAGTAGAACTTTTATTAAGTGCTATGAATAGGCCCATAAACCAAAACACTTCCTTTAAAGATTTTAAATTAGTTAGTCCACCCGAGTTCAAAGGTACATCTGAACATATCGATCCACAAATCTGGATTACTGAAATAGAAAACTTTTTCTTAGTAACCAATGTCAATAATAATCAAAACACAACTTTTGCAACCTTTTTCTTGAAAGGTGAGGCAAATTACTGGTGGGAATCAACTAAAGGACGGGTAGAAATGGAAATTATGTTATGGGATAGATTCAAAGAATTGTTCTTTGAAAACTATTTTTCCCAATTCCTAAAGGATCCTATGGAGGTACGATTCCTAGAACCGAAACAAGGAGACCTGACTGTATCTCAATACACGACAAAATTTAACGAATTATCCAAGTTTGCTCCTCACCAAGTCAATACTGAACTTAGAAACACTCGGATATATCAGGAAGGTTTAAAACCTCAGATACGAAGTATGTTATCCATTTTCCAACTAAAGACTTTTTGTGAATACTCGAGAAAGCTTCCTTAGCTGAGAGTGAAAACAAGAATCTCATTAAATTTCATCAAGAAAAGAAGAGTCAAAATGAAAAGGGAAACCTAAGATCGAACCCAGTTCAGGTGGGTTTAATAATAAGCGAAAATGGGATTCTAATTTTTCTAATAACCCGGGGAAGAAGGTAAGTAATAATAATAATAACTTTAGTAATAATAATTTTAAACCTTGTTCTACCTGTGGAGGAAAACATAAAGGGGTATGTTTTAAAAGTATAAATAAATGTTACAATTGTGGACAAATGGGACACCTTTCTCTACAGTGTCCTCTCCCAAATAAAAATAAATGTCTCAATTGTGGTTCATCAGAACATTTCATAAGGAACTGTCCCAAACCCAAGAACCAGGGAGGAAAGGGAAATAGAATACCAGAGAATACCAATAATCAGTCAACAATAGCTGCAGTTGGAGCTTAGAATTGACCAACCACGAGAATATTTAATATGTCGGTGAGGGATGTTATTGCTTCATAGGACATAGTGATATGTATCGTCCTTATCAACACTTTAAATGCATATGTGTTATTCGATTCTGGTGCTACTTGTTCCCTAATGTCTAATAGTTTTTCTAAAAATCTAAACATAAAATATGAATATTTAGACAAACCTTTCTGTGTACAAATTGCAAAGAATGAAAAGATACCGGTTAAGACCATATATAAGGACTGTAGTGTGGAGATAAAGGGACATAATTTTCTGGTAGATCTTATTCCAATTCAGTTGGGAGAATTTGATGTAATCTTAAGAATGGATTGGTTAATTAACCATAACGCGATGACCAATTGTCATCAAAAACATATAAACCTTTTGATTGCATCGAAGTCAAAGGTAGTGTTCAATGGAGGTTGTTCACCTAAGCAATCTCGATGTCTGACCATAACTCAGGCAGAAAGGTTACTTAGAAAAGGTTGTTCGGGATATTTGGCCTATATAGTTGATACTCGATAGGAAATAGTAAAACTAGATCAAATACCTATAGTTATGGATTTTCCCAATGTGTTTCCAGATGACTTACCAAGTTTACCTCCAGATAGGGAAATTGAGTTTGTCATTGATCTTGCATCGAACGGCACAGCTTTCTAAGGCACCATATAGAATGGCACTTTAGAGAATCGATAAAGTTACTAGTACAACTACAAGAACTCTTAGATAAAAAGTGCATACAACCTAGTTTTTCACCTTGGGGAGCACTAGTATTGTTTGTAAAGAAGGATGGAACCATGAGGTTATGTATAGTCTATAGAGAATTAAATAAATTAACCATTAAGAATAAATATCCTTTACCAAGAATTGATGATTTGTTTGACCAATTAAAGGGAGCCGAACACTTTTCAACGATTGACCTTAGGACAGGTTATCATCAGTTAAAAGTAAGAAAGGAAGAAGTGTCGAAGACAGCATTTAGGACACGCTATGGACATTATGAGTTTCTTGTAATGTCTTTTGGGTTGACAAATGTACCGGTAGTATTTATGGACTTGATGAATCGAGTGTTTAAACCATGCTTAGAGAAATTTATTGTAGTGTTTATCGACGATATTTTGGTATACTCGAAAACACGGGAAGAGCATGTTGAACACTTGAGAGTTGTTTTGGAGATATTATGAAAAGGTCAACTTTATGAAAAGATCTCCAAGTGTGAATTCTGGTTAAAAAGAGTTCAATTTTTAGGTCATGTAATTGACAAAAATGGAATATCAGTAGATCCAACTAAGATTAAAACAGTTGTGAATTGGGAACAACCAACAACTCCAACAGAAGTAAAAAGTTTTCTCAGTTTAGCGGGTTATTATCGACGGTTTATAAAAGATTTTTCAAAAATAGCAACACCATTAACCAATTTAACTCAAAAGACAATGAAATACGTCTGGACAGATAAATATGAAGAGAGCTTCCAACAAGTAAAACAAGATCAGATACCTATAGTTAAAAAATTTCTTCTGAAACCGGACTTTTTAGTATTTTTTTTTTTGACAAGTTGCTTTATTGTGCTTGTTAGGATTTGTGGAAAATCTAAGTTAGGAACCCTAGATTACAAACCCTAACCCTAGATTATAAACCCTAACCCTAAGTAGCTAGACTAAACCCTAATTAATTAGGTTATCCTAACACCTAGTCATGATTACTAAACTTCAATTATGTAATAATAAACATCATTAAGTAACTCTAATCATAAAAATCAAAACCCTAATAAAGATTATTGAGGATTAGGGCAAAATTAAGCTACTAATCTAACCTAACTAGCTCACAAGTAGGAGGCAAGTCATGATAACAAGTTTCAAGTCTGCACATGAGCTGGTATCACCCCCTAAGCAGCACAAGTTAACAAACATCAGATATTTAGAGAGGCAAGTAGGTGAAAAGGACCAAAAAACCTAAGTTGCTTAAGTCTATAAATAGAAGCATAACTCCAAACCAAACCCATGAATTTTCTAAACCTAGACACTCTTACAAACAAACCAAGTCAAGCTTGGGTGATAGCAACATCAGATTCAGTAGCCAGAAATTAAAATCAAGCAAGAAAGGTGCAAACCCTAATTTATAGCTAAATCTTTGATGCTATATTTAAATTGTTGTTTAGATGTTAAGATATATGTAATAACATGTTAGAAAGTATGATAAGTTGATAGAACATGATTTCATAACGTCTAGATGCATCAAATTAGTGTTTTAAGCAATATAGAAATTTTGGAAAAACAGGTCTGACAGACGAATGTCAGAGCATGTAGATCCGTGTATGTTAATAGTTAGGTCTGTTAATTATATGTTATTTTTAGTATAACATGAGGTCTTTCATCTGGAAAAAGAATCAGTTTCATTAGAACTATATATTGCAAGATATAGGTGGTCAAAAGTGGTTGACCGATCACGAAGTTCTGTTTTCTGGGTTACCCAGAAAACTCAAGAACAAGTTGAATCGGCTACTTTAACCAACCTTTTAATCACTTTCTATTTGTTATTATAATGACTTTTTTGTAATGAATTAATACCTTGACATACATACTACATATATATGACACTTAATTGCTTAAACAATTCATAGGATTACTTGAATTAATGATCAAAAGCCGTTGACCGAGCATGACCATATTTTCTGGGTTACCCAGAAAACTGATGAACATGAAGAACAACATTTGGCTGTACTTTGACCAATATAGATCAAGACCTTAGAATCATACTTTATCCAAACCGGTATTACATACATGTACCTTGACATATAGAATACCTATTACAACAAACAAAACACAAATCTATCACACGGATTGAAAGATATAGAAGCTACAAAATCGTTGACCGACCATGACCACTGTTCTAGGTTACCCAAAAACTCAAGAACAGCTCTGACAGTGACTTTGAGCCTCTATAACTTCTTGTTATATGTAAGTTAAAGCATGAATTTGGTCTGATGTTGTACTACTGTATGAGTACTATAACATCCATACTTGACCAAACCCAGAATCATCAACAGTAACAAATTAGATCAAGGTCAAAGTGGTCCCTAGACCATGATAAACTGAAACCTAGAAATTCAAGAACACCTATAGCGACACTTTCTGTCACTATAGAGCTTTAGCGATGGACAGAAAATATTTTCTACTAAATTAATTTAAAAAAATTAAAAAATAAATATAAAAATAGTTTTAAAAATTATTTTAAGTTATTATAATTAACTATTAATATTTTTACATAAATTTAATAAATATTTTAATTTATTGGATATTATTAATAATTAAGTTAATAATAAAGTAATTAGAATAATTACTTATAAATAATAAATAATTGTTGAAAAATAATATTAATGATATAAAAATCATATTAAATGGTTATAAATTATTAAAAAAAAAAGTAAACAAGGTTTTTCATAATATTCTAAGTAAATATTAATTATTTAGAAATAGAAATAAATAATTTAAAAATCATTTAAGGGATAAATAAATACTTAAAAATTATTATAAGCTTCTAGAATTATTATAATGGATATTTAAATTATCTAAAAATATAATAAAGCTTATAAATAAAATTTAATCGAATTATAAACTTATTAAGTACCCGGTAAAGTCTTTGGACACCAAAACTATATCAAACTTAACCCGAACATTTATAGATTTTGTATTTGAGTATTGTTATCAATACTACTGTGTTAGATTTATATGAATGAACATCTTAGGTGTTCATTAACGAATCGAGTAGCATTGCTTGATTGATCTTCACTCAGGCAAGTTTACTAAACCCAAATTATTATTTACGCAAATTTCTTGAACCCTGTGTATTCGTTAAACAAGATTCCTATCTTGAATTGCTTTTTATATGATATACCAAACCTAAACTTGAATTGACACTTATTGAATTGTTATTGTTATAGCTTCAACATAACTAAGAAATGAATTATTTATCCATATGATATTGTTTATTAAGCATAAATTGTTGTGTCAAACTAAATTATTTTGGTAAGACATCCTATACTAAAGTTGTGTATCCCGTAATGGGACCGATGTTTGGTCAATAATATATTGACGTTGGGTGCATGTGAGCACTAGTAGGATGAGATGCATACTCCTAGGATGTTGAATAGGCTGATCCCCTATCTCATATCTAAACAAAGTAACTAAGTCTGTGTGATCGATAGAAATAAAAAGTCCAAAAATGGTTTAAAAAGAAATTCCAGAAATAGTAGCAACAATCAGTAAAATTTTGAACTGTTATACTTCTTCAAATCATATATTGTTATAAATATAGAACCTGTTGAGCATGTGTTGGTCGTTTTACCGATCAATATATGCGTGCAAGTATACACGGTCAACAAGTAATAAAGAGTAAGTAAAGTATCGTTCCCACGGAGAATTAACTAATAAAGTTTACTAAGCATTAACCCATAACCATTTCAGTCTTATTTAAACGAATGATATTATATTTTATATTTAAACTATGAAATTAAATAAACCTAACTATTCCTAGAGTGAGACTAGATAACGAAGACCTGGGATCATAATTTCATCTATTGACTCATTCAAATCCATACACTCCATGTTAAGCCAAACTAATTGTACCGATTTGTTAGTCGAGAACACGAAAGTTAAGTATACCATTTCTCAATGTCATACCCATATTACATATAATCCACAGTTGATAGAATTCAAATGAACACCCACATTACATAAACCACTATATGTCTATGTGATTTATAAATAATTAGGGTTTAAGCCCAAATTCTCAATTGACTATGAATGGCGCTTCGGTATATGTCTATCTTAAGCACAAATCATACATCCCAACACAATGTAGAATATACAATCATAAGCTATCAAGATCAGATCTAAACTCATACTTCGTCTTTCAAGTTCATATGGGTTATCACAGTAATTGATGGCCAATCAACTAAGCAAATAAGCATGAATCTTAATAGACAATCCTATAGCAATCAATAAGGCTAACAATGGAACATATCAGAAATAACTAATCCATAGAATCCATTACAATCACAAAATAGAGTTTAAATCATAACTGAATTAATGTTATTATCCACATATCGAATAAACATCATAAGATACAATTAGGAATCAAAGAGAGAGTAAGAATAGAGAATTGTAGTGCAAATCTGTTCTCTTGATCCCAGGTTGAATCTCCAATGCTTTCCAATCTCTTCAAGTCTTCAATCTACTCAACTCTAGAAATCACTACTCTAATCTACTCTAATCTAATTATTCCAAAGTGAAGAAAGAAAATAGCAGTAGTTTTAGCCCCCAAGGGGTGGAATATCTCTCCCATAATGAAAATACATCTAATATATCAGCCCTAATTGAACCCCCCCCCCCCTCTCAATTACGCTTCAATTGCACTGTTTAATGAAAAGTCAACTTTGGTCAACATCAGACGTCGCGCGGCCGCGTAGGAATTTGCCTGAAGTTGGGCGCGGCCGCGCTCAAGCAAAAAATCATGTTTTTTGGCTCCAGGGTCGCGCGCGGCTGCACGGGAAATGCACTACAAATTCGCGCGCCCGCGCGGTCCATTTTCTGTTGTAGTGTCCTCTGGTAAAATGGCCATAACTTTTGATCCGAGAAGATTTATAGGGCCTGCCACCTATCAAATCGAAGATATCGACGAGCTCTAAAACTTCCATTCTTTGATGATTGAGAAATTCTGGCCGGATGAAGGTTGAAATTGGGCTGTAAGGAACTGCTATGAAAATGGCTAACCAAAACAGCAAAGTTTGACGTCCGTTGGTACAAAGATCATAACTCTTGCATCCGAACTCCGATTAGAATGATTCAAGATGTTCCGAAAAGCTATGAAGACGCTCTACAATGTAAGCTAAGTTCCAAACCAAGAACATGAAGTAAACATGAAAGCCCAAATGATGTCCGGATTGCTTTTCTTTGCATTTTCCTTGCTTTTCCTTACCAATAGTCGCTCACACCGCTCCCAAACATAAGATCTACAAAATAAACACAAAATGCATGAAAAGTAACTAAGAAACATGAATATAAGCAACTAATTCAAGCAAAAGATACTGGATAAGTAGGTATAAAACCAACTTATCAGCATGTCATAGCTCACCCTTGCAAATTATTCCATTTGTAGTATTAGATGGTAACCCTGGCACTTCTGGAGTTAATAAAGGGAAGCGTCCCTGTTTAGATTAGTTTATTTTACTGTCTAGTTGAATGTAATACTTTGTAATAATAAATTATGTATGAAGAATCATGTAATCGAACCATAATGATATATATTTATATATATATAACATATTTTATTTCTGCAACGGTGTTTTTTTTACATATGTAGATGTAATTAGAATTTACAATTTAGTTTAAGATCCTTGGGAACTATTTATCTGAGTGAGGGAATTGACAACATGGACTGTTCATGTTGTTGTTAATACTATGGATTTTGGATAGATAGGTACTATCGATAGAATAGTGAAATTCGCATGATACAGACTATACATCTGAGTGAGGGTGTTGGTAATATGGACTTTTCATGTTATTACTGATACTCTGAATTTTAGATAGAGAGATATTATTCACAGATACAGTTCATACATCAAAGTGAGGGTATCAAAACACAGCAATAGTTCTCTTGAGAATTGTTATCTGCTATGAGATATTGTGACTCTCGGATCTATGGGAATTACATCTGGTTATAATCGTATAGTCACTCAATTAGATATAAGCATATAACCAGATACCATGGGTGTATAGATTTGAATGCGTTATATATATTGACTAGTAGTAAACACCATATCGGATACCGTGGCTGTATAGATATGGGGGCGTTACAATTTAATAGTATCAGAGATGTTAAGGCTATAAATATAAGGAAGAGAAATCTTAGTATATAGTCTTTAAGTCCGTAAAAATTATAAAGTACACATAAAAATAACATTAAAAATATTATGTTTGTGTAAACTTTTATACCAGTAATAAAGGAGTTTTAGTTTATAGATGGCCAACTCCAGTACTGAAGAAATGGTGATAGTAAACAATCCACCACAAATTGAGTCATTTATAGCTAGTGATGCAGAGGATGAAGAATTGCTTCATGATCAACAACTGCTAGATGTTGAGGAAGAGGAAGATCCAGTAGCAGGACAATTAATGAGAATTGATGAACATGCTGAAGTTATGGAAACACTAATGAAAACTTCTGAATATGAGAATAATAAAATGTAGTTTAGGGCACACTTAGTAGAGGGAATGTTAGAGCAAGAAAGGGGAACCAGTAATCGACTGAAAGTACAACTGCACCATGCACAAAGGGGCGGGAAGGAAATACAGTCGAGGCTACTCAAATTTGCTCTGGGTACTCGAGATGTCTTCAATGATTTACAGCGACGAGTAGTTCGATATCCGGTGGAGAAGAAGAAAACTGCCTATTTGATCGATCGATTTGTGGTATGCCACATGATCCAGGATTCTTTCGATAATGTTAATGAGTTCTAGAGGGTAGTATACAAGTCTAAATGCTTTATAATAGTTTGAATAAAGGAGCATTTAAAGTTTGTAATATAGCTAGTAGTATGTGTAAACTACTAAGTTGTTTTGTATAAATTTTATAATATATGAATAAAGGATATGTTTGTATTATTCAAATTCTTATGTGGATTTTTGTTGTTGTCTTATATAGACTCATGCCACCAACCAGAAGACCCCAACGAGAGATAGATAATGATGATAAACCTACCCAAAATTTAGTAGAACTTTTATTAGGTACTATGAATAAACCCATAAACCAAAACACTTCCTTTAAAGATTTTAAATTAGTTGGTCCACCCGAGTTCAAAGGTACATCTGAACATGCCGATCCACAAATCTGGATTACTGAAATAGAAAACTTTTTCTTAGTAACCAATGTCAATAATAATCAAAACATAACTTTTGCAACCTTTTTCTTGAAAGGTGAGGCAAATTACTGGTGGGAATCAACTAAAGGACGGGTAGAAATGGAAATTATGTCATGAGATAGATTCAAAGAATTGTTCTTTAAAAACTATTTTTCCCAATCCCTGAAGGATCGTATGGAGGTACGATTCCTAGAACTGAAACAAGGAGACCTGACTGTATTTGAATATACGGCCAAATTTAACGATTTATCCAGGTTTGCTCCTCACTAAGTCAATACTGAACTTAGAAAGACTCGGAGATATCAGGAAGGTTTGAAACCTCAGATACGAAGTAAGTTATCTATTTTCTAACTAAAGACTTTTTTCGAAATACTTAAGAACGCTTCCATAGCTGAGAGTGAAAATGAGAATCTCATTAAATTTCATCAAGAAAAGAAGAGTAAAAATGGGAAGGGAAAACCTAAGACCGAACCCAGTTCAAGTGCGTTTAATAATAAGCGAAAATGGGATTCTATTTTTTCTAATAACCCGGGGAAGAAGGTAAGTAATAATAATAATAACTTTAGTAATAATAATTTTAAACCTTATTCTACCTGTGGAGTAAAATATAAAGGGGTATGTTTTAAAAGTATAAATAAATGTTACAATTGTGGACAAATAGAACACCTTTCTCCACAGTGTCTTCTCCCTAATAAAAATAAATGTCTCAATTGTGGTTCGTCGGAACATTTCACAAGGAACTGTCTCAAACCCAAGAACCTGGGAGGAAAGGGAAATAGAATATCGGAGAATACCAATAATCAGTCAACAATAGTTGTAGTTGGAGCTTAGAATTGACCAACCACGAGAATATTTAATATGTCGGTGAGGGATGTTATTGCTTCATAGGACATAGTGATATGTATCGTCCTTATCAACACTTTAAATGCATATGTGTTATTCGATTCTGGTGCTACTTGTTCCCTAATGTCTAATAGTTTTTCTAAAAATCTAAACATAAAATATGAATATTTAGACAAACCTTTCTGTGTACAAATTGCAAAGAATGAAAAGATACCGGTTAAGACCATATATAAGGACTGTAGTGTGGAGATAAAGGGACATAATTTTCTGGTAGATCTTATTCCAATTCAGTTGGGAGAATTTGATGTAATCTTAAGAATGGATTGGTTAATTAACCATAACGCGATGACCAATTGTCATCAAAAACATATAAACCTTTTGATTGCATCAAGTCAAAGGTAGTGTTCAATGGAGGTTGTTCACCTAAGCAATCTCTCGATGTCCACCATAACTTCAAAAAGTAAAGGTTACTTAGAAAAGGTTGTTGGGATATTTGGCCTATATAGTTGATACTCGACAGGAAATAGTAAAACTAGATCAAATACCTATAGTTATGGATTTTCCCGATGTGTTTCCAGATGACTTACCAAGTTTACCTCCAGATAGGGAAATTGAGTTTGTCATTGATCTTGCACCGGGAACGGCACTAGTTTCTAAGGCACCATATAGAATGGCACTTGTAGAACTGATAAAGTTACTAGTACAACTACAGGAACTCTTAGATAAAAAGTGCATACAACCTAGTTTTTCACCTTGGGGAGCACTAGTATTGTTTGTAAAGAAGGATGGAACCATGAGGTTATGTATAGTCTATAGAGAATTAAATAAATTAACCATTAAGAATAAATATCCTTTACCAAGAATTGATCATTTGTTTGACTAATTAAAGGGAGCCGAACACTTTTCAAAGATTGACCTTAGGATAGGTTATCATCAGTTAAAAGTAAGAAAGGAATAAGGGTCGAAGACAGCATTTAGGAGACGCTATGGACATTATGAGTTTCTTATAATGTCTTTTGGGTTGACAAATGTACCGGTAGTATTTATGGACTTGATGAATCGAGTGTTTAAACCATGCTTAAAGAAATTTATTGTAGTGTTTATCGACGATATTTTGGTATACTCGAAAAACATGGGAAGAGCATGTTGAACACTTGAGAGTCGTTTTGGAGATATTATGAAAAGATCAACTTTATGAAAAGTTCTCCAAGTGTGAATTCTGGTTAAAAAGAGTTCAATTTCTAGGTTATATAATTAACAAAAATGGAATATCAGTAGATCCAACTAAGATTGAAACGGTTGTGAATTGGGAACAACCAACAACTCCAATAAAAGTAAAAAGTTTTCTCAGTTTAGCGCGTTATTATCGACGGTTTATAAAAGATTTTTCAAAAATATAAACCCTGTCGACGTCGGAATTTTTATTTGTCCCTTTTTCGTTACTTGTTCTTTGGTGTTCTCGTGTTAATGTGAGATTTGTTTGAAAAAATAAGAGAAAAATGTCTGACATGTGTACTGTCGACGATTGGACTTTAAGAGTCGCCAGTTGGTGTTTTTAACTAGTTGCACCAACACAACCGAAAAGGTTTGCACATTACCCAGTGATGTGACACTGCTAAACGGGTTTGTGAAACCGAGATTCATTATGAGTTCGGGGGCTTGGTTATGCGGAGGGAAGGTGTTAGGCACCCCCCGACATCCGTGTTGCCACGGTGACTGCCACTTCTCAAAGAAACTATTATAT
The DNA here is from genome assembly GCA_020205605.1 of Panax ginseng. NCBI lineage: Eukaryota > Viridiplantae > Streptophyta > Magnoliopsida > Apiales > Araliaceae > Panax > Panax ginseng. The sequence goes on along the minus strand of CM035132.1, from coordinate 146,025,943 downwards.
GAATGTGTATATGTGTGTGTGTGTGTGTGTGTGGATCAATGTGCAATTATTTGAAAGTAGTGCGAGGCCTCGTTCGCACCTATATACACAAGGTTTGAATTTATAGGAAAATTCAGTTTTAACCAAGATATAGCAATGAAGTTTTGTAAAAATAGGTTTTTCAAACCTTGTGCTCAATAGTAATTGAGGCCTTTGATACTTCCATTTTATTAAATGTTTGGCTTGTTTCCTTTTATTTTCGAGATGCGAAGCATCTACGAGAAAATAATATACAGCAGTGCCGAACTCCTTATGGGCATGACAGCCATCCAAGGAAATTTGTACACTATAAATAATGTACTAGTTGCTTACAGCTGAAGAAGTCCATCACGGGAACCGAATCTAGATTCAGTGGATTGAATCTGTGATTACATGATTCCTAGGCTCACATGATACTGCAATTTATATGGAAAGTAGTAAGCAGTTATATATATATATATATATATATATATAAAAGTAGTAAATATATATATGTGCATGATCAGCCACCACGAAGCAACTCCATGGGGGATCAGAAATGTAAATAAAAGCAAGAATGCCATCAATATACGAAGTACACTCCAAAGGACTTGAATGTAAATAAAGTCATAAAAGCTATCAATCGCCATGAAGTGAACTCTAAGCAGGGACAAAATATAAATATATATATATATATAAGAAAGTAAGCGCACTAGGATATAAAATCCAGGCTCATCGAATGAGTCGACCACAATTCATATATATAAGTATATATATATATATATATATATATATATATATATATATATATATATATATGAAAGTAATTAAACACTCTAGGCATCAAGTCAGGCTCATCGAATGTAGTCGACAACAGTTTATATATATATAAATATATATATATATATATATATATATAAGCCAATAAATGCTCCAGACCGAAGTCTAGGCTCAATCGAGGCATAAATCGATAATGTTAGTACATATAAAAATATATACATATATATATATAGTATATATATATACAGACAAAAATAAAAACCACGGACCGAAGTTTGAGTATACACACACAACACGACTCTCAATGTGTAGAATAGTGTGTGCAAATGTAAATAGAAAGGCTTTATAGAGTGTAAGAAGGCTTATAGTGGGCTACCAAGACAGACTTCTATGACTCTATATGGTTGAATACTCAGCTCCCGCTGGTAAATTTATAATTGTATGTGGGCTCACAGGTGTTTAAAAAGGGAAAACACTTAATATGGGATGTGTAGAAAGCAAATTGGACAGGGCTTCCCCACCTTTTTTTCTTTTTAAATGGCTGATCCCAAGCTCCATATTTATAGACTACTAGCCGCAGGTGTACCTACGACTGCCACAGATGTACCTGCGGCTGCCCGAGCTGCCCGGGGTTCCACGGGTCCCGTCATCTCGAAGTACGTGCTCTCATACACTATAATGTCTGCTCGAACTTGCAGAACTTCAATCTGAGCATCCGAACGAGGTATATGTGACCTTCTTCGGACTGCTTGTGTTGAGAGTTATGCAATAACATGGAATAGAGGTTGTATGAAGTCAGGAAGAGGGGACCATGCCCATGATCTTCAAGCTTTAAATTCTATCCGGTGTGCTATCACGCGTAATAGTCACTCGAGATTGGATATCCTGGTTCTTGAAGGACATAGTTGTATGTATGTATGTATTGAAGTGTCGAGACGATGCGCAGATATTGAGTTAGCAAGATGACGTTCTGACTCCTCATCGATGTTATCGCCGATTTGAGTTGAAAGCAGACATTGCTCAGGGTTACATCTGAGATTGGACTGCTGCAAGTGTTGAATGCCGCAATATCATCTTGTGGATACCTGTCTGCCCGGTGTTAGCTTCGGTGTCTGTGGTATGAGTGCCTCAGCAGGAGGTTTGATTGAAGTTGATCGCATGTATTTGAAACAAGCATTTTCAGGGTTATCGCCGAAACTGCAACAGCATTCCTTGGGGTTATAGCCAAGGACGAAACTCGGGGTTATCTTTGAGGTTGGAAATGATGTTCCCGGTGTGTGTTACGGGGTTGAGACTGATACTCCGGGTGTGTGGTTCGGGGTTGAGAATGATACATCCGGTAGTATCCGGAATAGAGACTGAACTTCTGGTGGTATCCGAAATGGATGTGAGTTGTCTTCCAGGGTTATCTCCGAAAGACGATTCTGCCCTCCTGTAATGTTAGTAATAGTTCTGCAAAAAAATTCGAGTGTCTACAGATGCCCCTCTTTATCATATTCATGCAATGCAAGGCATGGATAGGATAAAGAATCCTAGACACTTGAAATGCAACAGATAAACATGATGTTATGTGCAGAAACATGATGTAAATGTATGAATGAGATGATTGTTAGTTAATCTTGTTGGGACGACAATCATTAATTCCTTGGACATGTGATCCAAGTCTTCAAGGATGTTGACGTTGGGGCTATCACCAAAGTCGTGAATCCTAGACACAGACTTCTACTCCATAGAGGCACCTCTTGTATGAAAGAGATCTGTGGGGATAAAGCTTTATCTATTTGAGGATATGTATAACATATCGCACCATCCTGTTGGAGTTACTGCCAACAGTATGTATTTGTCAGGGTTGCCCGACCTTCGTTGATGTGTTTATCACCGGATAAATCCCTGTTGGGCAAATCATCAAGGCTGCTTAGATGGACATTTTCAGCTGCAGACAGCTTGTAAATTATTCACGGTGTCTGAATTTCCTTAGATGGCTCTCATGCCCACAACGAGTTTGGCATTGCTATGTATCTTATTTTCTCAAAGATGCTTCGCATCTCAAAAAATAAAAGCAATTAAGTCGAACACTTAAAAAAATGGAAGTATCAAAGGCCTCAATTACTATTGAGCATAAGGCTTTAAAAACCTGTTTTACAAAACATCACTGCCATATATCGTTAAAATTGAACTTTTATACAAAAATCAAACCCTTTGTATATAGGTGCAAATGAGGCATAGCACTACTTCCAAACAACTACACATAGACCTACACACACACAAGTAGATAAAAGTTTAATGAAAAGTGGTGGTAACCGTGTTATCACGGAAATTGGGGGGTGCCTAACACCTTCCCTCCGCTTAATCAAGGCCCCGAACCCTAACGAATTTTGATTTTGTAGACCAGTTAAATAGTGTCATATCGCTAGGTCTTTGTGCAAACCTTTTCTCAGTTAAGTTGGTGCAACCATTTAAAAATAACCAGCAGGCGACTCTTACAGTCAAATCGTCGACATATACATGTCGGACCTTTTCAAACTTGTGTTTTCAAACAAATCTCACCTAAAATGAGAACACCGAAAGACAAGAACACAAAGGGACAAATAAAAATCTTGACGTCGACAGGTGGCGACTCTGCTGGGGACACCAGTAAGAGGGCTTAAGCCGCTATTCAAAGCTTTTCAAAACTTTTATCTTCTTGTGTGTGGATATTGCATTTACATTTGAATGAATGTGTACTAATGCTTTATTTATTGCACTTAGTGCTTTGTACCATATCTGCCTGTGATATTAGTGCTTCACACATGTCATCATTTCCATACGGTGAGACGCGATGTATATGAATGTATGTTGTGTGGTCCCTCCACCAGGAGGCTATCCCATCAGTGTTTGATTACTAGACTCATCTGGAGACTAATTCCACAAGGCTCAAGAAAGGCACCACCCAGATTCGCTCCAGTTGAAAGATTGGATTAACTTTCCATCAAGTAAATTGCGATGATCTGGGAACCTTCATGCCAAAAAGCTGCGAGAGTAGCCTAAGATAGGTCAGCCTCTGATAAACCAAACGCGGAGGGAAGTCTCTTCATACCTTCCATTTCAATTACTTGTAATTTCAATTACTTGTAATTTCAATTACTTGTAATTTCATTTCCTTGTCAATCTCAATGTAATGGAAAATATAAAGGAATATGTGAACATGCATTCCCTTTTCATATAAAAACATGTCATGTTATACTATCATTAAAACAACTGACATACATTTTGCAGGATAATACTCCAAAAAAATGGACACATTACATAGCATGTAACATTACCACGTTTCCCCAGACTAAACTACGTAAGTCTTTTTGTAGGGAAACTATTGGTCCCGTTACCCATTCAAAGTCTAAAGGGCATTAAGCCTACAGCCAAACATGGCTACATCTAGACAGCCTAATCCTACTCCTGTCTCTCGCAAGGAGTTTGAAGGATTAAGCAATCAAATAACAGAGTTGGTTGTTCTGCTTAAAGAACTACACAAATAAACTCAAGGTCCATAAATATCCATCCACACAAAACCCTCTGCACATGGAGGAATCCAGGGTCCAGACAAAGAAGTTCCAGCACCTGAGTCTCTCACCCATCTTAAAGAAGATCAAGACACCAGTGATATTCAAAAGAAGGTTTTACAAATGGAAGAGACCTTTCGGTTCATCAAAAGGATTGGAACACATGAGAGTGTTTCATATTCAGACCATTGTATCTTCCCTGGGGTTCATTATTCGGGAAAATTCAAAACTCCTAATTTTGAGAAATATGATGGATTAGGAGATCCTTATACCCACTTAAAAGTGTTCATTAGAGAGCTTGGATCCTATGCCTAGAATGAAAAGCTCAAAATGCAACTATTCCAGAAAAGACTGACTGGAGAAGCCAGAGCATGGTACACCAAATTGGATAACTCCAATATTCACAGCTGGGAGGAGTTAGCCCATGTTTTCCTCAATTAATACAGCTTTCAAACTCAGATGGCTCCAAACCAGTATCAAATTACCAAGGTCAAGAAACAAGTCAATGAGTCATTTAGAGAGTATGCCCAAAGATGGAGGTGTATGGCTGCTCAAGTTATCCCATCCATGACAGATTCTGAAATGGTGATGACCTTCATAGATATTAAATAAGCTCCATTTTATGAGAGGGTCCTAGCTGGAATAGGAAAGCCATTCTCAGAAATGATTAAGCATGGAGAAATGGCAGAAATGGGATTGAAATATGGGAAGATTCAAGACCTCACCGCATTAAAAGCCGTAGCTGAGCACATCCAATATGGAAGTTATGGGAACAACCCCCGAAGGGTCTATAAGAAGAAAGAAGAGGATGTTTCCTTGATACTGCAAGGACAAAAAGGCAATCAAAACTTGCCTATTCAGAGGAGAAACTATTCCCATTTTCAAGCACAGTCTTCAAATCCTTCCTCGCCAAAGAGTAGAGAGGTTAGAAGTTCAAGAGTGTTCACTCCCTTAGGGGACTCACTTGAAAACATTCTCAAACTTCTGACAGCTCAGAAGAAAATCACACATCTCCTTCCACCAGCCAATCCAAGTGGAAAGGGTTTTAACGCAAGCAAAAAGTGTGCTTACTATGCTGGAGCTCCAGGCCATGACACTCAAGATTGTTGGGCCCTTAAACATAAGATTCAGGACTTAATTAACAATGGTGAGATCGTGGTAACCAAGCCTGACCAACCACATGTTCAAGAAAACCATCTCCCTCAACACAAGGAAGACGAGGTTAACACGATCAATAGAGGCAGTGGAGAGACCTCCAAGTACCTCAAATATGTGGGTGTTTCATCCCAAATCAGCAAGGATAATTTTGACATATGAGATTATTCACAATTCCAGATCATAATGGAACGGGAGTTAAAGTCTCTAGGCGAAAAAGTCAATTAACTGGTAGAACTGGTGATTCATCAACACCAAGTCACACGTCAGTTGTTCAGTTAGGAGCATGCTAGCCTCCTTTCTCTTATTAGAAGTACTCCACCACTTACTCAAGAAAGTGAAACATTGGAGGAAAAGCTTGCCAGAAAAGAAAAAGATAAAGCCCGTCTAGACTTCGCCAACAAAAGGGAATTCACCTAATTAGGCCAACCGATGGAAGAGATATTGCAGATGCTGATTAATGTGGGAAAAATCAGAGCATTGCTACCTCCAGTTAACCCACTCTCAAAATAGTTTGATGCTAATGTAGTATATCAATACCACTCCCACTCTCGCGGTCACAGCACTAAGGGATGTTGGGCACTCCGCCATCTTATTTAAAACATGATTGACAGCGGTGACCTACAAATGGCAGATAACGACGTTGTATCGTCTGAGAGTGGGGACACATTTCCTCCAGGATGGAAGGGAGTCATAGCAGTTATATCCTCCGAGGGAGATTTGGCTGCCACACCACTTACAATTCAACCAATTTAGCTCAAAGGTGTTAAAAACCCTTTGAAAGTGGCTACACCAAAGCTAATCATATTGCCATTCAGGCCACAATATCTTATTGTCAGCCTTAAAAAGGTCCCATAGAATTATGGAGAGGCTGAAGGATCAACATCAAATACAACTATTGCAGTGTCTGAAGAAAATCCATTGTATCTTCCTTAATGGGTGATAAAGCCTATCATCAGGTCAAATGGGAAAGTGCCCAGGGAGAAGATTGAAGAATTCATCCGCAAGATGGGACACAATAAAGCCAAGGTGGTTCAAAGCTTGAAAGAAGCTCCACAATAGATCTCTATTCTGGACTTGATTTTCTCTTCAGAAGATCACCGGAAGGTCTTATTGAAAGTATTAGAAGAATCCCACTTGCCAAAGACAGTGGATGTTGAAAAATTTCATCATCTGGTTCATCATATCTTCAACAGTAATGTGATATCCTTCACCAATGATGACATACCTCCCGAAGGGATGGGTCACTACAAACTGTTACACATAGCAGTGATGTCTTCCGTATATGTGGTTGGAGGAGTGCTAATAGATAGAGGATCATCCCTTAACATCTGCCCCTATGCCACATTGGAAAAAATAAACATCAATCTCAACAAGATTCGAAGCATCCAAATAATCATCAAAGTTTTTGATGGATCTCAGCGAAATGTTGTCGGAGAGATTGAGTTGCCCGTGGAAATTGGTCCACATACATTCTACATATCCTTCCAAGTTCTTAAGATCACTACAGGATACAACTTACTATTAGGAAGACCTTGGATTCATATGGCAAGAGCCTTCCCATCCACTCTTCATCAGCAACTCAAGTATATCATTAATAGTAGTCTGGTCACTGTCAATGCTGAGCCAGAATGTCCTGTTCAAAGTGATATACCACTCATCAGTTTCAATGAAGAAGTTGAGCCTGTCAGCTTCCAGACCTTTGAGGTGAGTAACACTCACTGTCAACCCATTGGGGTGCCACCTCTGAAACCCGGAGTTTCTACTTAGGTAATGCTGGCAAGTCAAGAGATGATATCCTTAGGTTTTCAACCTGAACAAGGGTTAAGAAAGGATCACCAGGGAATCAAATGCCCAATTCAAGTTCCCAGCCAGATAGGGATAGCCAAATAAGGCTACTCTTTTGGGTCCAGTCACATGAACCCTCATAAGCATAAACCGGTTCCTTCATCTATAAGGATGTTGCCTAAACTTACAGGTGATAATCTTGTATGGCCTTTATTAAAGGTTTATCCCTTGTGGTAGCTATACTGTTTCACAAGTCGATACCAGTTAAAGGAAAGGAAGTCTTGATTCCAGACCTAGAAGCGGAGGAAAGGAATCAAAGGTGCAAACAAGAGATAAAGAGACATTTGGCAAATATGTGTGTCATGGTCCATACGGAGGGTTTGAACAGAGACATCCCAGATGATGATTGTCCAAACGTCATGGTCATCATCAAGAGAAGGAGGACGACAACGGCCCCTTCATTACAGCTGTCCACCATGACTTGACCCTTGGCAATTAGAGCAGCACTCCTTGCATTTGCCGACAAGGTTAAAAAGGGCATAAACTCCCTCTGCCCTATAGATAGCAAAAATTGCTTACTTTTGTTGCACGGTATTAGCAGTTGTTTTAGTCATTTCATGCTAACACTTTGTATGATTGAATAGTTTTATATATTAAGTGAAAGCATTTTGTTTCAGGACTCTAAAGTTAAATGTGCCTAAACTTGCTGATGAGAGGCCTATTCTTCATAAGGACTCCAACTTTGATGTAAAGTTGGACTCATAATTGATGGAGATTGAACAAGAGGACTATGAGATACCTCGGGAGATCAAAGAATGGGATGAAGATAAACTCAAGACAAATCTTCATCAAACCACCTCTTTTAACTTTAAAACCTCAGAAAACCCCAAACAAATCCAGAGTGGTACAAACCTTACTCCAAACCAAAGGAATGACATGGTTACTCTATTGACCCAATTCTAGGATGTGTTTGCAATTAAAATCGGAGTGGAGTTTGAAATTTAAAGAAGAAATTGTGAAACAATTTCAAGCTGGCATCATCATGGTATCAACATACCCTAAGTGGCTATCCAACATAGTCTTCGTGCCTAAACCCGAAGGGAAGGTGCGAGTTTGCTTGGATTACAGGGATCTGAACAAAGCTTGTCTCAATGATAGCTTTCATGTACCATTCATCCACATACTCATTAATAATATAGCTCAGTATGACATGTACTCTTTTGCTGACTACTTTGTTGGGTACCATCAAATCATGGTTGCTGAAGAGAATCGTGATAAAACTGCATTCATCACTCCTTGGGGAACCTTTTATTATAGATTATTGTCATTAAGCCTCATCAATGCCGGAGCTACCTATCAGCAAGCCATGATGGCTATTTTCCATGATCTAATGCACAAAGAGATAGAAATCTATGTGGAAGCTCAAAAAGCTCTTTAACCGGTTGCGTAAGTACAACTTGAAGCTGAACCCAGCCAAATGTGCCTTTGGCGTTAAATCAGGCAAATTGCTAAGATTCCTAGTAAGCCACAAAGGCATTAAGTTGGATCCTGCAAAAATCCAGGCCATCACGAAAATGCCCATACCCTAGATAGAGAGGGAAATATGGGGATTTTTGGGAAGAATCAACTTCATCAGTTGGTTCATCACACAACTCACATCAACCAGTGAACCCATCTTCAAGTTATTAAGGAAGAACTCCTCCATAAAATGGAATGATGAGTGTTAGAGAGCCTTTCTTCTTATCAAAGAGCAACTAATCAAAGCTCTTGTCTTGGTACCTCACAGGGATGGTGTTTGTGACGCACCAAAATCTGGTCTATCTTCACACCCGGATTCCATACATCACGATCCCACCTTCTTCCAAACATACATCATTATATAGCTAAATATAACAACATATACTCTCAAATTCCAGGTTCTGGAAACCTTATAAACTTTTTCATTACAAATAATTATAAATACATTATTCATTTCATCTTACAAGAGTAAATTTTATCCGCCACCAAGGATACATAACAGTTCTTCAAACTAATCTAAAGTTCAATTTCATCTTCCTATATTATAAGTCTTCACTTGATCTCCTCGCTTATTCACATTCTGAATAGCACCTCATCTGGATACCGTCATCTTGGTCCTTACGGAATCCTTAAGTTCTTCTAACATCGTTCACTGAAAATGTTTTTCATTTAAAAGCAAGTGTGAGCATTCAATTGCCCAGCAAGTCATAGCAGTTGAACAAACATCTTCAAGAATTCAAACATTCTTTTAAGACTTCAATAACCGAACAAAGGTTATGAAGCAGCTTGAATAATAGGAATAATCTCGATTCCTATCATTTTAAGACATTATTCACATGCACTTTAAATACTTTCATTCTTCTACCTACCATACTCACCATGTCTAGCTAGAATCATTAGCACAGACTTAACAATAACGGATCACGCATAAACAGAACATACTTGTATTGAACAGCTCAATCACAAAACAGTTCATATCATAGAAACAACGAAGTGTTCACATTGTGGCTCAAGGCCTCATACGTTCTACCACCTTGTACAAATATCACACATTAGCACATAGACAGAACTTCTCAAGTTCAACATCTGAGAAGTTTAAGAAACTAGCACTCATCTAAAATATGAATGAAGTTAGGCAACTTGCCTTACGCCCAGCTACAGCTTACGCCAAACTATTCATTCAATTCCTATATAACACATAAGAAAACACCACATACACCAATTAGTCATATATATTTGACTTATGCATTAGTTTACTTAACTTTACTTCTTAGGGTTCGCATTCTAGCAACCTAAGTTTACGCGACCACTTTCATCATCGTTCTACGGCTTCATAACATACGGAGATGTCTTACTTATACGTTCATCACAAAATGTTTTACATTCTTATCTTCTTTTTATAACTTCTCTAAGACTCAGCACACACCGCTTCTCTGATAGTAGTCCATATGGTACTTTGAGTGGTTTCCCACAAACAACCAACAAACAAGTTTCCGTCTCGTCTACACTACCCATAACAGTGAGTTAGATCGGTTGCCAGTTTTGTATATACCTTCGCTCTCTGAAGGAATTGTTTAGCCCAGCTCCCATATGTCAACCATCAAAGGTTACGATTGTACTACAACTTAACTTATCTTAACTTATCCGAACAATTAAACTATAATATTTGTTAAGTTAATTTCTTATTCCCTATGACTTTCTGGAAACTAAATGCCATACCTTAGAATACATTGTTATCCGACTCATACTCGGCTTCTATTAATCTTTTTACCGTTCATTATGGCTTTCTTAATATCATTCGTTATTCTTCCTTAATGTCGAAACCATATAGTTCGATGTATGCTAAGACCACTCGTTTACAACAACAGCGTTGCGTACACAGCGTCAAAATGCTTCACACTTATCTCTCATTATCGGTTACGTAACCCACGTTCATATTCTTTATCTTTTAATCTCGATTAATCATTTCATTCAACCTTTATTAAAGGTTTAATTCACTTGATAAAGTGTTATCTTAGTTGAACATTATGTTCTTTATCTTCCCGTACGTTTCCCCCAAGAGTTGAGCAGTTAAAAGCTCTTTTCTGGCTTTTTCCTACACTGGCACTGCGGCGCCACTCTTCCTTCTATCTCTCATATTTGCGACGCTTGATTCTTGATTTTTCGACTCTCTAATGCAGTATTGTATTTCACCCTAAAAAGCATGGTTGCCATATGGCCAAGCCCTAACCCTAGAAATTTTTTTCTAAGTGTAAATCCAATTTGAGACGCTTGCTTCCCGCTTCCATAACTTATTTGTTATAACTCAGAATGAGGTCATTCCAAAGCCATTCTCTTCCTTATATTACGTACTTCAATACCCCTCAAATAGAACTTCGTTCTGAATTCATTAACATGCCATTCGATTGGCTTGATCTTCACCCTTCGTTTATTTTACGTTTTAACGCTCTTTGTTTGTTCGTCCGTAATTCGGTCATCCGAACTCGGAACTCGATCGTTCTTGAGTCCACGACTCATGTTTTCAACATTTTCTTACATTCTTATGAAACTCTACACGTTCGGGTTCATTTACTAACTTTCTAATTCTCGTTTGTCTTTTACAAAAGTTTCGTCATAACTTCGTTATAGCTAAGCTTTAATCCGTTCTTCATGAACGTTTCTACCGTTCCTAACCAAGCAATATGCATCAAACTTATATGCGATGGTTTTAAACTTGTCCATAAACAACAATTATCCTACGATGGTTTTAAATTTGTCCATCAACAACATTCTTCGTGTTCTTCGTGTGTTCTTCGTGTTCTTCGTTCGTTCTTCATTTTAATCGATATTTTGGATTATGATTTTACTTTTTATTGGAATTTGATGTTATAGAACATTATTCCTTACTTATTTCACCTACTTATTAATATAATCCATTCGGATCGTTCAAATTCATTACGAATCTTATACTTCCTTAAGAAATTTATAAACTAAATTTTAAATTATTATTTCTTCATTTTCTCATGAATTCAACCATATGAATTCATTCTTAACATTATCTACTTCTTATCTTCATTAAGTTATGTATTTGATCATAATAAACTTAAAGAAAAACTAAAAGAACTAGGGTTCGGATTACCGTTCTCTTTTAATCTCGTTCCGACGGACAAAACGTGCAATCAAGCTAGCTTTTCCTCTTCCTTTTCCTCTCTTCTCCCATCCGAAGTCTCTCTCTCTCTCTCTCAAAGTTGCTAACTTTTTTCAAAATCCCAAAATAATGAAATGAAATAGAGATTTTCAAAGCTAGGGGCATTTTGGTCTTTTCACACCCTAATCTCCTTACTATTCATTACTTAAGGACTAAGTTAACTTACTCCTTAAGTTTACTTAACACTTAAGTCTACTTAGCCTTTAAGTTTGCTTAACTCTTAAGTTTACTTAACACTTAAGTTTACTTAATACCTAAGTTTACTTAATACTTAAGTTTTCTACTTCCACCTCCTTAGTTAACCTCCTTACTATTCACGAAACTTAACATTTAAGTTTCGTGGTTCCCTTTTTTGGGTTTTGTCCGACAGTTTTAAAAACTGCGATTCTCGGAATCCAAATATTTTTGGATATTTCGTCTTTCCTTTACCGATTAACTTTTACGTATTCTTCGAATTTCTGAAAAACTGAAAAACACTTTTTGGCGTTAAACATTTTCTTTCACATTTTACCCTAACGTAGCTAAATGAATGAAAAGTACACAGCAGTACTTTTCGTCGTTTTTATTTTATCCGATTTCTGCACGTTTTTTGAGAAAAACTTTTATCGGCTTACTTAACTTTTCAAGATATATAATCGTCAAATCTTTTGACGGAATGTCATTTCAACATACCGAACTCTCAGAACGGCTTAGGTTATTTTAAACCCTAACCCTTAGGTTTCGCTGGGTGAATAGTGTCTATTTCGTCTTTTTCCCCGAAAATATTTTTGTTCCCGAAAAAATTTCATTTTCGTTGAAAATTCTTAATCACTTAGTCTAGCTCGTAGCCAGAATCCTCCTGACTTATAATCATCCTAGGTTCTAGAACGATTAATAAACACATAACACATTATATTATTAATAAAAATTCATTTTATTAATAACTAATTCTTTAAACTTAAATTCTGGAAAATCCAAATTTTCGGGGCGTTACAGTGTTCCCTTGTTTATGTACCTATCAATCAATGACAATGCCATGGGCTGCATGCTGGGACAAAAAGATGATAGAGGCCAAGAAAGAGCTATCTATTACCTCAACAAAAGATTCAGTAGTAGTGAACACAAGTAAACTCTAATTGAGAAAACTTGATGTGCATTAGAGTGGGCTTCCATGAGGTTACATCATTACCTCCATGGTCACACAACCCATCTCATATCCCATGTAGATCCTCTCAATCAATCAAAGGTCAAGGAATTGCGGATCAACTGACCTCCGCACCTACAGGGGATTTCAAACCTTTGGAAATATATTTCCCCAATAAAGGGGTAATGACAGTTCAGCAACATCATCAAGACGATACACACCAACCATGAAAGATGTATTTTGATGGAGCTGTAAACATGGAAGGTTCTAGAGCTAGAGCAATTTTAGTATCCATTTTGGGAGAGCAGTATCATGTTGTCGTCAAATTGTAGTTTACCAGCACCAACAACACAGCTGAGTATGAAGGCTGTATCATGGGGTTGAAACTAGCCCAATCCATAGGCCTTAGATGGTTAACTGTCTTTGGAGATTCCGAATTGGTGCTCAGACAAACCACTGGGATCTATCACACCAAAGAACTACATTTGTTGCCTTACTATCGGCAAGTTATCCAGATGGCTTCGGAGTTTGAAGAAATATCCTTCCTCCATATTCCTTGGAATATGAATGACTTTGTTGATGCACTAGCAACTTTGGCCTCCTTGATCAACATGATTGATAAGGAAGACATGCCAAATATCATATTTACCCTGCAAAAGGCTCCAGACTATGGGAACTACATTGGAGAAGTATCAGATGAGTTGTGTCCCATCTAACACCCTTGGTATCAAAATATCAAGGAGTATCTGCAAGATGGATCTACACCCGTTCAGGCAAGTCAAGATGAAAGAAAGTAAATCCATAGAATGGCCATGAAATTCTACCTGAGAGGAGACGCACACTATAGAAGAGATGCAACATTAGGTCTTCTCAAATGTCTAGACAAAGACCGAGCTCAGAGGCTCATGGATGAAATCTATGGTGGAGTATGCGGCCCACACATGAGTGGCCCTCTGCTTCTCAAGAAAATCCTAAGAACAGGGCATTATTGGCTCTCTCTCAAGGCTAACTATGATGATCACGTCAAGAGAAGTTACCAATGCCAAATTCATGGGAATGCTATCCACGCCCCTCCAAGGGAGCTCCACAATATGAGTTCTCCCTGGCCCTTCTCAATGTGGGGAATGGACGTGATTGGGCCCATCGAACCCAAAGCCAGTAATGGTCATTGATTTATCTTCACCATGATCTACTACTTCACCAAGTGGGTAGAAGCATTCTCTTCCCCCAGGGTTACTAAAGAGGTGATTATTAGTTTCATCGGAAATAATGTCATTTGTCGATACGGACAACTAGAGGTGATTGTATCAAATAATGCCAAAAACCTCAAAAACCAAATAATGGAGGATTTATGCAGTAAATTCCACATCAAACATCTCAACTTTGTCATCTATCGTCCAAAGATGAATGGTGATGTTGAAGCGGCTAATAAGAATATCAAAATGATCATGTAAAAGATGTCCTCCAATCACAAAGGATGGCATGACCTGTTGCCTCTGACTCTATTAGCCTACAGAACGCCAATGCATACTTCCATTGGGGCAACCCCCTATTCATTAACTTATGGCATGGATGCAATGCTCCATATAGAAGTGGAAATGGAATCCCTTAGAGTGTTAATATATGCTCAGCTGGATGAAGATCAATGGTTACAAGAATAGATGAAAAGTGGGCTACAGCCATCTTCCATGGTCAGTTATACCAACAAAGGATTGTTAGATCCTACAACAGAAAAGTCCGGCTACGGTAGTTCAAAGAACATGACTTAGTCTTGAAGAAGTTCTTCAAAACCAAGATCAATCTAAAGGAAAATTCACCCCAAACTGGGAAGGCCCATTTATTGTTAAGGAGGTATTGACAGGAGGAGCCCTCAGATTACAAGAGATGGATGGCGAGGAATTTCCCCAACTCATCAACTCGGACACCGTGAAACAGTACTATGTCTGAAGTAACCTGCAAACCAGCATCATGGTTTTGGATCACCAGATCCCCAGTCAATTCAGGTTTTCAAAACCTTTCTCACTACATATAATCCCCACCACTTCAATTTGTCCCACTCGGGATCAAACCTTTCACACCTTCAGTTTGTCTCGCTAAGGATAAACATTTCACAACTTCAGTTTGTCCCACTAGAGATAAAACTTTTCACATCTACAGACTGTCCTATCAAGGGCGAACTACACAGACCTGATCTCCCCAAAACAGGGGAGTACGTAGGCAGCCATTTTTATGGTTCATTCTAACTACAAAAAAAAAATTAAAAAAAAACAAAATTTCTATACCCTGTTTACCACCAATAACTTTGAACCTTTTTGTACTAGGTTTGAACTGCGCAGACCTGATCTCCCCCTTCTCAATGGGAGTACGTAGGCAGCCATTCATGGTTCTTTCTCACCCCTACCAAAACATAAAAACTTTTCATTGGTACTGGGATCATCCTTCAAACCTTTCAAACCACACCTTATCGGCTTAGACCAAAGGGATGGAACTACCTGGTCTCCTCACATAAATGGGAGAAAAATCGATGACCATCTAATTTGTGGTTGAGTCTTCAAAGAGAAACACCAATCCATAAGAGATGGAACTACCTGGGCTCCACAACAAAAAGGAGTACCGGCAACCATCTATGGGGCGGTCAACCTCAAAGAGGAAAGCCACAATCCTCTCCATAACTACATACAAAAACTAGTCCTAAGACACCAAAGGGTAGGGAATACACAAATCAATGATCCATTCTGAAAGATCCTGAGACATCTCAATGTCCATCCATCAAGGAGGAGTTCAAAATACATCAAGATCACAAGCCTTGGAGAAACAGGCAACTATCAAGCAAGTAACAAGGCATAACTAAAAGGGAAGTGAATCAAAATATATTTCCTTGCCATATAATACTATTTGATATATACAATGTGTCCTGTACATGACAAAAATGCCTAATCTAGTCTATACCATCTGCATGGTAACACTATGTTAATCAATGAATGTGCTCATCTCTGCAATGATATCAGCAGTATGGGATCTCAATGTAGTACTATCTGTAATGGCAGCATCTTGGGCAGATAAAGCACCATCTTGCTCAATAACAGCTGCATCCCTATATGATCGAGCCTCGTCCCACTCAAAAACAGCGGCATCCCTATGAGATAGAGCATTATCTCTCTCAACTAGAGCGTCATCTCTACCAGAAAGAGCTATCAACATCAAGGCCCTAGCCTGATCCCTCTCAAATGTCATCAGATGAAAACTCTGCTGTAAATACTCCGTAGAAGGTGGAGTCACAGTAGCAGGAATACTGGGGGAATCAACCAGAGCTGATGTCAACCTAGCGAATAGCTCATCCTCAGTGGGAGAATCAGGGTCCTCCATAGGCTCCCCACTATCAGAATCAATCTCTGGCTCTAAGGATACAACCCTAGCCGATGCAATCTCTACCTCCAACCATGCAGAATACTCAATAGAATGGCCTGGATGGCTAGTAGTAAAATCATCCCTCTCACGCTGGGCCTAGCAGATATAAACCCTGCATAAATCCTCTGTTGACAAAAGCCAAGATGACAAACGCTGACCCAATGCCCCCTCAAAGGGATGAACATCCTAAAATTGGTTAAATTGTGCCATCACAGCTAGTGGATGATAAGTGGTCACACCCCTCAAACCAGCCAGAGGAAGATAAGCCATGCCAGATGCATGAGTGATGAAGCTGTAGAGAGAACTAAGCCCTGAACACGACAGAATATCAAATGGATCCTCGATCCCTGATAAGAAAACTGACCAATAAGCTACATCTATACACTCTGTCTGTGACGCCCCCAAAGTAGGTTTACACGACCCATTCTGAGTTGCTAGATACATGGTACAAAATTCAAATACAAACTTCATTTATACAACTGTCGTGCAAAAGACGACAACACAATAGATGAGTTTCAAATAAATATTATCTCGTAGACAATATCCAAACTTATATGGAGTCCTCATTACAATTATTGTTACACTATTTTATAAAATAGTGAAGACTGCTATAAAAACCATCTCGAACCATTACTCCACTTCCCGACTAGTCCCAGTTATATTCTTACCTCCTGAGAAGAACAATGGAACCAAAAGGAAAAGGGTGAGCTCAACTAACTTTTCAACGTTGGGATTTTTATTTATCCCTTTTTCTGTTCTTGTTCTTTGGTGTTCTCATGTTATATGAGATTTGTTTGAAAAAACAAGTGAAACAGGTCTGACATGTATATGTCGACGATTTGACTGTAAGAGTCGTCAGTTGGTGTTTTTAACTAGTTGCACTAACGCAACCAAGAAAAGGTTTGCACATTGACCCAATGATGTGACACTGCTAAACGGGTCTGTGAAACCGAAATTCATTTGGGTTCGGGGGCTTGATTATGCGGAGGGAAGGTGTTAGGCACCCCCCGACATCCGTGTTACTACGGTGACCGCCACTTTTCAAGAAACTATTATATGAATGTGTGTGGGGGGGGGGTCAATATGCTATTTATTTGGAAGCAGTGTTATGCCTCGTTCGCACCTATATACACAGGGTTTGAAATTATATAAAAATTTAGTTTTAAACAAGATATAGCAATGAGGTTTTGTAAAAGAGATTTTTCAAACCCTGTGCTCAATAGTAATTGAGGCTTTTGATACTTCCATTTTATTATTAAATGTTCGGCTTGATTGCTTTTATTTTTAAGATGCGAAGCATCTTCGAGAAAATAGTATATAGCAGTGCCGAACTCCTAATGGGCATGAAAGCCATCTAAGTAAATTCAAACACCGTGAATAATTTACAAGCTACTTACAGCTGAAAATGTCCATCATGGGAACCGAATCTAGATTCAGTACACTGAATCTGTGATCACATGATTCCTAGGCTCACATGATGCCGCAGTTTATATGAAAAGGAATAAGCAGTTATATATATATAAGCTGTAAATATATATATACAAACATGATCAACCACCACGAAGCACCTCCATGGGGAATCGGAAATGTAAATATATAAAAGCGGTAAATATATATATATATATATAGAGAGAGAGAGAGAGAGAGACATGATCAACCACCATGAAGCACCTCCATGGGGGATCAGAAATGTAAATAAAGCGAAGAATGCGATCAATCGCCACGTAAGTAAACTCAAAGTGGACGGAATATAAATAAAGCAGTAAAAAATGATCAACCGCCACGAAGTAAACTCCAGGCGAGATGGAATGTAAATAAAGCAGTAAAAGGCCATGAAGTAAACTCCAGGCCTGACAGAAATGTAAATATATATATATAAGCGGTAAACGCACAGGATATATATCGATCCCGGCTCAGTTTATCATTTCGGTGATTTGTCACTATATATATATATAAGCAGTAAACGTTCCGGATGTAAAATCCAGGTTCATCGAACAAAGTTCGACAATAATTCATATATATAAGTATACATATATATAAAATCAAGTAAACACTCCGGACGTGAGTCCAGGCTCAATCGGGGCATAACTCGATAATGTTAGTCCATATATATATATATATATATATAGACAGAAATGAAAACCACAGACCAAAGTTTGGGCATGCACACACAACACGACTCTCAATGTGAAGAAGAGTGTGTGCAAAGATGAAGAGAAAGGCTTTATAATGTGTAAGAAGGCTTACAGCGGGCTGCCAAAGAAGACTTCTATGACTTTAAGTGGTTGAACACTCGGCTCCCGCCGATAAAAATATAGTTATATGTGAGCTAACAAGTGTTTAAAATGAGAAATCACTCAATATGGGGTGTGTACAGAGCAAATTTGACTGGGCTTCCTCGCCTTTCTTCTCTTGAATATAGCCACCCCAAGCTCTATATTTATAGAGCTGGGAGCTGCAGGTGTACCTACGGCAGCCACAGATGCACCTGTGGCTGCCCGAGGTGCCCCGGGCTCTGCGGGTCCTTCCGTCTCGAAGTACATGCACGTGTGCAACGTGATGTCCGCTTGAACTTGCAGAACTTCAATACGAACATCCAATTGAGGTGTATAAGACCTATTTTGGACTGCTATTGTTGAGAGCTGCGCAATGACATGGAATTAGAGGTTGTACGAAGTTAGAAAGATGGAACCATGTCCTATCTCTTCAGGCTTCAAATTCTATCTGGTGTGCTGCCTTGCGTAGTAGTCACTCAGGATTGCAACTCCATGGTTCTTGTGGGACATTGTTGTGTAGAATGTATGTTGAGATTTTTGTTGAGACGGCTCCATGTGGGGTTAAGGTGGCCATTTGATGACTTTTCCCTTCACCGGGGTTATCTCCGGTTTTGGCTGATAAAGCAGACGTTACTCAGGGTTATCTCTGAGATGGGACTGTTACAAGTATTGAATTCCCTCAGGGTTGTCTCTGAGGTGTGTCTGTCCTCCCGGGGTTATCTCTGTGTTTGTGAATTGAGTGCCTCGGTGTGAGTCCCGAGGTTGAAGCTGACTGTAGGGGTTGAAACGAGCATCTTCGGGGTTATCTCCGGAACTGCAACTTCACTCCTTAAGGTATTCTCCAAGGTTGACATTGTATTTCCCGGTGTTATTTTCAGGACTAAAACTGAATATCTCGGGGTTATCTCCAAGATGAATCGGCCTTCTCCGATGGAATTTCTGGTTTTTTCACTGCTATCCTCGAGGTTATCTCCGAGATGGGGAAAGGATACTCCCGGTGTGTTTTTTTGGGTTGAAACTGAACTTTCGGTGGTATTTTCAGAATTAAGCTGAGCTGTCTTCCAGGGTTATCTCTAAAAGAAGATTCCGCACTTCTTGCAATGTTAGTAATAGATAGGCAGAAAAAATTTGAGTGTCTACAAATGCCGCTCTTTATCATATTCATGCAATGCAATGGCATGGATAGGATAAAGAATACTAGACACTTGAAATGCAACAAGATGATTATGATGCAATACATGACAACATGATGCAAATGTATGTGGTTTGTTAGATTTTCCTCCAACATGATGGGATGATTTTCGGCTCCTTGTTGCTTCTACCGGGGATGGCAAAAAATAACTAGCCTGATGAACTGTCTTGGTTGTATGATCCACAGCTACCAGGAATCTCTAGGAATGTTGACATTGGGGCAATCACCAAAGTCTTGAATCCTTGATACAAACTTTATCCTGAAGATGTATCTCTTATATACAAGAGACTATGTGGGGATGGGTTTTGTTTATTTGAGGATGTGTATAACATATTCCGTCATCGGTCCTCCCCGATGAGGATGTTTTTTTTCTGGTTTGTATTTCCAAGTCCTTCCGCTATTCTGTTGGAGTTACTACCAACAGTCGGTGTTGTCAGGGTTGCCTGACCTTCATTGACATGTATATCAATGGATAATATCCCTGCTGAGGATAATGTCAAGGCTGCTTGACCTTCATTGACGTGTGCATCAACGGTTGAAAATGTGTGACACCCCCACCGGGGACCATGTCAAGGTTGTTTGACCTTCATTGACGTGTGTATCAATGGTTGAAATGCGTGACACCCCCATCGGGGACCATGTCAAGGTTGCTTAACCTTCATTGACTTGTGTATCAATGGTTGAAAATGCATGACACCCCCGCCGGGGACCATGTCAAGGTTGTTTGACCTTCATTGACGTGTGTATCAATGGTTGAAAATGTGTGACACCCCCACCGGGGACCATGTCAAGGTTGCTTAACACTGAACTGACGGCATCGGACCTTCATGAGGTATTGCCGAATGTAGTTTGCAACAGCTGAGATCATTGGTATAGTATACCCTATGTTTGGGTGAAGACCAATGAGTGTTATGTAAAGCCACAGTTTGGCCCGTGAAAACCAGGATTTCAGGCTATTCTGCTCAATCGCGTAGCATTTTTATTCCTGATTTGGCCTTTTCAGCTTGTAAGAACTCCTTTGCAACTCAAACGGGATCGAGATGGAGGGGTAGGACCCACATAGGGGTACCGCAGGTACACCTACAGTAGCCACAGGTGGACCTGTGGCCAACTATGACTTCCCTTAAATGGGATGGTTGATGTCCCAAGTCATTTTTATGCATGTCTTCTTTTCTAATTTTCATCTGTTGGAAAATGAAATATCACATGAAATGCATCTAAACACATAGTAGTGATTATGCATGCTGAAATGTCTTGATAAAAAATATTCAACATAGTAAATGTTAGTATTAAACCATGCTGAACATAATGATGTGAAAAAATTTGACTTTTGAAACAGTCAAATTGACACTTTTTTCTACTATTTCTCTTCCTATTTGAGGACAAATGAGCTAAGGTGAAAAAGTAAAATAATCCTGGTAATTAGGCAACCCTTACAGATTTTTTTATTGTGATGTATTAATGCATGTAGGATGTATATGACTGTGGGCAGGTGTGCTACTGAATGGCCACCTAGTCATGCCTATGTGCATGTGGATAGTCCTATTTACAAAGGGGACTATGGCAAAAATTTTCCAAAATGTAGGCATTGGGTAGTCATGCATTTTTAACTCTACTGTAGATGTATGTTAAAATAATGCATGCATGCATGTAGTCATAAAACTGCATTTTGAAAAGCTCCAAGTTAGAATTTACCACACCCTTTCTGAGGTGATTTGGAGATTTTTTGTCCAGATATATAGATCTGGATCAGCCGAGTAGTTCCCGTAGGACCACTTCTGGTGTACGAAGGAGGGCTTCTGAAGTGCATCGACCCCGTTCCATTAGACAACCTCGTCGTTTGGCGGAGGCGGTGATACGTCATGTCCGGGTTGATGTACCAGATATGGAGGACGAGGAGGAGGATGTACCAGTTGAGGCTCCCACTCCTACTGCACATGTTCCCTGTAGGGACCTCCCGAGTATTCAGGTGGTGAACCCAGAGTTGTTGGGCGATTTGAGTAGACATCCCTCAGTTTACTTGCATGCAAATGAGGTACAACGCTACATTTTGATCTTCCTTCTTTCCTATTGATGAGGAGTAAAGGGTTCTGATGTTGATCTGCTTTGTGATGTAGGTTCCCAGCTTTACATAGCCTAGAGGGAACTGGTTCAGATTTACGCCATGTACCAGGCTCTGCAGGGATGATTCAATGATGTGGTTTATTTATTAAGCTGAGTCTCAGCGATAAAGTGGATGAAAAACTTTTTAAATCATAAAAGATAGTAGATAGCATGCTATACTTGACTCTTCTAATGGATTTCTTGTTCCGCTGTAGTTAAACTTGATGTTTATTGTATTTTATCAATTTAACATTGTTGAAGGCTAATGATAATTTATTCTGCATTATCTTAGTTATAATATTTCTTACTGGGCTAGTTGAGCTCACCCTTTTGCTTTCATTGTTCTCTTCAGAAATGAGAACGTAGTCGGGACTAGTCGGGGAATGGAGTGATGGGTCCGAGATGGTTGTTTTAGTAGTCCTCACTACTTAGTGTGATAATAAATGTAATGAGGATTGAATTTGAGTTTTGATATTGTCTAAAAGACAATATTCATGTAAAAACTCAGCTATGTTTTGTCGTATTTTTACACGACAGTTGTATTAAAGAAGTTTGTATTTGATTTTTGTACCATGTATTTGACGACTCAAGATGGGTGATGTATACCTATTTTGGGGGCATCACACATAAACTGTCGACTCATGTTGCCGACAGCCATTTGAGCCAAGGGCCTATCCAATGGCAAATTTGTCAGACACGCATACTCCTCCAAGGTAAGAGTTAAATCCTAGGTCTCAAACTAGAACACCTTCCTATCCGGTACCCAATGCTCCAGCATACCCTCTACAAAACCCAATGGAACCTAGAACATCAGGAGGGTCACAGAGTGTCGCAAAAGTTGGTCTACGGTCACCCGATCTGGGGATGACAAACTATCATACCACGATCTCAAACAAGAGGCCACCAATACTGGTATGGTATGATCAATGCGGCTAATTGTCGATGAGGACATCTGTAGGGCCGTGTCATGAGACCATCTAGGGGTCAATGTTGAACATCTCTGGACATACATATACATAACATAATACATTTATGATAAACAATAGATGACAATATGATGTAAGGAATGGAAAAAAATATACATACATTCCTAAGTACATCATCATCTAAATACATCATCTCTGTATACAACTGGAAAATACAGGGAAATGGGGCACAGCCACCCAATAACTAACAGAGGCCTATCAAAAGATATAACAAGAATGAGGCACAATCGCCCAATATCTAACAAAGGTCTATCAAAAGATATAGCAAGAAATGCATCGGAAGAAGTCAATAGTGTTGATGTCTACATCATCCAACCTATCCGTCTGATGTAACTCCTCCTGAGTTACTAAATCTCCGCCAAGAGGGATATTAGGCCAATACAACAGAGGATCTGTACCAGTAAAACCATCTGAATATAGGCCACCTGAAGGGCCAGCCCCTGAGCTGGAAGGATTAAAAGAATCCACCTCGGAAGGATCTCTGCCCAAATACCAGATGAACAAATGTGTCCAGTCCAACTGTTTGGTCAAGCTATCAATTTGCGTCAAATGAGTAAGCTCTCAGACGTAGGCAATCCAATCCGCCATCATGACAAAGCCAGGAACCATATCCCCCATGAACTGTGTAGTGCGGGTCTGAGCTCCGATGGTACGAGGGGACCACCAGTGGTATAATGCCTCCAGAGTGAATGGTCCCTCTGATAAATCAAAGTCATCAACTCCCACCAACGGGATATCAATGATTAGCAGCTACGACACAGGCTAATAATGCCTGGCAGGAGGACAGATCGGTATATAAATCTCTTCTATGGTGTTCCTGATAACACGTTCTCCTAAATAGAGCTCCCATCCTCCATCTATAAAGAGAGGAATCCGACGGGTGGACATCACACGCTCGACACCAGTCGGGAAACCACCCTCAAAGCCAACAGTCAAATGGTCCTCAGAATAGGGATCCCATGTAATGACATCGGCTGTCAACAGCTCCAACTGTAGGCGTGAATGGGTGAAACCCTCAGCTACAGGAACCTCTACCAGCGTGGAGTGATTCCATCGTCGTCCCCGTGGATAGGTGTCTAAACCTAACAAGCTAACGGGACGTAGATATGGAAGCCTCTCATAGGCCCAAAATTGCTAATACAAGATCAAACATATGCGGCCAGTTAACACTCTTAACCCGAACAAGGGAAATCAAAAGAGAAATACTCACCAACAAGAATGGGTAAAATCCTAGTCAAGCATCTGTCAAGCCCTACAAACGAATACGCATTCCCTTGAGGAAATAGGCAAAGGTATAGGAGCCCCAATCATACTCTCTAATATGGTCCACCTCCCGTGTGGCGCAGACTAAAGCAAACGACATCGTGGAAGAGTTATCCGCCAGGAAACAACCCCAGAGGATGACCAGGAATCATCGCCGAAGAATGCAATCCCTTACTTTCCTGTCATCAGGCAATGGCTCACTCAACGCCCCACTCATGGCGTCTACACTCAAAGGACCAGTGCAAACTATCCTTGTGACACCCCCAAAATAAGTATACACAACCCATTCTGAGTCACCAAATACATGGTACAAAATTTAAATAAAAACTTCATTTATACAATACGATAAAAATGTAGCTGAGAGTTTTAACACGGATATTTTCACGTAAACAATATCCAAACTCAAATGGAGTCCTCATTACAATTATTATCACATTATTTCATAGAATAATGAGGACTACTATAGCCACCATCACTCCGTTCCCCGACTAGTCCCAGCTATATTCTCATTTCATGAAGAGAACAATGAAAGCAAAGGGTGAGCTCAACTAGC
This sequence comes from Panax ginseng, assembly GCA_020205605.1. Classification (NCBI taxonomy): domain Eukaryota; kingdom Viridiplantae; phylum Streptophyta; class Magnoliopsida; order Apiales; family Araliaceae; genus Panax; species Panax ginseng. The sequence goes on along the minus strand of CM035132.1, from coordinate 146,001,078 downwards.
CCAGTAAAGAATATTATGACTACGATAATGCAGAATAATTTATCATTAGCCTTCAATAATTTTTTAACTAATAGAATACAAAAGACAACAATTTTAACTGTAGCGGAACAAATAATCCAACAGAAAAGTCAAGTAGAGCATGATATCTACTATCTTCTATAATTTAAAAGTTTATCATCATTTTTATCATTGAGACTCAGCTCAATAAATAATTCACATCACTGAATTATCCATACACTACGGGCCAAGGATATTCATTATTATCACATCCACGAATCATCCAAGCACTACGGGCCAAGGATATTTGTTATTATCACTAATGGTCATGATCATACCAACAACTGTCCATCAATGCACTACGGGCCAATGAGGACTTTTACCACATCATTTGTAACATTACAGGTCATGATTATACCGATGCATAATTCCTGGTCATAATCATACCAATCAACAGTCCATCTATGCACGACGGGCCAAAGATGACTTTCATCACAATATAAGCATGAGGATGATGACAATGATATAAGAATTCAATCAAACGAGCAAGGATACATATTAAAGATTTATAATTCAATTTATCCAGAGTTTAAGAATGACCAAATTATCAACATGATAATTGCTTTGTGGAGTAAAATTAAAGAATAATATTCGTGTAAAAATAATTCGGACGGAAAAGAAATCAATTTTTACCATGAATAGTACCCAGGTGAATAGTATCCTATAAATAGTACATCGTGAATAGTACCCCGTGAATAGTACCCCGACATAAAAAGATTAAATTTTAACAAGAATGTTCAAAAAATATCATTGTGAAACGATACTAGATGAAGCGCAAATTTCAAAGATATTTTACTAATTTCAAGAATTATAGAAGCAATACTTACCATAGTAAGTTTAAATTTAGGAATATGAAATGAAATAATATCCCTTCCATAATATGGAGTATGAAAGAAAATAATATTTCTTACGAGTATTGAAATAAAATAATATCATTTACCTTAATAAAACTGGATTTGACTGAAATATTAGATATTATTCTGAGAAAATCTTGCACAAAACGTTACACTCGAAGTATTCTTATACTCAAAAGAATTACTCAAGATATTGAAGTAGAAGAGTTTTTGTACTTTTTGTGCATCTCATCTTCTGAATGTGCCTTCTTTTTATAGGCGAGGTTGGGAGGGAATCCTCCGTTAATTTAGGAATTTTTTTCAAACCCATCAGTATTCTCTTTTGAAAATTTTGCCATTGAAGGGCCACCCTTTGAGAATAATCCACACTCTGCCAAACTTAGAGAAATGAATTATACAACTTTTAGAAAAATTTCCAAATTAGGATCCACCTAAAGAAAATACATCATGTTCTGCCTAAACTTAAAGAAATGCATGACAAACTTTTTAGAAAACTTACCAAATGAGGGGCCACCTAAAGAAATTAACAATATGCCAACTTAAGAAAAACACACCATTTGGAAGAAAAAAATTTGCATCTCCCAATAATCAAATAAAACACTACCCATTTATTCATCAATTATTCATATATTTTTAATCTTTCAATAATTATTCATCATTAATATTATAACTATATTGACAACCGATTCGGAAAAGAGGGGCTTTCGATAAGGACTTATAACATTACCTCTTTAACAAAACTTTCTAGACATCATCAATAATACAAATAATAATATAAATAACTTTTATCTCAATTATTGATTTAATAATATAAAATGTGCAAATAATATTGTGACAATAATTAAATCAATAATGTGAGATATTAATTCTGCTTAATAATTGAATAAAAGTGACTTCTCACGTAAGCATTAATAATCAAAGGGGTACTATGCAACCTTACAACTTAACTTTATCACCAAGTATTTCAACAGTTAATTAAAACTTTTTCAAGTTATATTTTTATATAAAGTTATTTACATCATTTTCTAACTCAGTAATTCTATTATGGGGTCCACCAATGATTCTGATGTCGTACGAATATTCTCTAATAAAACGAATATTTCCCGACCAAACGAATATTTTATGACAACTTGCATACTTTGCAAATTTTGTAAATATTTCTCACAACTATAACATTATAACAAATCCACACCTTATTATTCAAAATAATATTTAGAGAAAATTAATCTTTATTCATAAAAGGTGGGGTCTTACAACCTCCCATTCTTATGAAATTTTGTCCTCGAAATTGGTGTACGTACCTACTATATCGAAGAGGTGAGGATACCTTGATTTCATTTCAGATTCTAACTCCCAGGCCATTTCCTCAACATCGTGGTTTCTCCATAAAACTTTAACTTGAGGTATAACCTTTTAGCGTAGAATATGTTCCTTCTTATCCAAGATTTTAATAGGTACCTCTTCATACGTTAAGTCTTCTGATATCTCGTCTGGTTCTAATCCAATAATGTGGTATGGGTCTTCCACATATTTATGTAACATAGATATGTGAAAAATGTTATGAACACGAGACATACTTGGCGGTAAAGCGAGTCTATAGGCCACAGTTCCTACTCGGTCGAGGATTTCAAATGGACCAATGAATCGAGGGTTGAGCTTTCCTCTCTTTCCAAATCTCGTAACTCCTTTCCATATAGCAACACATAACAATACATGATCTCCAACATTGAACTCAACGTCCCTTCGATGAATATCGGCATAACTCTTTTGTCGATCTTGTGAGGTTCGTATACGTTACCGGATCATTTGAATATTTTTCATAGTCATGCGTTCAATTTTTGGTCCCAACAACTTTTCTTCACCCACCTCGTCCCAGCATACTAGAGAACGACACTTTTGTCTATACAATGCCTCGAATGGAGCCATGCCTATACTTGTTTGATAATTGTTGTTGTAGGAGAATTCCACCAATGGAAAGTACTTATCCCAACTTCCTTTGAAGTCTAGGACACAGAGTCTTAATAGATCTTTAAGAGTTTGAATAGTCCTCTCCGACTGCCCGTCCGTTTGAGGATGATATGTCGAACTGAATCGTAAATCTGGTCCATAGCTTTCTACAAACTAACCCAAAATCGTGAAGTGAATCTTGGGTCTCGATCAGAAACTATGGATACTGGCATACCATGCAGTCTTACAATCTCATTTATGTATATACGAGCAAGACGTTCAAGTGAATAAGTTTCTCGTATAGATAAGAAATGAGCAGACTTAGTTAATCTATCGACAATGACCCAAATTGCATCTATACCTTAAGAAACCTTGGGAAGACTAGTAACGAAATCCATGGTAATGTGATCCCACTTCCATTCTAGAATTTTAAGTGGTTGCAATGGACCTTTTGGCACTTGATGCTCTACCTTGACACATTGACAAGTTAAACACCATGAGATAAACTTCGCTATCTCTCTCTTCATATTGCTCCACCAAAATGTATGTCAAAGATCATGATACATTTTGGTACTCCCATGATGGATTGCAAACGGTGTGTTGTGCACATCCATTATGATTTTATACTCCAAATCAGAGTCATTAGGAACATAAAGTCTGGAGTTGACTTGAAGTATCCCTTCTTCATCAACTCTTGCTTCTGGAATAGCATCTTCTTGCACTTTCTTCTTCATACGCATCAGCTCCGGGTCTATAACTTGAGCATCTTTACTTTATCGATTAAAGTCGGTTTTACTCATATATTTGACATCATCACATGGGTCCCTGGAGTCTTTAACTCTATCTCCATCCTTTGTAAGTCATACAAAATGGGCCTTTGCGTTGACAATATCGCACTCGTACCCGCATATGATCTTCTACTCAATGCGTCAGCTACCACATTCACTTTTTTAGGATGGTATTGAATGGTATGATCGTAATCTTTCAACAGCTTGAGTCAACATCGTTGCCGCATGTTAAGTTTCTTTTGGGTGAAGAAATATTTGAGGCTTTTATGATCTGTATAGATCTCCACTTTCTCCCCATACAGGTAATGCCTCCAGATTTTAAGCGCAAAAACTACTGCTGCCAACTCTAGATCATGAGTAGAATAATTCCTCTCATATTCTTTGAGTTGTCGTGAGGCATAGGCTATGACTTTCCCATGTTGCATGAGAACACATCCTAAACCTTTTCCTGAAGCATCGTTGTATATGACAAATCCCTCCGAACCAGATGGTATTGTCAGAACAAGTGCTGAAATGAGTCTCCTCTTGAGTTCTTGAAAACTCTTCTCACATTCCTCGCTCCAACCAAATTTTGTATCTTTTCAAGTTAGCTGAGTTAATGGAGTAACGATTCGAGAAAATCCTTCCACGAATCTCCGATAATAACCAGCTAAGCCCAGAAAGCTACATACTTCAGTTAATGACTTAGGTTGTTCTCAGCTTTGTATTGCTTCAATCTTTGTTGGGTCAACAGATATTTCGTGATTTGATATCACGTGCCCAAGGAATGCTACTTCCTCAAGCCAGAACTCGCATTTCTTTAACTTGGCATATAGTTTATTTTCATGAAGCTTTTGGAGTATCAGCCTCAAGTGTTGCTCATGAACTTCACAGCTTTTGGAGTATATGAGGATGTCATCAATAAAGACAACCACAAAATGATCCAAATATTTCTTGAATACTCAGTTCATCATATCCATGAAGGCAGCAGGAGCATTAGTCAATCTAAAAGATATGACTAGGAATTCGTAATGCACGTGCCGAGTTTTAAAAGAAGTCTTTGGAATGTCATTAGTTTTAATCTTTAACTGATGATATCCGGAATGAAGATCAATCTTTGAAAAGAATTTGGCACATTGCAACTGGTCAAACAGGTCATTAATATGAGGTAACGGGTACCTATTTTTGATGGTGACATGATTCAACTCCCGATAGTCAATGTAAAGTCATATACTCCCATCTTTCTTTTTTATGAATAGAACAGAAGCACCCCAAGGAGATGTACTAGGACTAATAAAACAGATGTCTAACAACTCCTGCAGTTGGGTTTTTAACTCCTGAAGTTCATTAGGAGTCATTCGCTATGGGGCTTTGGAAATGGGTTTTGTACCGGGTTCAAGATCAATACAAAACTCGATTTCACGCTCTGGGGGTAGGCTAGGAAGTTCTTCAGAGAATATATCAGGAAATTTATTAACAATAGAAATATCATTCAAATCTGATGTATTTTTGTTTAAATCTGTGACATGGGCTAAGAAAGCTTGACATCTGTTTTTTAATAAACGATTGGCTTTATGGCTTGATATGACAGTGATTGACTTTAGTGGTTTGGTTGTTTGAATTCGCATAATAGGTTGGTTAGGAATATAAAAGCTAACAACCTTACGAAAATAATCAATTTTTGCATGATGAATAATTAACCAATCAATCCCTAAAATCACATCAAATGCAAGTATTTTCAAAGAGATAAGGTCGACAGGTAATGTGAGGGTGCTGATTTGAATCAAACAAGACTTATAAACAGTGGATGTAATGAAGGTTTCTCCCAATGGAGTTTCAACAGATTAGTCAAAGTCTAATTTCTCTAGAGTTAAATTTAAACGTTGAGCGCAAGTAGGTGAAATAAAATAATGGGTAGAACCGATATCAGGTATAGACTTAGAAAGAGTTTATGATTAGCTTACCCGTGATAACTTCATTTGGGTTCCTCACTTTTTTGGAGGTCATGACAAACGCTCTCCCTTGAACTATTGGCTTTAACTTATCTGGGACGGCCTTTGGTGTCTCCATCCCAGCTGAACTTGTCTTCACCACACGAAAAAATCGAGCTTGGTGACCTTCTCTTCCGTAATTGTAACACGCTTTGGGTTGTTGCGTACAGTTTGTACTGATGTGTCCCTCCCCTCCGTATTTGTACCATACGACCAGTGGTCGTTCTCCTTCCTTGAAAACGGGTGCTGGTGCTGCTGTCTTTCCATTATTATTTAACCTTCTCTTCTAGATTTGTCTCAATCTGACTATTTCTCACTTTAATCGGTTCATGGTGACTAAACTAGAACCGACGAAGCTGAAATAGTTTAGATTTATTCAAATCTAGTTCTTGTTTTAGCTTTTGTACATATTACTTTAACATGTGAGCCTAGGAATCATGTGATCACAGATTTAGTTCCTGAATCTAGATTTGGTTCCCGTGATGGATATTTTCAGCTGCAGCCAGCTTGTAAATTATTCACGGTATCTGAATTTCCTTAGATGGCTCTCATGCCCACAAGGAGTTCGGCACTGCTATGTTTCTTATTTTCTCGAAGATGTTTCGCATCTCGAAAAATAAAAGCAATCAAGCCGAACACTTAATAAAATGGAAGTATCAAAGGCCTCAATTAATATTGAACATAAGGGTTTGAAACCTATTTTACAAACCATCACTGCCATATCTCGTTAAAATTAAACTTTTATACAAAAGTCAAACCCTTTGTATATAGGTGTAAACGAGGCGTAACACTATTTCCGAACAACTGCACATAGACCTACACATACAAGCAGATAAAAGTTTAATGAAAAGTGGCGATAACCGTGTTATCACGGAAGTCGGGGGGTGCCTAACACATTCCCTCCGCTCAATCAAGCCTACAGACCCTAACAATTTCAGTTTTGCAGACAAGTTAAATAGTGTCATATCGCTAGGTCTTTGTGTAAACCTTTTCTCGTTTGAATTGGTGCAACCATTTAAAAATAACCAACTGGCGATTCTTACAATCAAATCGTCGACATATACATGTCGAACCTTTTCAAACTTGTGTTTTCAAACAAATCTCACTTAAAATGAGAACACCAAAAAACGAGAACAAAAAGGGACAAATAAAAATTTCGACGTCGACATTATCGATCAAGAGACGATAAGAGAAACAAAATTTTACCAAATAATTTTACCCTTTTACCGAATCAAATGTGAAGCTATTAAGAGTTATTAAGAGGTAAATAAACACCACCTAACTCCAATTATTATATGGAGCAAGAGTATAAATGGTTTGATCTTGGTTGAACAATGGTAGTGTGTTAGAATATAGCTATTCTGTTGCAAAGAAATCCATTTTATGCTTCAAATTAGTTAGCACCTGACATACAAACAACTTGACTTCAGTTTTGCCTCCTAATGCAAATCAATTTGAACAATTTAATGAAAATACAAACGCTACAATGACATCAGAATGAACTGTTGAAATAAAACTTTTTGACAGATAAAATAAAAAGATAGAAAAAGAAATTTTTTGGGGAATAAGATAATGTCGGATTAATACAAATAAACATGCCAGCTTTATTTAGGCAAGGAGTAGATAGACCTATCTTCGCCTTAATAATAGATAAAAGATTTGAAAACCCTATTAAAGCAATTATAGGGAGAATTCAATCTAATATGGTAAATGGAGTAGTTTGGCTTAATATTAAACCAAATACCAGCGGGCAGTGGCCTAGAGATCTAGTTGATGTTTGGAAGGACTAGGCTTGTATCCTTGAGAGAGAAAACATGGTCATCCCACCCTCCTCCCAAAAATTCAGCGTTGGTTTTAAAATGTTTAAATGGAAAATAAACAAACATATTTCCACTTAAGAAGGGACATCTTTTAGCCATCAATTTCACTAGCAGTTTGTTTTGTTCTGCCAGTTTTTAACGACCGGGCCCTTTTTTTCCTTTTTTTTTTAACTTCCTAAATCCTATATGCTAAACCCTAAATTTTAAATTTTATTTTTTACATGTATCCAAATTATACATAAATCACTAAATTTTATAAAAAGTTGATCCATTTTTTTTCTTGTTTTAACTCCCTAAACTTTAAACAATAAACTCTAAACCATAAATCAAACATTTGAGTTAAAATAAATATTATAAATTTTTTTGAAAGTAAAAGAAAAAGAAAAAAGAAAAGAGAGACTCGATTGCTAGCACCCGGTCGCCCCTAGAATTATTCTTAACTCTATTGACACCCCTCTCTGTCTGTCTACAACATCCTTTGCTGAAATTGAATCATCTTTACAACAGTCCTTAGATAATATTAACCTAGTCGTTCCAATCAGAATAAAAAGTACACAAATTATCCACAAAACTGTCATAAATAATGGTGTGTTCAAATTAAATACACAAACAATTAACCAAAGATTAAGAATTCTGGTGTAAAGATGCCTTTGTATTTATTATATCGGGCACTTGAGATTCAACAAATAGCTCTCTAATTATCAGCTAAATATTGGAAACAATTTAGATCTCACCCCATGATTCACGAGACCATATAAAGATAGTATTTCATTTAATAATGTCTACAATTAGTTCTTCGCATCAGAAGACTTTACGTTCAAGGATGATAGTCCAACAGTAGCAGGGCTTTTGAGCAGATCAAGTTGGTGCTTACCACGACGGAGCAAGTACTCGATGTAAAGAAAATTATTGCGATCAACTTGCTTTGAATTGCGACGAAACTCATCTGACACAATAAGTTCAATCCGTCTTCGATCTTCAGGTGATTTGGAACGAGCTGCTCGCAAGAATCCTCTATACAGAGCAAGCACTTGCTTCTGCATCCCTGACAGCTTTGGTCCACTGGAGGCTCCCATTGCATCTTTTCTCAACCTTCTTCTAGATAAGCTTTCTGGAGGTACTACCAAATGGCAAGAAGAGAAGTTTAGAAGCCCTTTTGTGCCTTCTACTGCAGACAAACAAGAGAAAGTATGTCACAAAAACAAATTATACAAACCTTCGAATTTTATGATCCCAACACTTCACTTTCAGCATGAGATGCCAAATGTTTTATTGGGCCAAGCTGGTCAAAAATCTGCCTGTTCCCACAGAATATTGGGTTGAAAGCAGGCACCCAGACAATCTAATAGGATTGACATTGTGTTGTGTCTGAGATGTGCAATGTGCATAAATTTATAATACAGATCAAGACCAGCAAGAGAGGACTTCACCAATTTTTGAAGCAAGAGGTGGATGGATGAACAAAGGGGCCAAACCACATTAAAGAAAAATGATTTTTTGCTCGAAAAGCTGCCTCTTGGAAAATTTACCAAAAAATCAGATTGATTATGCATGTTTGAAAGCCTGTTAGCATTAAGGATGTCGTAGAATTGTTGGTTAGGTTTAAACCCCATTTTTATCAAATATACTTTGTGCACAAAATGCATGCCTGTTTTATAGAGACCTATTGGAGTTATCCCTAGTTTATTTGTGGTTTCCCTTTCTTTTTTTCTTCCTTGGTTCTTTATGGTCCTCAAATAGTCAGACCTGAGTACATATTTCATATGAGCATATATCTACAATATCAATGAGCATTAGACTACTAGTAAATATTTCAACACTAACGTCAAGTATCCAGTCAACAAATACTTCTATCTTCTGATACCAGCATAAGTTCTCTATATTTCTTCCATCAAATTAGCTGTAATTTCTGACTCCCGATAATGTAGTTGATATCTGTTAAGTGTCCACTGAAGCTAAACTCAATTACCAAACCATAACCAGAGAATGGGGACTGAGAAAACAGAAAACAGAAGAACTTGGGGAAGAAGATAAAGGAGACTCAAATGAGTTTTCTCAATTCATTTCATATCAAAAGCATGATAACAATATTACCTTAGCGCAGCGTGTATACAGAAAGATAACAGTTATTCTGTGAAACAAGAAATGAGAGGAAAATAAATAAAGTAACAAGAAATGAGAGAAATGGTCTGCAGGGCCTGTTATTCTAGAGAATGTTATGCTACTAATTAACTATATTACCCCTCCTAGCTGTTGCTCTACTTAACAACATCAATAACTTTTTTCTCTTTGGAGTGTTGATTCGGCATTCATCAACTGAAATTGGCTTCTGGATTTGTCAAGTAAGATATAAGAATAAGATATTCATTTCAAGAGTTTAATCAGTTTGATAGGTAGCATTAAGTGAATTCTCTGTGCATCTTTACAGAATCAAATTCTTTTACGGCCAATATGACATCTCCTTTTAAATGAAACAACCACTGGGCAAACGTGGGTGGAAAAATCTATTCCATCGCCTTTCATTCCCGTTCTGCTTTAGCGAGGCCATGTAATCAATGAAAAGCTCAACAATAAAATCAGAGAAGATATTAAGTTTAGTATTCAGCTCAAATTCAAAGCAAGGCCGTAGCAAACACACTCGACAAATATTGATGGGTGATGCAAAGTGGAGTTCTACTTGAATCTTGCGTAGTAAAGTCTGTTTTCTAAGGTTATTTCAGGGCAGTATGTTATTTCCACAGTTTAATCAATATTTTCTTATGTTTTAGGGTTGAGGTTATTTGTTATGTTCAGGTTTTATTCGTAGTATCAATAATGAAACAACCTGGGTCAAATCTGAGTCCGGAACAAATCTCTGGTCAAATCTCAAGTCCGAATCGAATCGAATCCATCCAAAATAAAACCTTAAACCACTAGCCCAATAGTATATTCTTGGGTAAGCCCAATTAAAGTATTTAAATTACGTGGACTATAATAAGTAAGATATTATATTAATTTGGGCCTTTAAAATAATTAGGTCTAATTTATATTTGTGTAAATTTAAATCCTATTAATAGTAGGAGGGTTAATAACATATATCAATAGATAAGTAAAACCTAATTTTTCTTTTTATCTGATTCGAACTGATTGAGGGGAAGGAACAGAGGCAACAACTTAAGAACACAAAGTCGGCTACCATTAATAGAGAAGAATCTATACTGTTTCGTGTCTAGAAGCTTAAAACATGTGAGTATGACTTTTGGTCAAGTGAATATGTTGAAGTTTCCTTAATTGATAGATGGTACTGAAGTTATCTTTTTATATATATATATATATATATATATATATATATATATATATATATATACAAGATAGATCTCGTCCGGACTTTGACGGAGTTAAAATCTTGGACAAAAAAAAAAATGGTCCGGATTTTATCAGTCCGAAGTCCGGACTGATCAAACCTCTTTATATATATATATATATATATATATATATATATATATATATATATATATATATAAGTATTGTACATAGGATTGTGCATAGAATAAGCTTGCCCTTCAGATTTTTTTTTTAAACAAGGCGATATCCATATATTATTTGTTGTAATATTTGTTATGGTATTATATAGGACTATTTGAAAGTTTAAATTGGGAATTTGTAGGATGGTATTATATAGGACTATTTGAAAGTTTAAATTGGGAATTTGCAGGGATTTATTAACGGATTAAAGATGGCAGAATATATTTACAAGTGTACTTTTATTATATATAACTTTGTTTAAATTAGATTGGACAGAAAGAGTTATGCTGATAAGCACAGGAAAATTTTAGAGTTTGAACATGGTGAACATGTGTTTTTAAAAGTTTCTCCGTGGGAGGGCATTCAGCGATTTGGGTTGAAATGAATTATATTGGCCCATTTGAGATTTTGGAGTGAGTTGGTGAGGTTGCATATCGGTTAGTTTTGCCTCCACAATTAGCTCATGTACATAATGTGTTCCATGTGTCTGTGTTAAGGAGTTACCATTATCATTTGTTGCATGTGGTGCAATATATGTTCAATAATATTCGAGAGGATTTTACTTGTGAGGAGCAAGCCGATGCGATTTTGGATCGTCAAGAGCGAATTATGAGGAGGAAGACTATTCCGTTTGTTAAGGTTTTGTGGAAGAACCATTCGGAGCGAGAAGCTACTAGGAAAATGGAGGAGTCTATTCAAGCGAAATATCCGCATGTTTTTGATAATTAGGTACGTTCCATTCTTTGAATTTCGGGGACAAAATCCTTTTAAGGCCAGAAATAAATAAATAAATAACATTTAAATTTATATTTTAAATATTTAATTGAACTCTGTCTTTTTATTAGGGTCAAAGTAGTTGTTGGGATGTGATTATTTGGGTCTAACCATGGTGTAACCCAGTCTATTTAATGGTCCGGATCTGGTGATGGCCCTTATGTATTTATTGTGACAGTGGAGAGTCCTTATTAAAATAGGATTGTGTTTCCTTATTTGGTGGGATAAGGAGGTTTAATTAGGACTCCTACTCTTAATTGGATTCAGTAGTTATAAGGTGATTCTACAAAAAGAGTCATTCTCCTAGTTGGATGCGGATGGAGGTGACTTTTATATATACGGCTACGTACAAGCTAGGATTTGGAGACAACACACAAGAGAGACAAGAACACAAGAGATACAACACAAATACACAACTTATACTCTCCATATTTCAACTTGTACTCCCTCCATATACACATCTTGTACTCCCAATATTATTATAGTGGATTACTCTCTCTCTCTCTCTCTCCGTGGTTTTTTCCCAACTGAGTTTCCACGTAAATTCTTGTGTTCATATTTATATCTCTTTATTTATGTTTGTGTGAATGTATTTTGTGAGTTTGATATAATCAACTACTCCATCAACCATTAGTTAGCCTTTTTTGGCTTTCTTTGTTTTGGTGATTTAAATCAGCGTACAAAATTTGGCGTTAACATTGGCGCCGTCTGTGGGAAACAACACTTGTTCTAGTGTCGATTTAAAATCACCAATTCACCAAAGAAGATAAGTGATTCTTTTTTATTTATGAAATAAATATTTTTTATATATATATATATATATATATATGCCAACAAATTCATGACTTTTAAATCAATTATTATATATGGATCCTTTCAAGTCTCAACCCATGAAAAGAATAGTAGTGGAATATATGACTTTTTGTCAATTATTATACATGTGGAGTAATGATAATGCTACAATTTAGCATAAACAGATTAATTAATATGATGAATACCAATTTGTATAGAATGTGCTTCATCATTAACATGATTAATATTATAAAACGCATGCCTTGTATGCTTATTAATGCCTATGGTTGCCTTGTGTGCTCAGGCTTAGGGTAAAGCCCATGTACATGCTTTTAAATAAAAGTAATGATAAACAACTATGCATGATGGCAGGTCTAAAGTCTTTGACTTAGCCAGAATTAAGAAGTGAACAACATGAAAGTGGAGTGCATGCCAGTGTGGAGACTGTAGTTGAAATTAATCAAGCAAAGGACGTACTTCCTGTTAAGCAGTGTCGAACTTGAGCAATCGAAGATTCTAAGCATTCTGAAAAAAGCCGAGATCTTACAAGAAGAAAAAGGAAAATTGAAACAGAGAAGATCTAGCCAAGACATGTTTTAAACCCTCGTGGCTCGTGTCACGCGACTCAAAGCATGAAGCTCATGGCTCGAAGCACTTGGCTCGTTGCTCGTTGCTCGTGGCTCGTGACTCAAAGCACATGGCTCGTAGCTCAAAGCACGAAGCTCGTGGCTCGAAGCACTTGGCTCGTTGCTCGTGGTTCATAGCTCAAAGCACGTGGTTCGTGTCTCAAAGTACGTGGCTCGTGGTTCGTGGCTCGTGGCACGTGGCACATGGGTCGTGGCTTGCGGATCTTTATGTATATCTTAGAAATGAATTGAGAAGTGGGCGAAAATATTGAGAGTCACAAGTTTCTGTTTGGCGTATTGTGTTTGGGTGTGACAAAATTTGTATATTCTCTTATTTTAAGTTCCTTATAAACAAGAGACTGGGGGGCAATGTTGGGATGTGATTATTTGGGTCTAACCATGGTGTAACCCAGTCTATTTAATGGTCCGGATCTGGTGATGGCCCATATGTATTTATTGTGACAGTGGAGAGTCCTTATTAAAATAGGATTGTGTTTCCTTATTTGGTGGGATAAGGAGGTTTAATTAGGACTCCTACTCTTAATTGGATTCAGTAGTTATAAGGTGATTCTACAAAAAGAGTCATTCTCCTAGTTGGATGCGGATGGAGGTGACTTTTATATATACGGCTACGTACAAGCTAGGATTTGGAGACTAACACACAAGAGAGACAAGAACACAAGAGATACAACACAAATACACAACTTATACTCTCCATATTATCAACTTGTACTCCCTCCATATACACATCTTGTACTCCCAATATTATTATAGTGATTATTCTCTCTCTCTCCGTGGTTTTTTCCCAATTGGGTTTCCACGTAAATTCTTATGTTCATATTTATATCTCTTTATTTATGTTTGTGTGAATGTATTTTGTGAGTTTGATATAATCAACTACTCTATCAACCGTTAGCGCGATTTTGGCCTGCTGTTTTGGTGATTTTGTCAGGCGTACAAAATTTGGCGTTAACAGTAGTCATTTAATTTGTGGGATAATAAATATTAATAAGTAATGGATAAATTAATTTAGTAAAATTTGAGCCTTAAAACTAATTGGATTTAATTTATATGTGGGTAATAATAAATTCTATTAAAATTAGTAGAGTTAATAAGATATATTAATTAATAAATAAATAAATAAAACCTAATCTTCACCCTAATATATTTGATACAAACTAATTGAAGAAAAAAGGGAATTGACAAGTTAAGTCCTGTTCAAATAAGAGGTCAAGGTGCTAGTACCCCCTAATCTTGGACAATTTGTGTATCACTAATTAAGTCTTGTCCTAGCAAAATTCAATTACTTTCCAGAAAGGAAGTCTAGACTCTAGAATTTAGTAGGGCTACGATTACTTGAAATCTACATAAAAATTATTTTGCTTTTAATTCAATATTGATCAGTTTAAATATATTTCCAAACTCCTTGAGAATTATGTGTTTTGATTCTGACCCTAGGTATGGGGAGCCATGAGTATTGTCAAGTTTACTTTCTTCTGTGTGTAAATTTTCTCCCAGCTTAACCGCAAAACAAAACCACCACCCAATTAACAGGCTCAATCATTGTTACTATTTTAAGATTTAACAACCCTGATAATAAGAAATATTACAACTTGTTACAGTTTGAGGACAATGTTCCTAGGTCCCTGAATTGCCTTCAGTCTTCCCTGTCTAATCTACCCTTATGTAATTATTCCCTTACCTTACACGTATATACCCCTTTTATAAACCCTTAACCCCAATATATTTCCTTTCTTGTTTTAACCACTAAATTCATTCAATCAGACACTAACGAAATACAATTTTTCCACCACCAAATTCTTTTTTGGCATCTCTACTTTTTGGAGTGCTATTCTTGTTTGTTAGCAACAAAAGAGCACCAAAGATTTAAGCCATTTACCACCCAATTCTGCTACCAAAAAAATAAAAATAAAAAATAAAAAACTTCAAATTCTAAATACTACCCATTTTGACAACCTTTTTATATTTTTTGTTTTTTGTTGATAATTGTGTATACTTTAGTCTTCTGTTATTGAATTGTAAACATCAAAATTACTAGTAAGACGTTCATGCATGCATAAATTTTCTGGTTTTATCTTATGTCATGCAGATAAAGAGAGTGTTATATTGCTCATTCCAAAACAAATGTGGAGGTAATGCATTATTTGGGCGTCAAAGGTATGGTAGCATCTATGAGTCACACTAGCTCTCAATGAAACAAGGACCTTAGCTGGCAGTCATTACCAGCCACAACCCACGAGCAAACCGGAAAAAGGAGCTAGTGAAGAAATCTGGATTAAACTGGCAGTCATTACCAGCCAAAATCCACAAGAGCAATGGAACCAAGGTGATAATAAACTATACTATAGAGTATAGACCAAAGAGATTTTACATATAAATGAGAGAAATACAGGATAACTACTATGTAAATAATGGGTTAGGTAAAACTAGAATTTCATGCGCTTTCAAGTTTAAGGAAGGGTTGCTTTTGGGCATTTCCATGTTGCATTGCACCACTTTTAATATAATGCCTTCGTATTTAATGTTCAAGTTTCTTATAGGTGCCCAGTTCTGATTGGACAGTACAAGATAATTGGTGAACTAGGTTAAAAGATGGAATGACTAGTTTGAATTTAATGAAGAACAAATGGAAAGGAATACAGATAAAATTAGGTAAAAACTAAGAAACACCTTAACCACCCTTATGAAACCCCTTATTAAAGCCCCTTCAGAGCCATCTACCAAGTAATACTTGCTCCCATAGCTAAGATAAATTTTACTCACATTGTGCTTTATCCTTGGACAAACTTCCTTGGCGAGCTTAGGAATTATGAAAGTATGAATGCATAACAGAAATCAAACAAATAAGTCTACATCACTGTACCTCCACGTTCTACAAATCTAGAATATAATTTGAAGAAATCAGAACTTCATTAAGAAAAACAATTACTGTAAGCTTCATATAGCAGAAGCAAGTCAAAATTACCCATGAGGTCCTACATCTCATTTGACTTCATAAACATGAGAGAATCCAAATTTTATAATTTTTATAAGTAATGAAAAAAAAGGACTAAATATCACAAAAATTATTTAAGAAAGGCTCACATGACATGTATAAATCAAACAGTAACAAGGAAATAACTAAATACTGCCTCCTCCTCAGTCCCATCTTAAGAATAGTGCGTTAGAAAAGTTCTCAATTTCCCATTCACCCTCATAACCCCATTTAAAAATAGATCTTAGAAGAAAGTGAAAAATTGCATTTCATTAATAATGAAATGGGAAACTACCTCTTTCTTCAAACAGTTTGGGACATAGAAAAACGAAAAAATGGAACTTCTGTCACAAACAAAAATTAACAGTGTGAAGGTATGGTAAAATAAATTCCCCACATAGTTTTGAACCTTTTAATAAAATATGGAACTTTGCTCCTCCAATAATAAATCCCGCAAAATCATGATAATCAGATCGACTAATAACACCAATAATTCAAATGTATGAATATACAGTATTTGAGTGTATGAATTTGAAGCGCACACAAAGGAAACAGGCATAAGTGCATAAAATTGTAAATTTTTTAATTCGATCAAAGAATACAAAATACATACATATATTATCAATATATAAGTGAAATATATATTCAAGAGGAAGATTGAACGAATTTAGGAAGAATTAGGTGCTTGTCTTACCACCAAGATAGAAGAATATCTAACAGGACCAGAAGGTTGCTGTGGAAAAAAAGGGAGATCGGGTCGCCGGAACTCAGGCAGGAGAGCTCGGGAGATGAATTAATTAACTCAGCTAAGCCAAGCGACCCTGAATGGTCTATTTGAAACTAGTTGAAGTGGAAGGAAATTGAAGGAAAACTTGAAAGAAAATAGAATCCCTTGTTTGGCAGCTAACATTGCGCTTTGATTTTGGATGGAAAGTGAGATGAGGGAATGTTTTAATCATTAGGGGAAAAAACAGAGGGAGAGTAATAATACTTTCCTCACTTGTGTTTGTAAGGAGAGAAAATGGACATATAAGGAATTAAAATATTGATTCTTATTATTTTCAGGGTATAATAGGAATAATGGGAAAACAATAGCGGTCAGTATTACTTCCCACCCAAATCTTCTCAATTTTGGTGGAAAATTTTGGAGAGAAAGGGGGTTATTTTCCACCCATTTCTCTCACTTTCTCACTATGAAGAAATCACAAATATGAGTTTTGGATATAAAATAATTAAAAATCCTCCCGAATCCTTTTTTTTTTCACCCATTTCAAAACTCAAAAACACAGTTCAAGGAAAAGTTGAGAGAAAAAGAGAAATATCAAGCAAAATCAGTTAAGAAAATGAGGAAAAATAAAACCAGTAAAACTGTGAGGAAAGAGTGAGAATTTATGGAGGAAAACTGATCAGGACCATAGAAACAACTATAACTGTGATTGGAGCTGACGGTGACCGCCTTGGGAAAGCTTTGCGCGCTTGGAGATTGGATTTTGGTAAGGGCTGTTAAACGAACCAAGCTACTCAATACTCGATTCAATTTGGTAACCAAGTCGACTTAGAACACTTTTCTGTGCTCCTTAAAGTTTTTGAGTCAAGTCAACTATTTACAATTAGATCGTATTTAATCTTAGACTTTAGTGATGACCTTGGCTAATTATTAGTTAATCATTTTCTTTTTCATTTTTTTCTATTTGATTTTAATATCAAACTAGCTCATTCCGGCAAAAGAAACAGGGGTTAAAGGATCGTTCTTCTTCTTTTTCTCCAAAAGTTGTATCTTATAGAAAATATCCTTGAGAAGATAAAATTTCACAAAGCAAAAACCAGCAGAACCAATGAAAATGTAAAGAATCAGAGAAATTTAAATGGAAAAATGAATAATCTCTATTTATCACCCCCAACCCCCGAAAAAAAGTCAAATATCAAGGGGTTAGCTCAAATCAAAAATATTAAATAGACAAGTCTAATATCATTGTACGAACAAAAATCAAATGTGAAGTCAGAGACAAATCCATTTTAATCATATAACTATATACAATAGTGGTATATAACAAGATTACAAGGAATATTACAAACAATATGATGTTGATATGATATGAATAGGGAATTGACGATGAAGCTAATCAACAGCCCAACGTGAATGGATAAATGTTGAACATAGAATGAGAGAATCTAACTAAATAATTCCAAATCTCTTCAAAGTACACTTGATTAATCCTAATACTCTAATGGAATGAGAGGAGTAAAAACCATCCAACTCTAAGACCAAAAGTGACTAAAATAAGACTGTAAGGGACCATAAGTTCCTTGAACAAGTTTATGTAATTTAGAATATGTTCTGCAATGAACATCACACTTGAAAACTCAGCTCAAAATTCCCTAGACAACATGGATGAAAGGGAAAGGGGGAGGGCGGTAAATAAGAAAAGCACCAATCTAAACTAGTTTCCAGAGGATTATAAAGCCAACGGAATCTGAAGACTGTCAAAACATCTTTTTCTTTATTTTGGGACACGTCTAAGCATCTAGATAGCTACTTTCTTGATGTAGCAGATATATAGAATTAGCAGAAGTTTCTCAAATAAAAGCTACAGCGTTTTACAGATTAAGGAAAAACAAAAAAAAGTTCATATAAAATTAAAAACAGACAGGGAATGTGTTGTCATTCTCTTTCTACAATAGATTTATTAGAAAACTCTCCATAACAAAATACCCAGAAATTCCAGAATAATTAGAGTTGTTTGTTTATCTTTAACTTCGAAGGTATTACGATTGTGAAAGAGGAAATCAGCATCACTTCAAAAAAGTGAAGCACTGAGAAAGGTCAGGAACTGGGAATTTATTTCAAACCAGGTGACTCAAATACAGAATATCATATTGAATTAACTCTCAAATTATACCAAAATTTTCCTATAAGTAACAAAAATTCCTGCATGAAGTCAATTAACAGTTGTTGCTGCGTATGATCATTATGGACCTATTGAGAAGATGTGTAAATGGGAGCTAAGTTGAATATCAATGTTTTAATAGGCGCTAGGCGGGAGGCCGAGGGAGCCTAGCGCCTAGGGAGCTTGGGCGGGGCCTAAACGGGTTACATTTATCCAAACAAAACAATAATATAAAGCAAAGCACTCTATAATAAAGATAATAAAAGCTTTTGCTCAAGTTCAAACACATATCCATATTGCTAATGTCAAAGTTCAAACACAAACATGCAATTGTTCAAAGTTCAAACATATTTTTAACGTATTAGTTTTATTCATAAATAAGATTGCTATTAAATAATAAAATTTAAAATTT
The DNA here is from genome assembly GCA_020205605.1 of Panax ginseng. NCBI lineage: Eukaryota > Viridiplantae > Streptophyta > Magnoliopsida > Apiales > Araliaceae > Panax > Panax ginseng. The sequence goes on along the minus strand of CM035132.1, from coordinate 145,981,651 downwards.
CAAGAATTTAATTCAATAGTAAAACTTAAGAAACTAAACATAAATTTAAGAATTATATTGAATTAAATTAAATATTACAAATGTATCATCATTTATATAATTTAAAATTGGTACAAGTTTAAAAAATTACAACTATAATAAAAATATCCATTTTGACTTGATATTGTTCACTTTTTGTTGTGATTTGATATGCTACAACATGTATTATGAATATGGTAAATCATTAGAAAAATAAATATATTAAAATCTGGTTTGGGTAGTTATTAAAATAAAAAAAAACCTATTCGTCTAGACCCCACCTAGGCCCCGCCTAATTTTCTAGAGGGATTTTTTGCCACATTGGGCCTAGGTGAGGCGTCAGGGGGCCTAGTGCCATGGCAAGGCACCAAGGGGGGCCTAGCGCCTAGGCAGGGCCTAGGCGGACCTAGACGGGGATTTTTAGAACACTGTTGAATATCATAATCTGTTTTACCCTAAAGACAAAAGTATTAACAAAGCGTAAACAAGAAATAAGAGAAAATACCTTGCAATAATCGCCTTTTGGATTATGGTAATATCCAACAGCCAAGCTTCCTTAGTTTGGGATGGTTGTTGCTTGGATCAAAGAACAAGAGTCGAGTATTGGTTAATTCCAATATTCATTTGCCTTCTAACCTAGTGCCTAAAATTTTCAAATATAAAAAAGGACTTAGAATTACAATATAAAGGATAAATTTTGTACGAACTAAGACATGTAGTTTTTGGATGTAATGTTATATCTCTATGCAATTCTTTGATGAAAACATTTCAACTACGAACCAGCTAATGTACCAAAGAATAAAAATCTAGAAAAATACTATTTTACTAGAAATAATGATGTGGTACCCAAGATACATACATATCCTACTACAGAATGTTTAACTAGAGCAAAAAGGCCATCCCTTCATCTGCTTCCATACATGGCATGCTTTAAGCTTAAAAGTGAATCATTATCAAACTCTACCTAAAATCAACCCGGGCTTCAAATAATCAAATAAAAAAAATCACCTACTGTAGAGTACCACCCATCAATTATTATGTCGGAATGAAACCCTAGTATTGAAAAATAATAATCACAATTACATACATATCTATATGTATATATGCATAAATGTCACACACACGTACAAGTATATAACTATATATACACATATACACAAACATAAGAAAAACAAGAGAATTTGAGAAAGGGAGAGCAAACCAATTACTTCTGGTTTGGGGATTTAAAGCGGCTTGAAGTTATGGATTCAACAAGATCAAGCAAAATTTTCATACTCTTGAACCAAATCTTGTTTAGTGTCTGCCGAAGTTTATCCAATTTCTTCTTTGTGCAATCTAAGTTCCCAATTTCTAATTCAATTTCGGTTTAAAAAGTTGAACGAACAAAATTCTAAAACAGAGGTTTGTCGGTTGGAAACTTATGTTTTTTGTTTTTTTAATATATTGATAATAGTATAAATTATAAATGATAACTTCTTAGTTAATCCCCAAATTATATAGTTATTTTCACATTTAGTCATTTATGTTTTTTTCATGTTAAATCAATAAAATATAGTATTGTTTTCACGTTTAGCCCTCAAATTGTGACAGTTGTTCATGTTTAGTCTTTAATTTATAATTGTTTTTGATATTTAATATTATTCTATTACTCTATTTTTTTTGATTGGATAAATATTATAAAAATAATAAAATTTAAGAACGAAATAAGTAAAAATAATAATTTGAAAACTAAACATGAAAAACAACATTACTATATCTATCTTCTACTAATATATAAAGCTTGAGGGCTCTAATAAACGAAATGAAGAGGAAAGTCTCTTCATGCTTTCCATTTTCAATTACCTGTAAAGACAATTACTTATAATTTCATTCCATGTTAATCTCTATGTAATAGAAAATATGAAGAATATGTGTACATGCATATTAAGGCTTGACATGCTATCAAATGACAACCGTTTTGCAGGATAATATTCCTAAAATGGACACATTATGATAGCAAGTAAACATTTTATACATTCCCTAAGACTAAACTACATAAGTTTTTGTAGGGAAACACTTGGGCATGTTACCCGCTCAAAGTCCAAAAAGGCCATGAGCCTACAACCAATTGTTCAGGAGCGTTTGACCGACCTTCGTGACTGGAAGGGGTTCATAAGCCCATCGGGCCGAAGCCCGTGGGAGAGTTGATGGTGTTCAGGTTCGGCATCCGAGTCCTTTGGGCCGGAGCCTTACCTCAGTTGAAGGTGTTTGGGGTCGGGTCTTCGAGTTTTTTGGGCTGAGGCCTAGACCCGATGGTGAGTTCGGTTGGATTGGGCCTGTACAGTGGGTTGTCCTGCGTGCAGAGTAAAGTCCCAGCCATATTTGAATAAGGTAACTCCAAAGATAATGATTGGATTCCACTTGCACCTTTTAAGGAGATTGTGTTGGACCCAAGTTGTGGTAACTACCATGACTAGGAGTCCTGATCCGACTCGGAGAAAGATTCTAAAGGTGGTGAGTACTATAAATACAAGGCCAAGGTTACAATTAACAGGTAATACCTACTTTTGAGCACTAAACACTTAGCCTCCATTGTTAAACCTTGTGAACGGCCTGTACTTATTCTCACACCGGAGCTATCCCCTCACTGGCAAGTCGCCAAGCTTCTGTGTGATCTGTTATTGTGTAGGTTCTAGCGCGTGGATTCTGTGATTGGACGCGCCGGTGAAACTTGGCATTAACACCAATCATGTCTTCATCTGACCAGTCTAATCTTGCTCCTGTCTCTCGAGAAGAGTTTGACGTTTTAAGCAAATAAATTACAGATTTGGTTGTTCTGCTTAAAGAACTACACCCGGTCTACTCGTGGTTTCATGTGATACTCGTATAATACAGTAATCCCTCTCGCATGGGGAGGAGCACAAGATTCGAATAAAACAAATCTGGAACTTCAGTTGGATACAACCAACAAAATTCCTGAAAACACCCATCTTAAAGAAGATCCAAACACCGGTGATATCAGGAAAAAAGTCCTTCAAATGGAAGAGACCATTCGGTCTATAAAAGGGATTGGTGCACACGGGAGTGTTTCCTATGTTGATCTTTGTATATTCCCTGGTGTTCATTATCCAGAGAAGTTCAAGACTCCTGACTTTGAAAAGTATGATGGGTTGGGAGATCCTTACACACATTTGAAGGTATTCATAGGAGAACTCGGATCTTTTGCAGAGGATGAAAAGCTCAGAATGCAGCTATTTCAAAAGAGTCTAACTGGAGAAGCCCGATCTTGGTACACCAGATTAGACAATTCTAAAATACATAGCAGGGAATAGTTAGCTTATGCCTTCCTCACTCAGTACAGCTTCCAGTCTCAAATGGCTCCTAGCCGGTACCAAATTACCAAGGTCAAGAAACAGTCCAATGAGTCATTTAGAGAGCATGCTCAAAGGTGGAGGCACCTTGCTGCTCAAGTTATTCCTTCTATGGCGAAGTCAGAAATGGTGATGACTTTTATAGACATACAAGAAGATCCTTTCTATGAGAAAGTCTTAGCTAGCATTGGTAAACCATTTTCTGAAATGATCAAACACGGAGAGATGGCTGATATGGGATTGAAGTCAGGAAAAATTCAAGACCTAGCCGCTTTGAAAGCTGTTGCTGAGCACATCCAGTCCGGAACTTATGGAAACAACCCCCGGAGGGTCCATAAAAAGAAAGAGGAGGATGTTTCCTTGATACTACAAGGTCATAAAGGCAATCAAAATATGCATATCCAGAGGAGAAACTACTCCCCTTTTCCAGCACAGTCTTCCAACCCTACATTGCCAAAGGGTGGAGAAGTACGACGCAATCGAGCGTTCACACCTCTAGGGGATTCGCTCAAAAATGTTCTCAATCTTCTGACTACTTAGAAGAAAATTACACATCTTCTTCCACCAGCCAACCCGAATAGGAAGTGTTATAATGTTGCACAGAAGTGTGTTTATCATGCCGGGGCACAAGGACATGACACTCAGGATTGCTGGGCCTTGAAACACAAGATCCAGGATTTAATTGACAATGGGGAGATTGTCGTGACTAAACCCGACCAACCTCATGTGAAAGACAACCCTCTTCCTCAACACAAAGAAGAAGATGTCAATATGATTAATTGGAGCAGTGAACAAAGTTCCAATTACGTTGTTGAATCTTCCCAGACCAGCAAAGACGATGCTGATAGATGGGATTATGCGCAGTTCTAGTTTATGATGGAATAAAAGATTAAGGCTCTTTGCAAACAAGTAGACCAATTGGCAGAATAGGTGATCCATCAGCATCAAGTCACACGCCAATTAGTCAGTCAGGAGCATGCTAGTCTCCTTCCTTTTATCATGAATACTCCATCATCACCTTCAGAAAGTGAAACACTAGAGGATAAAGTTGTGAAAAGAGCAAGTGCCAAAGCCTGTCGGGATTTTGCCAACAAAAAGGAATTTACATGCCTTGGCCAACCTATGGAGGAGATATTTCAAATGTTGATCAATGAATGAAGAATTACATCCCTTCTACCTCCAATCAATCCCCGTTCCAGATGGTTCAATTCTAATGGAGTATGTCAGTACCACTCCCACTCTCGCGGTCACATCACAAAAGAATGTTGGGCACTCCGCCACCTCATTCAGAATTTAATTAATAGCGGTGTCCTACAAATGACAGATGACGACACTTTGTTACTCGAGAGTGGGAACACATGTCCTACAAAATGGAAAGACGACGTAGCAGTTATCTCCACTAAAGATGATTTGGCTACCAGACCACTCACAATACAAGTAATTCAACTCAAAGGTGCTGACAGTCCTTTGAAAGTGGCTGCACCAGAGCCAATTCTCTTGCCATCTAGGCCACAGTATCCTGTTGTCAACTTTAAAAAAGTCCCATGGAATTATGGGTTGGCTGAAGGATCTACATCACACACAACTGCTGTAGTGTCGAAGTAGAATCCATTATATCTTTCCTATCAGGTGATGAAACCTACCATCAAGTCCAATGGGAAAGTTCCCATAGAGAAAATTGAGGAGTTCCTCCATACCATGGGCCATAATTAAGCCAAGGTGGTTTTAAGCTTGAGAGAAGCTCCACAACAAATTTCCATACTGGACTTGGTTTTCTCTTCCGAACATCATAGGAAGATATTGCTAAGGATCTTAGAAGAAGCCCATTTACCGAAATCAGTGGATGTGGAAAAATTCCAACATCTGGTTGATCACATTTTTAACAACAATGTGATATCTTTCACTGATGATGACATACCCGCTGAAGGGACTAGTCATTGTAAGCCGTTGCACATAGTGGTTTTATCCTCCGGGTATATGGTAGGAGGAGTCTTGATAGATGAAGGTTCATCTCTGAATATTTGTCCTTATGCTACCTTGGAAAAGATGAATATCAACCCCAAGAGGATCAAAAGCAGCCATACGGTTATCAAAGCTTTTGATGGGTCCCAACGAAACGCCATTGGAGTGATTGAACTGCCAGTGGAAATTGGTCCACATACATTCATTGTATCCTTTCACGTGCTTAGAATAGCTATGGGATACAATATGTTGTTGGGAAGACCGTAGATTCATATGGCTGGAGCCGTCCCTTCCACCCTTCATCAGTAACTCAAGTACATTATCAACAATAGCCTAGTCACTGTTAATGCTGAGCCGGAATGTCCAGAACAAGGTGACATACCACTCATCAACTTCAATTCAGAAGTTAAGCCAGTCAGTTTCCATACCCTGGAGGTGAGCAACACTCATTACCATCCCATTGGGGCTCCACCTCTCACACCCAAGATTTCTGCCGAAGTAATGTCGGCCACTCAAGAGATGATATCATTGGGTCATCAACCTGGACAAGGGTTGGGCAAAGATCATCAGGGTATTAAGCACCCAATTCAAGTTTCCAATCAAATAGGGACAACTAGATTAGGCTATTCTGCTAGCTCCAGTCACAGGAATCCTCACAAGCACAAGCAGATTCCTTCATCTTCAGCCATACAGCGATTATCTTCACCTATCGATCTTGAGCCTGTACAGTCTCCGGTAAAGGTTCCAGCCCACGTTATGGCTATGCTATTTCCCAAACCGATACCGGTTAAAGCAAAAGAGGTCCTGATTCCTGATTCCAAAGTGGAAGAAGAGGAACGGAGACAAAAACAAGACATCGCCAAGAGATTGTCTCATCTACGAATTATTTTTCATGATGAGCACACAAATAGATACACTCCAGACGATGATTATCCTGACATTATGGTCATCATTCGGGAAAAGGAGGACGATGATCATCACCTCATTATTGCCGTCCACCAAGACTTCACCCTTGACAATTGGAGCAGCACTTCTTGCATTTGTCGCCAAGGGTAAAAATGGTAGAATACCTCTACCCTGCAAATATCTTTAAATGCTTACTTTTCTGCACAATATTAGCAGTTTTTTTATCAGTACATGCTAACACTTTTGTATAATTGAACAGTTTCATATATTAAGTGAAAGCATATTTTGTTTCAGGACTCTGAATTTAGATGTGCATGTAATTGCTTATAAGGTGCTTTTTCTCCACAAGGACTGTAACTTTGATGAAAAGTTGGACTCAGACTTGATGAAAATATAAGAGGACATTGAGATACCTCAGGAGATTAAGGAATAGGTCGAAGACAAGGCCAAACCAAATCTTGATCAAACCATGTCATTCAATATTGAAACCTTGGAAAGCCCTAGGTTGATCCATATTGGTACAGACCTCACTCCAAACCAAAGGAATGACATGGTTACACTATTAACCCAATTCCAGGATTTATTTGCATGGTCTCACAAAGACATGGTGGGTTTGTCCACAGACATCGTCATCCATCACCTTTCCATTAAAGAGGGATTCAAGCCAGTCGGGCAGAAGCTCAGGCGATTAAAACCTGAGTGGAGTTTAAAGGTTAAAGAAGAAATTGTGAAACAATTTCAAGCTGACATCATCATGGTGTCCACATATCCTGAATGGCTATCAAATATAGTCCCCGTGCCTAAACCGGGAGGAAAGGTGCAAGTTCGCGTGGATTACCGAGATCTGAATAAAGCTTGCCTTAAGGATAGCTTTCTCGTGCCATTTATCCACATTCTCATTGACAATACTACTCAATATGATATGTATTCATTTGGTAATTGCTTTGCGGGGTATCATCAAATCATGGTTGCCGAGGAAGATCATGAAAAAATAGCATTCATCATGCCTTGGGGAACCTTTTTCTATAGACGATTGTCATTCGGCCTCATTAATGCCGGAGCAACCTATCAGCGAGCTATGATGGCTCTTTTTCACGACTTAATGCACAAAGATATAGAGATCTATGTGGATGACATCATTGTCAAATCCCGAAGGGAAGAAGACCACTTAGACCATCTTAGAAAGCTTTTCAACAGGTTGCGTAAGTACAACTTGAAGTTGAATTAAGCCAAGTGCGCCTTTGGTGTTAAATCAGGCAAGTTGCTAGGTTTCCTAGTCAGCCACAAAGGGATTGAGTTGGATCCCACCAAAATCAAAGCCATCAACGAAATTCCCATTCCTCAGATAGAGAAGGAAATATGGGGGTTTTGGGAAGAATCAATTCATTAGTAGGTTCATTTCTCAACTCACAGCAACCTATGAGCCTATCTTTAAGTTATTAAGGAAGAAGTCCTCCATGAAATGGAATGATGAGTGTCAGAAAGCCTTCCTTACAATCAAAGAGCAGCTGGTTAACGCTCCTGTCTTGGTACCACCCCGGGATGATGTTCCCATGTTCATGTACCTGTCCATTAATGACAATGCCATGGGCTACATACTGGGGCAAAAAGATTATAGAGGCCAAGAGCGAGCTATCTACTACCTCAGCAAAAGTTTCAGCAGCAGTGAACACAAATACACTCTGATTGAGAAGACTTGTTGTGCTTTAGCATGGGCTTCCATAAGGTTACAACATTACATCCATGGTCATACAACCCATCTCATATCCCGCGTGGATCCTCTTAAGTACGTGTTTAGCAAACCCATATTGAATTATCGGCTGTCCAGATGGCAGTTGATCCTATAACAATTTGACATCATCTATGTGACGCAAAAGTCCATTAAAGGACAAGGAATTGCGAATCAACTGCCTGCCGCACCCACAGGGGATTTCAACCCCTTGGAAACATACTTCCCCAATGAAGGGGTAATGACAATGCAGCAACACCATCAGTATAACGCATGTCGTACGTGGAAAATGTATTTTAATGGAGCTATAAACATGGAAGGTTCTAGAGCTGGAGCAGTTCTAGTATCTGGTACGGGGGAGCAGTATCCCGTCATCATCAAATTGCAGTTTGTCAGCACCAACAACACAGCTGAGTATGAAGGCTTTATTATGGGACTCAAATTTTCCCAATCAATGGGTATCAGGCGGTTAACTATCTTTGGGGATTGAGAATTAGTAATCAGACAAACCACAAGAATCTATCATACCAAAGAGCTACATTTGCTGCCTTACCATCGGCAAGTTTTACAGATGGCTTCGGAGTTCGAAGAAATAAACTTCCTCTACATTCCTCGGAATAGGAATGATTTTGCGGATGCTTTAGCAACTTTGGCCTCCTTGATCACCATACATGACAAGGAAAACATGCCAAGCATCCCATTTGCCCTACAAAAGGCTCCAGCCTATGGGAATTACGTTGGAAAAGTATCGGATGAGCTACCTCCCATCCAACACCCTTGGTATCAGCATATCAAGGAGTACTTACGAGATGGATCTACACCCGCTGAGGCGAGCCCGACTGAAAGAAAGCGGATCCATCGACTGGCTATGAAGTTCTTCCTGAGTGGAGATGCACTCTACAAAAGAGATGTCGGACAAGGTCTCCTCAGATGTCTGGACAATGAACAAGCTCAGAGACTCATGGATGAAATCCATGGTGGAGTATGTGGCCCACACATGAGCGGCCTCTTACTTGTTAAGAAAATCCTCAGAACAGGGCATTACTGGATCTCGCTTAAAGCTGACTGTGATGATCACGTCAAGAGGTGCTATCAATGCCAAATTCATGGGAATGCTATCCACGCCCCTCCTAGGGAACTCCACAATATGAGTTCACATTGGCCCTTCTCAATATGGGGAATAGACGTGATCGGGCCCATCGAGCCCAAAGCAAGTAATGTGCATCGGTTTATCTTCACCATGATCGACTACTTCACTAAATGGGTAGAAGCAACCTCCTTTCCCAGGGTTACTAAAGAAGTCATCATTGCTTTCATCAGAAACAATTTCATTTGTCGATATGGAAAACCAGAGGTAATTGTGTCAGACAATGCTAAGAACCTCAACAACAAAATGATGGAGGAGTTGTGTAGTAAATTCCACATCAAACACCTTAACTCCGTCGTCTACCGTACAAAGATGAATGGTGCTATTGAAGCGGCTAATAAGAACATCAAGAAGATCATGCAGAAGATGTTCGCCAATCACAATGGATGGCCTGACCTCTTGCCTCTGACTTAATTAGCCTACAGAACTTCAATGCGTACTTCCACTGGGGCAACCCCCTACTCATTGACCTATGGGATAGAAGTAGTGCTCCCCATAGAAATAGAAATGGAATCCCTCAGAGTGTTGATTGACGCTCAGCTGGATGAAGACCAATGGTTACAAGACAGATATCACCAATTGTCTCTAATAGACGAAAGACAAAGTGATTCTATCTTCCATGGTCAGTTATACCAACAAAGGATCTCCAGATCCTACAACAAAAAAGTACAGCTACAGAAGTTTAAACAACATGACTTAGTTTTGAAGAAGATCATTGACAACCAAAATCAGTCAAAGGGAAGGGAGGGCCCGTTTATTGTCAAGGAGGTATTGACAGGTGGTGCTCTTAGATTACAAGAAATGGACGACGATAAATTTCCACAGCTCATCAACTCAGACACCGTGAAACGGTACTATGTCTGAAGATACCATCAAGCAAACATCCTGATTTTGGATCACCAGATCACCAGTCATTTCAGGTTTTCTAACCCTTACTACACACAACCCTTTTTTCATACCCATTTGCCCCATCAAGGAAACATACTCTTCAAGCTAGCAGCCTGGTTTTCATATCATCAGATCTTTCATTTCACACTCCATAGGATTGAACCCTTCCCCTACAATTTGTCCTGAACATGGGATAAAACTTTTTCGCACCCACAGTTTGTCCTGAACATGGGATCAAACTTTTCCCCATAGTTTATCCTGAACATGGGATCAAACTTTTTCGGTTGCAAATTGTCCTGAACATGGGGTGAACTACGTCGACCTGATCTCCCTGATACTTGAGAGTACGTAGGCAACCATTTTATATGGCCAGTCGCAATAAAACAAAAACAACAAAAACATTTCTACACCTTTATCTATAAACAAAAATAATAAAAACATTTCTACACCCTTCTCTATAAACAAAAACAACAAAAAAATTTCTACCCTTACACCATTCAGCGTTGAACCTCTTACACCAGGGGCGAACTATGTCGACCTGATCTCCCCGATACCTGGGAGTACGTAGGCAACCATTTTATATGGCTCGGTCGCAATAAAACAAAAATAACAAAAATATTTTTACACCCTTCTCTATAAACAAAAACAACAAAAACATTTTTACCCTCACACCATTCAGCGTTGAACCTCATACACCAGGTTCAAACTACGCAGACTTGATCTCCTCTTCAATAGGAGTACATAGGCAGCCATTTATGGTTCGGTCTAACCCCCTACCAAAACACAAATACTTGTCACACGGTACTGGGACCAAACTTTAATCCACCACCTTTCATCAGCTTCAGACCAAAGGGATGGAACTACCTGGCCTCCCCATAAATGGGAGAGTTAACGACCATCTAAGCTGCGATTGATTCCTTAAAGAGCAACACCAATCCATAAGAGATGGAACTAACTGGGCTCCTCTCAAATAGGAGTAATGGTGACCATCTGTGGTGCGGTGAATCTCAGAGAGGAAAAGTCACCCTCCTCTACACATTTCCATACAGAAACACGTCCCAAGACACCAAAGAAGGTAGGGATACATATAGATCAATGATCCATTCTGAAAGATCCTATGACGTCTTAATGTCCACACATCAAGGATGAGTTCAGAATACATCAAGATCACAAGCCCTGAAGAAGTAGGCAAATATCAAGCAAGTATCAAGGCACAACTAAAAGGGAAGTGAATCAAAATATATTTCCCTACCATGTATAATGCTGTTTTATATATACAATATATGTTGTACATGACAAAATGGCTAAGCTAGTCTGTGCAGGAAAATACAAGTCTATCTACGAATCTGTATGTATGCAGACTATCAGATCTAACATAACATCTCTCACCGAAGAAGGAGGTAATGCTACAAGCTCCTGCCCAATGGTATCTACACGAGCTAGCAGATCCGAGGCCAACTGCATGGTGGCATGATGCTCATCAATATATGCACTCATATCGACAAGGATGCCAGTCTTAAGGGATCTCACTGAAGTACTATTTGTAACGGCCACATCCCTGGCAGATATGGCATCATCCCACTAAATAATCAATGCATCTCTGGCTGATCTGGCCTTATCTCTGTCCAATAGAGCGGTGTCTCTCCCATCAAGAGCTATCAACATCAAGGCTTTAGCCTAATCTCTCTCAAAGGTCATCAGATGAAGACTTTGCTCCAGATACTGTGCTGAATGCTGAATCATAGTAGCACTCGTACTGGGAGAATCTACAAGAGCTGGTGGCAACCCAGTGAATAGTTCCTCCTCCGTGGGAATATCAATGTCCTCTGTGGGCTCCCCATCATCTGAATCAATCCCTGACAATGTGGATACCTCCGCAGCCGATGTAGTCTCTGTCTCCATCCATGCGGAATACTCTACAGAACAGCCCGGATGGCTAACAGAAAATGCAGCTAGCTCACGCTGATCCCAATAGGCATACACCCTGGATCTGTCCTCTGCTGATAAGTGGCGAGAAGCTAAATGCTGACTCAATGCCCCCTCAAAAGGGTGGAAATCCTAGAGCTAGTCAAACTGACACATCACGTCCAGTGGATGGTAAGTAGTCATGCCCCTCAAACCAGCTAGAGGGAGATAATCCATGCCCGGAGCATGAGTGATGAAGTTGTAGGGTAAACAAAGCCCTGTACACGGTAATACATCAAATAGATCTCCAATCCATGCCAGGACCAAGATGCAGGATTTGTACACTCCACAGGCTGAAAGGAGTACGATATGGCTATCTCATGGGTAAAACAATACCCATATCATCTAAAAGTGCCAATCGGTCTCAAGTATGACATGAACCACACGTACAACATGACCAAACTACTTGTGAATACCCCTACATGGTAAGTACTGTAATATATGGCCGACCTCAATGTTTCTGCTACAATCATCGGTACAATGGTGTGACCCTCCTTGAGAGCTCTCACTTCCATGATGACGCCAATGTCCAGCTCATCTATGTACCGTGGCATGTATACATATGACAATACGTACAGTAGTAGTACATCTACTCTGGCCAAATGCCAATGATCCTCCGGCATGGTAAAATCCCCGGAGTGCCGTGTATAACTATCCTCTGAGCCAAATCTGTCCATCAGAAAATGCTGGGATACAACGTGACCGGATGTGATCCCATCCTGCACAACTCTACGCCTCAGCCTGGTGAGGGTCATGATCTGTCGGCTTATATCGCTGATAGCCATCCACGCGCAAGGTCTATCCAGTGGCAGCACCGTCAACCGTGCGTACTCCTCCAAGGTAGGAGTCAACTCATGGATACCAAACCAGAAAACCTGCCTCTCTGGTATCCAATGCTCCAGCATACCCTCTATAAAGCCTATGGGAACCTGAAACATCAAGAGAGTCATAGTATGTTTCAATAACTGATCTACAGTCACCCTATCTGAAGGTGACGTACTATCATACCACGATCTCAAACGGGATGCCAGCAATATTGGTGGGGTATGATCAATACAGCTAACTGTCGAAGAAGACATCTGTACGGGCCGTGTCATAAGACCATCCAGGGGCTAATGCTGAATATCTCTGGACATACATACATATGCATAACATAATACATGCATGATAAACAATAGATGGCAATATGATGTAGGGAATAATAGTATATACATTCCTAAGTACATCATCATCTAATATATCTCTGTACAACTAAAATACAGGGAAATGGGGCACAGACGCCCAACTACTAACAGAGGCCTATCAAAAGATATAGCGAGAATGGGGCACAGCCACCCAGTGTCTAACAGAGGCCTATCAAAAGATATAATGAGAAATACATCAGAAGAAGATAATGGTGTCAATGTCTATATCATCAATCATGTCCACCTGATGTAACTCCTCCTGAGTCACTGGATCTCCATCCACAGGGATATCAGGCCTATACAATTGAGGATCTGCACCGAAAAAGTCATATGGGTCATCTGAGGGGCCAGCTCCTGAGCTGGAAGGATCAAAAGTATCTGCCTCTGCAGGATCTCTACCCAAGTGTCGGATAAAGAAATGTGCCCGGTCTAACTGTCGGGTCAAACTGTCAATTTGTGTTAAGTGAGTAAGATCTCTGACACAGGCCATCCAATCCGTCATCATCACAGATCCAGGAATCATATCCCCCATAAAATGCATGGCGCGGGGCTGGGTTCCGATGGTACGAGGGGACCACCAATGCTAGAACGTAGCCTGGGTATGTGGACCCTATGACAGTGTAAAACCGTCAACACCCAGCAAGGGGATATCAATAACGGGTGACTGTGAAACAGGCCAATAACGCCTGGTAGGAGGCATAATCGGTATACGAATCTCTCCTGTGGTGCTCCTAATAGCACGCTCTCCTAAATATAGCTCCCATCCTCCATCTGTAAAGATAGGAATCCTACGGGTGGAAATCACGTACTCGACACCAGTCGGGTATCCATCCTCAAAATCGATGGCTAAGTGCTCCTCAAAATCGGGAATCCAAGTAATGGCATCAACTGTCAATAACTCCAGCTATAGGCGACAATGAGTAAAACCCTCCACTACAGGACCTTCACCAGTATGGAATGATGCCATCGCCGTCCTCGTGGATAGGTCTCCAAGCCTAACACACTCACAGGACGCAAACATGGGAGCCTTTCATAGGCCCAGAACTGCCAATACAAAGGAAAACATCTGCTGTCAGTCAACACTCTTAACCTGTACATGGGAAATTACAAGAGAAATACTCACCAGCAGAAATGGGTAAAATCCTAGCCAAGCCTTTGTCAAGCCCTGCAAACGCATGCGCATTCCCCTGAGGAAATAGGTGAAGGTGTAGGAACCCCAGTCATACTCTCTGATATGGTCCACATGTCGTGTGGCACTCACCAAAGCAAATGACACCATAGAAGAGTTACCAGCTATGAAGCATCCCCTAATGATCATCAGGAACAATCGCCGAAGAATGCGATCCCTGAATCTCACATCATCGGTTATGGGCTCACTCAACAGCCCGCTTATAACATCCACACTCAATGGACCTGTACTAATGGTCCTGCCTTTGAGCGCCTCAGCCGAAACTCCTAGCAAGGATCAAATGGCAGTCGGGGTAATATCCGCCGTACATGGCACGAGATCCCCTCCAAACTCCATACCAGTGATAAATCACCAATCCATCGGCGTCATCATCACCTCGCAGTCCATCAAACGGAGAGACTGGGTCTGGTGAAACCAGTACTCAGACAATGCCCTGAGGTAACCCGAGGGATAACGACGGGGAAGGATGGAAAAGAAAGCTCCAAAGCCCCAGCCATGTACAATCGCTCTATAATCAGGATGCAGAGCTTGGTACATGGAGTGAATGCTGAACTAGTTCCCTATAGGCTGTGTAAAGCCGGGAACCTACATCAAAAAGCAGATTAACATCAGAATCCTTTACTCCTCATCAATAGGAAAAAAAAAAGGAGGAAGATCAAAAATGTAGCTTTTGCCTCATTTGCGTGCAAGTAAATTGAGGGATGTCTACTCAGATCGCCCAGTAACTCTGGGATCATCACTTGGATACCTAGGAAATCCCTACGGGGAACATGTGTAGCAGAAATAGGATCCTCAACCGGAACATCCTCCTCCTCGTCCTCAACGTCCGGCACATCAACCCGGACATGACTTATCACCGCCTCCGCCAAATGACGAGGTTGTCTGACAGAACGGGGTCGAGGCACTTCAGAAGCTTTCATCCACACACCTGAAATGGTCCTGCGGGAACTACTCGGTTGATTCGGATCCATATATCTGGACAAAAAGTCTCCAAATCACCTCAGAAAGGGTGTGGTAAATTCTAACCTGGAGCTTTTCAAAATGCAGTTTTATGACGACATGCATGAATGCATTATTTTAACATATGTCTACAGTAGAGTTAAAAATGCATGACTACCCAATGCATACATTTTGGAAAATTTTTGCCATAGTCCCCTTTGTAAATAGGACTATCCACATGCACATAGGCATGACTAGGTGGCCATTCAGTAGCACATTTGCCCACAGTCATAAACATCCTACATGCATTAATACATCATAGTAAAAAATTCGTAAGGGTAGCCTAATTACCAAGATTATTTTGCCTTTTCACCTTAGCTCATTTGTCCTCAAATAGGATAAGAAATAGCAAAAAAAAGGTGCCAATTTGACTGTTTTAAAAGTTGAATTTTTTCACATCATTATGTTCAACATGGTTTAATACTAACATTTGCTATGTTGAATATTTTTTATCACATTATGTGAGCATGCATATTCACTACTATGTGTTTAGATGCATTTCATATCATAAGTCATTTTCCAACGGATAAAAACTGGAAAAGAAGACATGCACATCGTTACTGGGACGATTGTAGAACACTTGGATCGGTGATGAATTTGAAAGATGCTCGAACTCAAAGAAATCAAGAAGAAGAGCTCTCGGATTTCCTTCACGACATTATATAAAAATGACTTATGAAAGAAACTTGCAGGCCTAAAGTACCCATAGTTGGCCCCAGGTGTACCCGCGGCTCCCTTGGGTGGGGCCCACCCCTCTGGCTCGGTCCAGTTCAAGTTACAAAGGATTTCTTACAAGCTGAAAAGGCCAAATTAGGAATAAAAACTCTACGCGATTGAGAAGAGTAGCCTGAAATCCTGGTTTTCACGGGTCAATGTGAGGCTTTATATATCATTCATTGGTGTTCGCCCAAACACATGGTACACTATACCAATGATCTCAGCTATTGCAAACTACATTCGAAAATACCTCACGAAGGTCCGATGCCATTAATTCAGGGTCGTAGCCCTAAAATCTTTTCCCCAGCGGGTTTTCATACAATTCATCCATTGATGCACACGTTAGCGAAGGTCAAGCAGCCTTGACATTATCCCCAGTAGGGACCTCATCCGTTGATGCACATGTTAATGAAGGTCAGGAAACCCTGACAACACCGACTGTTGGCAGTAACTCCAATAGAGCAGCGGAAAGACCCGACAGTACAAACCAGGGAAGAACGTCCTCATCGGGGAGGACCGATGATGGAATATGTTATACACATCCTCAACAGAGAAATCTCTATCCCTACAAAATCTCTTGTACATGAGAGATGCATTTTCAATGTGAAGTCTGTATCATGGATTAAGGACTTTGGTGATAACCCCAACGTCAACATCATGTAAGCTCCTGAGAGCATTGGATTGCATGTCCAAGACAGTTTATCAGGGTTGTCAGTAATAACTGTCAACACCGGTAGAAGTTAAGGGGAGCCGTCAATCATCGCACCATGTTGGAAAACAATCCAACAAAACCACATACATTAACATCATGTTGTTGTAAATGGCATCATGATCATCTTGTTGCATTTCAAGTGTCTAGTATTCTTTATCCTATCCATGCCATTGCATTGCATGAATATGATAAAGAGGGGGCATCTGTAGACACTTGAAATTTTTTGCATACCTGTTACTAACATTGCAGGAGGGCAGAATCGTCTTTCAGAGATAACCCTGGAGGACAGTTCAACTCAATCCCAGAAATACCACCGAAAGTTTCAAACTCCATCCCGGAAATAACACCGGAAATTTTAGTTCCAACCTCGGAGATAACCCCGAGGCATGCAGTTCCAATACCAGAAATCATACCGGAGAAGGCCGTTTCATCTCGGAGATAATCTCGAGATACTCAGTCTCAGTCCCAGAAACAACACCGGGAAAGACAATGTCAACCTTGGAGATAACCCCAGGGAGTGCAGTTGTAGTTCCAGAGATAACCCCTGAGATGCTCGTTTCAATTGATGCAGTCAGCTTCAACCTCGAGACTCTCATGGAGGCACTCAGCTCCAAACCCGGAGATAAACCCGGGAGGTCAGGCACACCTCAGAAACAACCCTGAGGACATCTAGTACTTGCAACAGCCAAATCTCAGAGATAACCCTGAGCAACGACTGCTTTATCAGCCCAAACCGGAGATAACCCCGGTGAGGGGCAAAATCATCATTTTACCACCTCGATCCCATATTGCGCCATCTCAACACAACAATTCAACATACATTCTATATAACAATGTTCCACAAGAACCAAGGAGTTCCAATCCCGAGTGACTACTACGCAAGGCAGCACACCGGATATAATTTGAAGCTTGAAGACCAAGGGCATGGTCCCATCTTCCTGACTTCTGACAACGTCTATTCCCATGTCATGGCGTATGTGACAACCCGAGAATTTAGACAATTTATTAAAATCTTAAATGATGGATTTAAGGTCAAATAATAGACCTAGACAGAAAATAAGTGTATGCGTTTGATATTATTGGGATGGAATTTTGAGGATTTCAAAATTCTGTGAAGGATTTAGGTGAATTATTCAGAATTAAGTGTATATATGAATATGTTTTGTGTATATGGTTATGTATGTGTTCAGAATGTGGTTAAGGGTCAAGGGTTGACCAGATAAATTTGATCAGTGTCAAACCCTAATATTATTAAGAACGTCAACGTTCTGTTAGAAAACTCTAACGTTTGATAAGAAACCCTAGAAACCGGCTCTGAAACCCTAATTTCGGTTTCAGGAATTCGAAATCCTAATTCAGAAATTGAAAACCCTAATCTGGGAACTTAAAGGATAATTATAATGCTTAAGTGCTATTAATTATAATATTAATTAGGGTAAAGCTTAATTAATTAGCAAACCCTAATTTTAAATTTTAAACCCTAATTATTCTGTCAGAAACCCTAATGTGCAATTGAGGACTTAATTGCTAAATTAGCAATATTAATTAGGGAATAATAATCCTAATTAGCAAGATTGAATTCCATGATTAGAAAATCTTAGTATAATTAGAGAATTCTAATTATAATTTACAAATGTTAATTTTCTATTTCGAAAACCCTAATTTGGAAATCCTAGAAAGGTGAATTATGGAAAGCTTATGTTTTAACTCTAAGGGTTAAACCCTAAGGTCAAACCCAAAGGGTTAAACCCTAAGGTCAAACCCAAAGGGTTAAACCCTAAGGTTTCATCAAATGATAATTCTAGAATAAAAATTATATGGAAATGGCCATTTTGCTCTTTTGCAATACTAAAATGAGTTGGTGAGTAGGTCTTGACTTATTGTGGGTTGTTCACCAACCCTAGACCTAACCCTAGCTTAGCATGTGACTAAAAACGCAATTTATCAGCCAAATGCATTGAATCCAAGCTTTAAAAATTTTAAAAGTAAGTAAAGTTACTTACTTTGGTTCTCATTTTTTCACCAAGCCATTCTCTCTCTAAAATTCGGGAATAGGTAGTGAGAGAGAGTAAGATACAAAGTCAAGATCATGTGTTATCATTCCAAGGTCAGAAATCAATGATCAGAATCAAGATCAAGCTTGAATAAGGTATAAAAACCCTAATCCTAGAAATCTCATGATTTGATGTTGTATGTTGTAATTTGTTGACTAGATATGTGTTATAGGATATCTTTTAGTGATCTGGGTTATCAAAGTGCTCGAAATTTGAGTTTTTAGAAATCTTGAAAAATAGAAATTTGTGGTCTGACAGTCATATGTCAGGGCTTCTAGATCGGTTTATGTTAGGTTTTATGTGTGTTTTATGTTATGAACTTGTAGTATGCCATGAAGGCTTTAATTGGGAACTGGAATTAAGGTAATATCCTATCTAGATTTCATGTAAGAAGCGGTCAAACCTCGTTGACCGTTCACGGAGACTGAGTTTCTGGGCAACCCAGAAACCCAGATCTCGCCTGACAATATTTTCTGTGCCTTAGATCTTGCATTATGTTAGTTTGTTGGTTATGTTGTTGTTTGATCCTTGTAGTCTATCATGAGGAGTACAGATCTATGTCCTTAGATCACCCAGATCCTTAACATAATAGTAGATAATCATGGTCAAACGTAGTTGACCGAACTGCGTAAAACCCAGATTTGTTCATGAACGGTTCTTGACCCGTAGTTTGACCGGCTTGAATCTTGTGCATCTGTTGTTGTTATGATGATCGGTTGTTATAACATTGTACACTGACATATATATTACATAATTGAACCTTCATATCACATAAACCGAGCAAAGAAAGCTAAGATTAAAGGGCTCAAATAAGGAACCTCAACTGATCTTCAATTTCTAGAAAACCCAGAAATTGAAGAACAGTGTCTGACAGGTTTTTTCTGGCTTGAATCTCACAGTGGTGATATGTTTTTGCCATGATCTAAGTTGGAATTTTTAGTATTACATGAGTACTAAATGTTTAACATAATTACCATTCCAGAAATCAAAGCGAATATGAAATGTTTAATGGTCAAACTAGTAACCTAGTATTTAGGCAGAGTTTAATTGAACTTAAACTCGATGTTTGTTCGACTTGACCGTCGGGATGTCAGAATTATGTCGGTTTCAACTCAGATTGAAATAGTTTGACTTGTTACTGAGTTTTATGTGTGTTGTAGACTGATAAGGTTATGTGTTTAGGTTATTCTATGTATATAAATATAATAATATTATACTATGATGATATTATTCTAATATTGGAAATCTATATTACTAATATTAGGTCTTTGGATAAAGCGATATAAATTGCGTAACGGTAATCAACGGTTCAGGCAAGTTTTACTTAACTCTACTAAGAGTTGTTTTATTCAGATATGCTTATGGTTAATCATTGCTGATTGCTATGTAGAATTGTACTCTGTACATATTGTATATATAAGTCAGGTATGAAAGGCTGATCACCTTCATTACTGTTCGGTCCATATATATTTGTTCATGTTTAATACTTGTTCAGTCAAAAGTTTGTTCGCGCTAATTCACAACTATATTGATGAATTATAGCCAGCTTATTATTCAGACTCTTTCAATCATAATATATCCTTAAATAAATTTAAACTTGCTGGGCAACTTTCATGCTCACCCTTGCTATATCCTGAAAACATTGCAGATAAGGTGAATACATCGGATACAGGAAAAAGGTTAAAGACAGTTCCAGCTTTAAGTTTATCTGTGAATTTAAGTTTGTATAAGTATTGTATATTAATGTTGTTGTAAGTCAAAGAAGTTATGAATTGTGTATAAGTTAAGGTTACTCGACCTTGGGGAATAGTGTGTAAAGTATATTATATAAATAATTTATGTTTATATCTTCCGCAATAGTTATAGAATAATTGTACCAGATCCGTGGTGATTTGGGACCTGGATTTGGGGCTGTCATAGCGTAGCTCTCGACAACAGCACTCTATAAAAGGTCTTATACACCTCAATCGGAGGCTCGGATTGAAGTTTTGCAAGTTCGAGCGGACATCACGTTGCATGTGTGCACGTACTTCGAGACGGCGGGACCGTAGAGAGCCAGGCGTACTCGGGTAGCCACGGTATATATATGGGTTGCCTTGGTTTTTACTTGCAGCTCCCCCCTATAAATAGAGGGCTTGGGGTGGCCATATTTCAAGAGAAAACGACGAGGAAGCCCTGTCCAATTTGCTGTGTACACACCTTAAATTGAGTGCTTTCTCATTTTAAACACTTGTGAGCTTATATTCAGTCATATTTTTACTAGCGGGAGCCGAGTGTTCATCCGTTTAAAGCTATTGAAGTCTTCTTTGACAATCCAATATAAGCCTTCTTACACACTTTAAAGCCTTTCTCTTCATCTTTACACACACTTTTCTACACATTGAGAGTCGTGTTGCGTGCGTTTATGCCCGAACTTCGGTGCGTGGCTTTCATTTTTGTCTGTATATATATACTTATATATATATATATTTATATATATGGACTAACATTATCGAGTTATGCCTCGATTGAGACTGACTCACGTTAGAGCGTTTATTTGCTTATATATATATATATATATATATATATATATATATATATATATATATATATATATATATATATATATATATATATATATGAACTTGTAGAACTCGCTCGATGAGCTTGAATTTTACATCCAGGAGCGTTTATTTGCTTATATATATATATATATATATATATATATATATATATATATATATCCACAAATCGCTTCAAATGATAAATCGAATAGGATCGATATATATCTTGTGCATTTACCGCTTATATATATATTTATATTTTTGTCGTGCCTAGAGTTTACTTCGTGGTCTTTTACTACTTTATTTACATTCCGTCTCACTTTGGAGTTTACTGTGGCGGTTGATCGTATTTATTGCCTTATTTATATTTTTGATCCCCCATGGAGGTGCTTCGTGGTAGTTGATCATGTCTCTCTATATATATATATATATATTTACCGCTTTTATATATTTACATTTTTGATCCCCCATGGAGGTGCTTCGTGGTGGTTGATCAAGTTTGTATATATATATATATATATATATATATATATATATATATATATATATATTTACAACTTATATATATATAATTGCTTACTGCTTTAATATAAATTGTGACATCATGTGAGCCTAAAAATCATGTGATCAAAGATTTAGTCTACTGAATCTAGATTCGGTTCCCGTGATGGACATTTTCAGCCGTAAGCAACTTGTAAATTATTCACGGTGTTTGAATTTCCTTAGATGGATTTCATGCCCATGAGGAGTTTGGCACTGCTATATACTATCTTCTCGAAGATGCTTCGTATCTCAAAAATAAAAGCAATCAAGCTGAACATTTAATAAAATGAAACTATCAAAGGCCTCAATTACTATTGAGCACAGGGTTTGAAAAACCTCTTTTATAAAATATCATTGCTATATCTTGTTTAAAACTGAATTTTTACATAAATTCAAACCCTGTGTATATAGGTTCGAACGAAGCATAGCACTACTTCCAAATAACTGCACATTGACCCACACACACACACACATATTCATATAACAGTTTAAATGAAAAGTGGCGGTAACCGTGGTAACACGGATGTCGGGGGGTGTCTAACACCTTCCCTCCGCATAAGCAAGTCCCCGGACCCTAATGAATCTCGGTTTCATAAACTCGTTTAACAGTATCACATCACTAGGTCAATGTGCAAACCTTTTCTCGGTTGTGTTGGTACAACCATTTAAAAAATCAACTGGCGACTCTTACAGTCAACTCGTTGACATATAAATGTCGGACCTTTTCACAACTTATTTTTTTAAACAAATCTCACCTAACATGAGAACAACAAAAGACAAGAACAGAAAAGGGAACAATAAAAATCCCGACGTCGATAATTGTATAGTTGTTCTTTGACATGAGGACTACATGTTTGGACCATTTAAATGTTAGAGTTTATGCCCTAGAGACCAATTATTTGATAGAATTGCTTAACATTTTGATAATATTTTTTTATTAAATAAATGAATGATTTTATTATGGTTTTATTTAATGCGTTATTTAAATGTTAACATAATAAAATTCCATAGAATAATGATAAAAATTATATAGTTTCAAGTATGTGACTTGAACATGAGATTATATAATTACAATTAGTATCATTGCTCTTAAATGTCCGTAGTCGAGTATCATTGTTGTTGGGACAACAATGATGCATTGAGACTAGTATGTGGATTGACTGATGACCAAATCTCATTGGTCATAAATATATGAGATAGTGAGTCAATGCATAGATACATGTTAGAGAACGATGTACTGTACAAACCCACTATGAGAATTCTATGTGGAGCATTATGCAAAGTGTCATTAGCGATTCTCATAGTGACAATGATGTAATGATCCTCCGACCTGAAATCACTATATTACTACACTGAAATTTATGTACTTTGATATCATCAAAGGTTACCTTTAAAAGGGTGGACTATAAAGGTGATTATTGGGTACATCATGAATCATGTGAGGAATATGAGTGATCTAGATGGAATTTAACCCTCCTATATATTAGGAGTGATATCCATAGGCCTCTTGATTGAGTAGGACTATGAAATGCATGGCCATGCTCAAATAGTGATTTGTTTCATATAGTCTACTCACTGATCAAGAAAACTTAGATTAAATTATGAAGAGTATGACAAATTCCATGACTCGAGTTTAATCTACGATACCAAGGTTAAAAGGATTAAATTACATTGAAATATTGGTCACGAAAAGGTTGCATCGAATCATCGATCTTATTATTACTTGGGTAGCAGTGATGCATTACTAGATGTCACTCACTGTTTATAATTTTATAATATGATTTTAAAATTATTGCCAACGTAATAATAACCTCTGTGGTCACACACATGTAACGTAATTAAAGGGAATTAATTTAAATTGTAAAGATTTAAATATGTCAATATGATTGATAGTATTTAAATTTACTTAATTTAAATTAATAGGATAATTTATATATAGGTATATTAATTAAGTAAGACTTAATTAAGATATATATATATATATATATATATATATATTAGGATTTTATTTTATTTAAATTAGGTTTTTGATTAATTCCTTTTAACTGCTATATATATGATATATAGCAGCCATTTAGGTAACATATCATAACCTAACAAACCTTAGTCGCTCTAAGAGAGAAAGACTAGAGAGAAAAAGTTTTGAAAATCCTGATCCTTTGGTGGCTAGTACTGCAGCACCCTTTATTGCAGAATCGTGCAACGATTCGCGGACGTTCGTGTGGATACCATAGAGACGTAGTACCGTGAAGGATTGCGTTGGAGATTCGAAGCGTTTCAGAATATTCTATAATCGGTATAATATCTAAACACTGAATTATTATGTTTTCTCATGGATCCTGTTTTGGGTTTCAGATTTGGCTTTAAAATTTTAATTTCTGCTACTTTTATGTGCCGAAAACCCCAACATTAAACACCAAACCATTACCTGAAAATCAAGTTATGGAAGCCACAAAGTGGGTACCAAGAACTATCTGGGTTTCTGGGTAACCCAGAAAACCCAAAAACGTTCTGACAGTTAGTTTGAGCGATTAGATCTTCATGGTGTGTTGTTGTATGACCTTAATGATTATTGGATCATGTAATATTATATTAATACTACAAGATATGTGCCTAAGCTAGCCCAGAAACACTTTGAGCTGAGAATTAAAGGTGGTCAAACATGGCACCTTGAGGCTATTTGTCGTTGTTCTTGAGGCTCAAGAACACCAACAATGACAGTTCGTGTCGCTAAAGGTTATAGCGACGGTTTTAATTAATTTAGTTATATTAATTTCTAAAAAATCATTAAAAATAGAAAATAATTTCAAAAAAATTACAAAATGAGTTTTAAAAATTATTTTAAGTTATGAAAATTAACTTTTGATAATTTGACATATTTTTCATTAATATTTATATTTATTTGAATATTAATAATATTTAATTTATTTAATAAGTATATTAAACAAATTAGTGAAAAATGATTTTAATATTATAAAAATCATTTTAAATGAGAATAAAGTGTTTAAAAATATTTTAAGTTATAAAATATGACTTTTAATATTTTGAGGTAAATTTTATTAATAATTTAATATTAATGATATTAGATTTATTTAATATTTATATTAAATATATGATTTGAAAAATGGTTTTATTGATTTTAAAATCATTTAAAATGATTTAAGTGATTTAAAAATATCTTAAGTTAAAAATATGTCTTTTAATATTTTGATGAGAAATACATTAATATTTGAATATTAATGGTAATTAGTTAAAAATAATTTTAAATGTTTTAAAAATCATTTAAGGGAATATTGGTGATTTAAAAATATTTTGAGTTATTATAAATAACTTTAATACTTTGACAAGTATATCATTAATATTTTGATATTAATTAAATATTAATGATGATGGAATTATTTAGTATTTAAATCATTTAAAAATGATTCCAGTGTTTGAAAAATTATTATAAAATATAATAATTACTTGAAAATCATTAAAAGCTTCTGAAAAATATTATGAATGATATTTGACTTATCTAAAATAATATTGAAGCTTTGAGAGAGAGTTTAATTGACAATAAACTTGTTAATTATCGGATAAGGTAATCAAGACCTAGAATTTAGACCGAAGTCCAACCAGACTGAACTAGATTGACCCGATAAGTGTTTGTATAGGTTATAAACACTGATGTGACTATGTGATTATGTGTCTTAGTGATATAGTGACTTTAAATGATAGAGTTATGTGTTGTGATATGTTATGCTAATTGCAAGACTGATATTATTGATTATAGGTCTTTCAAACGCAGCAATATTATATTGTGTAGCAGTAGAAAACAACCAAGACAAGTTTCCTTAACTCAATCTCGAGTTATTACTTTTCAAACATGGTAGTGGTTAATTATTGCTAATTATACCACGTCTGAGATTTATTGTTGATTATTCGCAGTTAGTGCATGTTTATTAACTCAAACTGAATTTTTAATTCGAAAGCATGACTGGGGAATAACTATTGTTGGTTATTCACATCCGTAGGAGTTATTGTTGATTGCAAATAGTACAGTTGATTTTTGTCTATTGTTGAATAGTGTTGAGCTATGTCTTAGCTATTTCGGCTAGATCAATATAGAGATTAGATGTTGAAATCATAGTATTTTGTTAAATCCAAACTATAATGTTGTGATACAAATTTTTGTTGTAAGACTAAGAAGAACAACCTTTTATATAAAGGGAACCTTGTGGTCGGATATACGACCATTGCGCGCGTGTTAGTATTATGCATAATATTGGGTACAATAAAGCTGATCACTTTATGTACTTGCGGAGGGGTATGATTTAATCTTTATGGTTATCTTATACACCTGGGTAATTTCAGTAATAAATAACTGTTAATTACTCGAGAAGTTCAAGATCCAGTGGGATCGCTCAGCATAAAATCTGGAAAATAATCCACTTTGTTATTGCGTATGATCATCTATTGATAATCGATTGAACATTGTTGAAATTTCGAAAGCGTTGTACTCTTTCATCATTCAATTATTGTTTTGCATGAAATGCGATAAAGTCTTGTTATTGATTAACAATTTGTTTAACTATTTCAAAGCCCATGGAGATTTAGTAAAGTTCTATCGAATCGATAGTCTAATATTCTTGTTTCATATACTTTATTGTATGTCTTAACTTACAGAGCAAACTCGTTGCTCACCCTTACTTAAATATAACATTTCAGCTAAAAACGAAGTTGTGACGCCCCCAAAATAAGTATACATCACCCATCTTGGGTCGCCAGATACATGGTACAGAAATTAAATACAAACTTAATTATACAACTGTTGTGCAAAAATACGACAAAACATAGCTGAGAGTTTAAACAAGAATATTGTTATCTAGACAATATCCACACTCAATGGAGTCCTCATTACAATTATTGTCACACTATTTCACAGAATAGTGAGGACTACTAATGCTATCATCTGGACCGTCACTCCATTTCCCGACTCGTCCCAGCTATATTCTCATTTCCTGAAGAGAACAATAAAAGAAAAGGGTGAGCTCAACTAGCCCAGTAAGAAATATTATGACTAAGATAATGCAAAATAAATTATCCTTAGCCTTCAACAGTATAACAACTGTTAGAATATAATAGACAACAAGTTTAACTGCAGCGGAACAAGCAATCCATTAGAAGAGTCAAGTAGAACATAATGTCCACTATCTCTTCTAGATTAAAAGTCCATCGTTAATATATCATTCCTGTAATACTCATCAACATCTCTTTGTTATACAAAAAAAGAACTCTCATCACCTGTCTTCACCTGAGCCACCAAAGATTATAGTTAAATCCACAATTCATATTTATAATCATGTAAATCGACAGTTCCTCTTTGCCACAAAGGCTTAATAGAATGTTTACTCAATATCCTTACCCCAAAGGCTAAAGATATTCAAATATAATAATAATGATCATACCAATCAATTGTCTACCTTTGCACTACGGGCCAAAGATATTCAACTATAAAACCAATGGTCATGATCATACCAATCAATTGTCTGTCAGTGCACTACGGCCAAAGACATTCAACTGTTAACTAATGGTCATGATCCTTCCAATCACATCATCGAATTATCCATGCACTATGGGCCAAGGATATTAGATATTATCACCAGTGGTTATGATCATGTCATACATCTGTCCATCTTTGCACGTAATATACAACTATAAAACCAATAATCAACAGTCCATCTATGCACATAAGCCAAAGATATACAACTATAAAACCAATAATCAATAATCCACATATGCACGTAAGCCAAAGATGACTTTCATCACAATATAAGCATGAGGATGATGACAATGACATAATAATTCAATAAAACAAGTTCAAGGATAAATTTTAAAGATTTATAATTTAATTTATCCAGAAATCAATAACGTCCAAATTGTCAACATTGTGACGCCCCCAAAATAGGTCCACACAACCCATTCTGAGTCGCTAGATATCATACTATAAAAATTAAATACAAACTTCATTTATACAACTATTGAACTGTCGTGCAAAATACGACCACAGTTAAACTGTGAGTTTTAATACAAATGTATGTAACTCTCATGGTGCCTCGACCACAACCTTACAATGGTACTTTACATAAAAATACAGTCAAAAATTGTTTTAGAAATTAAAATCTTTGGAAAGTGCTCAAGGAAACCTTCGTACATGGGAGGCCATGCGTCTAGGTTATGATAGATATCATATGTCCACAGAATTATCCTTGGTTGACCTAATAGACCCTAAAGAAAAACGAGAAGATTACTATCATGTTCTTTCCAATGGTGAGTCTTCTCTTGACATATAACTATCTCCTTTATCTGCGCAATTGAAAATTATATTTCAACCAAACTCCAAGATCATATAGGTAGTGCTCGTAGATATACTCAGCAAGTGGATATGCACAACCCTGTCTTATGATAACACGAGGTTGTATGTCATTAGACATCTTGTATGATAGTGGCAAAATACCCTTCCAAAGTTGGGTTCACCTCACCCTATTCGGTTCACCAAAATTAAATATCAAATGACATATACAATACGACACACTTATCTAAAGTTCTCAATAAAATTATTTCCATACTATTTAGGGAGAACCTCAATAGCTATAAACCACCGTTCTATTCCCCTGTTATCCCCGCTCGACTCGGCAACACTCTTATTACCTGAAAGGAATTATGAAGCAAAAGGGTGAGCATAACTAGCCCAATAAAAAATATCATGACTAAAGATAATTAAATTATCAATAACTTTCGTCAATAATAAATCAGAGATTTAGAATATATGGTAGATGATAAAACTTTTCAACCATAGTTGCAGCGGAACGAGAAATCCATTAAAAGAGTCAAATAGACCATAAGGTCTATTATCTTCTCCATGTTAAAAGTTCACCAACAATGTTTTATCCCTGTAACATCAATCAACAGTTCCTGTTCACAATCATATGAATAACTCATAATCATAATTGTGGTTCTAAATTCCTCTTCGCACCTAGGACGAAGATAATTTTCATCACCTATCTTCACCTGAAACATCAAAAATCATGGTTATACCAAATCACAATTCCTGCTCATAATCATACTAATAAATTCATCTTTGCACTACGACCAAAGATATTCATTAACAATTCATCTTTGCACTACAGGCCAAAGACATACAACTGTATTTTAGAAGAGTCAAGTAGAGCATGATAGCATGATATCTACTATCTTTTACGAATTAAAAGTGTATAATCAATATTTTATCGCTGAGACTCAGTTTAATAAATAATCCACATCATCGAATTATCCCTGCACTACGGCCAAGGATATTCATGTAATCATCAATGGTCATGATTATACCGAATAATCCCTATTTATAATCATACCAATAACTGTCCATCAATGCACTACGGTCTAATGAGGACTTTTACCACATCATATATAACATTACGGGTCATGATTATACCGAATGATCCCTGGACATAATCACACCAATAAATAGTTCATCTATGCACATAAGCTAAAGATAATCATCAATTAATAGTTTATCTTTGCACGTAAGCCAAAGATATACAACTGTAAAACCAATAATCCACAGTTCATCTTTGCACGTAAGCCAAAGATATACAACTGTAAAACTAATAATCAATAGTCCATCTTTGCACGTAAGCCAAAGATATACAATTGTAAAACCAATAATCAACAGTCCATCTATGCACGTAAGCCAAATATGACTTTCATCACAATATAAGTATGAGGATGATGACAATGATATATGTAACGACCCGAAAATTTGGATTTTCCAGAATTTAAGTTTAAAGAATTAGTTATTAATAAAAATAAATTTTTATTAATAATATTATGTGTTATGTGTTTATTAATCGTTCTAGAACCTAGGATGATTATAATTCGGGAGGATTCTGGCTACGAGCTAGACTGAACGAGTAATAATGTTTAAGACAAAAATGAAAATTTTCCAGAAACAAAATATTTTTGGGGAAAAAGACGAAATAGGCACTATTCACCCGACGAAACTCTAAGAGTTAGGGTTTGAATAACCTAAGCCCTTTCGAGAGTTCGGTATGTCGAAATTACATTCCGTCGAAAGATTTGACGATAATATATCATGAAAAGTTTAGTAAGCCGATAAAAGTTTTTCTCAAAAAATGTGCAGAAATCGGAAGAAATAAAAATGACAAAAAGTACTGCTATGTACTTTTCATTCATTTAGCTACGTTAGGGTAAAACGTGAAGGAAAACGCTTAACGCCAAAAAGTGTTTTTCAGTTTTTCGGAAATCCAAAGAATACATAAAAGTTAATTGGTAAAGAAAAGACGAAATATCCAAAAATATTTGAATTCCGAGAATCGCAGTTTTTAAAACTGTCGGACGAAACCCGAAAGACGGAACCACGTAACTTAAAGGCTAAGTGGATGTAAGGGCTAAGTTAACTTAACACTTAAGTAATGAATAGTATGGAGGTGTGAATAGTAAGGAGGTTAGGAGTGAAATGACTATTTTGCCCTAGCTTTGAAAAATCTATAAATAGGAAGCTAGATTTCATTTAAATGAGATTTTGAAAAATCCTACAGTAGAGAGAGAGAGAGAATTCAGATGGAGAGGGAGAAGGAAGAGCATGAACATGAATGTTCGGATCGAAAATGTTCGTGAAATGGAAAAGCTAGCAAATCGCCAGTTTTGTTTAGCGGAAGAAAAATAAAGAGGAAAGGTATTAAAACCTAACTTCTATGTTAGATTTTCTTTAACGTTTTATATGTTTAAAACATAACTTAATGAAGATAAGAAGTAGATGATGTTAGGAATGATTTCATATGGTTGAAATCATGAGAAATAATGAAAATAAGAATTTGAAGTTTAGTAAATAAATTTCTTAAGGAAGTATAAGATTCGTAATGAATTAGAACGATTCGAGTGGATTATATCAATAAGTAGGTGTAATAAGTAAGGAATGATGATTTATAACATCAAATTCCAATAAAAAGTGAAATCGTAATCCAAAATATCGATTAAAATGAAGAACGAACGAAGAACACGAAGAACACGCGAAGAACACGAAGAACGTTGTTGATGGACAAATTTAAAACCATCATAGGATATTTGTTGTTGATGGAAAAGTTTAAAACCATCGCGTATAAGTTTGATGCATATTTCTTGGTTAGGAACGGTAGAAACGTTCATGAAGAATGGATTAAAACTTAGCTATAACGAAGTTATAGCGAAAATTTCGTAAAAGACAAACGA
The DNA here is from genome assembly GCA_020205605.1 of Panax ginseng. Taxonomy (NCBI): domain Eukaryota; kingdom Viridiplantae; phylum Streptophyta; class Magnoliopsida; order Apiales; family Araliaceae; genus Panax; species Panax ginseng. Next base: position 145,950,475 of record CM035132.1, on the reverse strand, counting down.
GAATTAGAAAGTTAATAAATGAACCCGAACGTGTAGGGTTTCATAAGAATGTAAGAGAACATAGAAAACGTGAGTCGTGGACTTAAGAACGAAGGAATTCCGAATTCGGATGACCAAATTACGGACGAACAAACGAAGAGCATTAAAAAAGTAAAATAAACGAAGGGTGAAGATTAAGCCAATTGAACGACACATTAACGGATTCAGAACGAAGTTCTGTCTTGGGGTATTGAAGTACGTAAGATAAGGAAGAGAATGACTTTGGAATGACCTCATTCCGAGTTATAACGAAGGAGTTATGAGATCGGGAAGTAGCGTCTCAAAATGAAGTTAACACTTAGAAGAAATTATCAAGAATTAGGGCTTGGCGCCATGACGCCAGCCATGCCTTGTAAGGTGGCGCTTCTGACGTAGCGTAACGAAGAGCAGTCATCAGTAAACTTCGCATGATGCGAGAGATAGAAGGGAGAGTAGCACTTGCAATGGCCAATGTAGGGAAAAAGCCAGAGAAGAGCTTTTAATTGCTCAACTCTTGGGGGAAACGTATGGGAAGATAAAGAACATAAGATTCGTCAAATGTAACACTTAATTTAGTGAATTAAACCTTTAATAAAATGTTATATGAGAGTAAAAAAAAAGAATATAAACGCGGATTATGGAACCGATATCTGGGGACCGTAGTTATGATAAACGAACGTGGAGGATTGCTATGGTTGTGATTCCTTAAACGTTGAGTGACGAGGGTAATGAATAACATTTTGATGTTATGATAGTGAGAGATAAGTGTAAAGCATATAGACGCTGCAAACGCAACGCTGTTGTGATAAACAAGCGATCTTAGCATACAACAAACGGTATGACTTGGACAATAAGAATGATTAATGAACATGGGGTTCAAGTAGTGGATAACGAAAGTATTAAGTAAGATACAAATGGTATTAAGAAAGCCGTAATGAACAATATTAAGATTAATGAAAGCCGGAGGTGAGTCGTATAGGAATGAATCCTGAGGTATGGCATTTAATTGCCAAAAGTCCGTAAGGAATAAGAAATTAATTTAACGAACATATAGTTTAATAGTTCAGATAAGTTAAGATAAGTTAGGTTGTGGTGCAATCGTAACCTTTGATGGTTGACATATGGGAGCTGGGCTAAACAATTCATTCAGAGAACGAAGGCATATACAAATTTGGTAACCAATCTAACTCACTGTTATGGGCAGTGTAGATGAGACAGAAACTTGTTTGTTGGTTGTTTGTGGTAAACCACTCAGAGTATCATATGGACTACTAGCAGAGAAGCGATGTGTGCTGAGTCCTAGAGAAGTAATAAGAAGAAGATAAAATGTAAAACATCAAAGATGATGAACGTAAAAGTAAGACATCTTCATATGTCATGAAGCCATAGAACGGTAATGAAAGTGGTCGCGTAAACCTAGGTTACAAGAACGCGAATCATAGGAAGTAAAGTTAAGCAAACTAATGCATAAGTCAAATATACATGACTAATTAGTGTATGTGTTGTTTTTCTTATGTGCTACATAGGAACTGGAATGAGCGCGATTCAAATGTAAGTCGTAAATAGGCGCGTAAGGCAAGTTTCCTAACTTCATTCATATTTCAAATGAATGCTAGTTTCTTAAACTTCTCAGATGTTGAGCTTGAGAAGTTCTGTCTATGTGCTAATGTGCGATATTTGTGTAAAGTGGTAGAACATATGAAGCCTTGTGCTACAATGTGAACACTTCGGTGTTTCTATGAGATGAACTATTCTGTGCTTTAACTGTTCAATAAGAGAATGCTTTGTTCATACATGATCCGTTATTGTTAAGTTTGTGCTAATGATTCTAGCCAGACAGAATGTGTATGAAAAAGGTAGAAGAATGAAAGTATTTTAAATTAAAGTGAATATTATTTTAAAATGATAGGAATTGAGATTATTCCTATTATTCAAGCTGCTTCATAACCTTTGTTCGGTTATTGAAGTCTTAAAAGAATGTTTGAATTCTTGAAGATGTTTGTTCATTATTATGACTTCTTCGGGAAATTGAATGCTCACACTTGCTTTAAATGAAAAACATTTTCAGCGAACGATGTTAGAAGAACTTAAGGATCTCGTAAAGATCAAGCTGACGGTATCCAGATGAAGTGCCATTCAGAATGTGGATGAGCGAGAAGATCAAGTGAAGACTTGTAATATAAAATAAGTTAAATGAACTTTAGATTAGTTTAATGAAATATTAGTATCCTTTGTGGCGGATGAAAGTCACTCTTGTAAGATGAAATGAATAATGTATTTATCATTATTTGTAATGAAAAAGGTTATAAAGTTTTTAGAACCTGGGATTTGAGAGTATATGTTGTTATATTTAGCTATATAATGATGTATGTTTGGAAGAAGATGGGATCGTGACGTACGAAATTCGGGTGTGAAGAGAGACCGGATTTCGGGGCGTTACAATATAAGCATTAATCAAACGAAATCAAGGATAAATATTAAAGACTTTAAATTTATCCAAATATTATCAATCATTTAATAAACTCATAATCTAATATTATTAATATTATAACATTATTTTAATCACTTCTTAAACTTATAAACAATTTATTTTAATTGTTTACACTTTACCAAATAATGTATTTAATCATTCAAAAATGCCATACTCATAAGATTTCATCATCAATGATCAAATCACTCATCAAAAATCTGCATATACCTTATATAAGATTTCCAAGCCATAAACTCCTATTTACCAATTTTTCAACTTCACATAACATATTTAATTCATATGTTCGTAACTAAAACATTTTCATAAAAAATACCAAATCAGTCCAAAAAATTTTCATTTCTGGGATTTAGTAGAATATAGTCCCATATTGAACATATATTTTTCTCAGAATTTTTAAAATTCATTTACTATTTTTCATATGGCCAAAATTGGCGAATATTTAGACATTTATCATAAATTATACTTTTGTCCAAAAATTCTAAAATTTACAGGGTATATTCCTGTTATATACATGTCCTCCCAATAAAAAATTCACCAATTTTGGAGTTAACCACAAGGAGTTATATGGGTTTACTTTTAAAATAGTATTCTCATAAAATTCATAATTCCTAATTTATACATCTAAAAATCGCCATTTTTGGACACAATCTAGAAAACTCAACAAATAATCATTTCAAATTTTTCTAGAATTTTTGAGGGTCAGAAAAATTACAAAATTGCAAATGAATTTTTGCCCGCCATACGGTAATCCACGTAGACAAATCATTTCCACAATTTAATAAGGAATGAATACTAAGGATCATTCACCATGCATGCGGTAATCCACATAGACAGGTTATTCCAACAGAATAATAAAGAATGGAATAACAGAAGAATTCACCATGCATGTGATAGATAGCCAGTATGACAAAAGTTATTCTAATGAGAATAATAAATAATGGAACCAGTCATGCGTAATCTACTACAGACGAGGATATTCCAGCGTAATAATAAAGAATGGAACCAGGGTCATGAATCAAAGATCGGCATGACGAGGATATTCCAGCAGAATAATAAAGAAGCGGAACGTGTCATGCGTAATCCGCAAAGATAGGATATTCCAACAGAATAATAAAGAAGCGGAACGAAGTCATGCGAATCGCATTGCATGCGGGATATTCCAACAGAATAATAAAGAATGGAACCAGGTCATGCGTAATCCGCACAGACAGGATATTCCAACAGAATAATAAAGAATGGAATAATAGAAGAATTTCACCATGTATGCGATACTTTGCATATACAGGTTATTCCAACATAATAATAAAGAATGGAATAACAGAAAAATTTCACCATGTATGCAGTACTTCGTATAGACAGATTATACCAACATAATAATAAAGAATGGAATAACAGAAGCTCTCTACATGAATACGAAAGAAATAATACCCCTTACTATAATAATAATATCCCTTACCCCAAAAGAAGACTGGATACTGGAATAGTGAGGTAATAGACTTCTCTTCTTCTTTTTCTCTATAATTTCTCTCTATAATAATTGCTCTATAGCTTTAGTGAATTGGTGAGAAATGAAGGAAGAATGAGCTTCTATTTATAGAAAAATATAGTTTCAATAATTGCACGTTTTGGGGCTCAAAATATTACAGTATAATACCTCCCTCTTTTTTTTTCATTTTTAATTTAGTCTTGCAAGTATTATCAAACTTGCACCACCTCCCCTAATAGTAAATAATATGAATCAATAGTTCAATCATGTGAATCAATAGTTATAATCATGTGAAAATACGAATTACAGTATAGTACCTCCATCTATACCTCCATTTTTAACTTAGTCATGCAAGTATTATCAATCTTGCTCCAACTCCCCTAATAGTAAATGAATGTGAATCAATAGTACACACATGTGAACAAATAGTTATAATCATGTGAATCAATAGCAATTAATTGCTCATTTATCCGGTTAATTACCCGATTGGTCAATATAACTTCCTGACATCAATTAATATCGAAATAAATGTCGATTTCCACTAACACTAATAATCCCAACATAATGGAACTATTTTTATCAAAAAATTTATTTTTGAAATTTTCAAAGTTTGACTTTTTCCAAAAAAGTCAACTGTTGACTTTTTGACCAAAAAGTCAACCCCGGTAAATTTTGTGTTTATAGTCTATTTTTACTAATTTCATTGCTCCGGACTCAAATATCACGTCCGCGTCTCCAAATTCAACTCCGAACTCAAATTCAATTTTTAATAACATTTATTCATTATTATTATAATTCACAATATTTAACAAACCGTGAATTAGTTCTAGGAAGAAAGGGGCTTTCAGATAAGGATTTCTCCTTATTGGCGCGCAATTAGGTGACCAAACCTCTCCTTGACAGAACTTCTAGACATTCTCAATATTTCAAATAATAATATGAATAACTTTATCGTCTCAATTATTGATTTAACAATATATCATATTATGCAGATGATACTGTGACAATAATTGAATTAACAATATGAGAGATATGATGCAGCAATTACTGTAGCAATAATTGAGTATAACTGAGTGACTTCTTACGTAAGCATCAATAATCAATACCGTGTACTACTATGCAACCACGTGTATTACTGTACTTTTACTACCGGGTAGTTCAACAGTTTTAACGGTAACACTTTTGCTGTTATTTTTATAAAAAGATAATTCTGTCGTTTTCTAACTACGACAATACTTCCATGGTGGGTTCCACCAATGATTGTGCCGTCGTACGGATATTCCCCAACAAAAAGAATATTTCCCGACCAAACGAATATAATATAACAACTTGCACACTTTGCAAAATTTTCACATATCACCCTTAACTTTAACCTTTTATCAATTTAACCATTTACTAAATAGAATAATTATAAGAAAATTGAATACTTTCATTTCATAAAGTTCGGGGTCTAACAAACATGATACTGCTTTGTGGAGTAAAATTCAAGAATAATATTCATGTACCAAAAATAATTTGGATAGAAAAGAAATATATTTTTTGGGTGAATAGTACCCCGTGAATAGTACTTCGGGAATAATACCCCGTAAATAGTACCCTGACATGAAAAGTGCCTCAAATACCCGAGTGAATGATACTAGAGTGAATAGTAATCGGGTGAATAGTAACCCGTGAATAGTACTCTGGCACGAAAAGTGCCCCGAATACCCGAGTGAATAATACTAGAGTGAATAGTAACTCGTAAAAGAAAAATACCAAAGCAAATGATATTCCATGACGAGTACCAAAGAAATGATATCTCATACGAGTATAATAGAATATAAGAAAGCGCAAATGGAGTTTTTCACGCCATGCAGTAATCCACGTAGATGCGGAGACCATTTTCATAATTTAATAAAGAATGAATCGAAGGATCATTCACCATGCATCGGTAATCCACATAAACAAAGTTATTCCAAATGAATAATAAATAATGGAATAAATGAAGAATTCACCACGCATGCGATAGACCGCATGACACAAGTTATTCCCAAATGAATAATAATAAAGAATGGAACGAAGTCATGCATAATCCATATGAGATAGGATTTTCCAATGAATAATAAAGAATGGAACCGTGTCATGCGTAATCCTTACAGACAAGATATTCCAATGAGAATAATAAAGAATGGAATAATGGAAGAATTTCACCATGTATGCGGTACTTAAGATGATAAAGTTGTTCCAACATAATAATAAAGAATGGAATAACAACCACTTACAGTATTGAAAGAAAATAACTCTCTTCATGAATACTAAAGAATAATACCCTTACCTCAAAAAGAATTTGGATACTAGAATAGTGAGGTAGCGAGATTTCTTCTTCTTCTCTCTATAATTTCTCTCTATAATAATTGCTCTATAGCTTTAGTGAATTGGTGAAAAATAATGAAGGAATAAAATATTACAGTATAATACATCCCTCTTTTTCTTTATTTTTAATTTAGTCATCCAAGTATTATCAAACTTGCACCACCTCCCCTAATAGTAAATCATGTGAATCAATAGTAAATCACGTGACTCAATTGTACTAAACATGTGAAAATACGAATTACAATATAGTACCTCCATTTATACCTCCATTTTTAACTTAGTCATGCAAGTATTATCAATCTTGCACCAACTCCTCTAATAGTAAATGAATGTGAATCAATAGTACACACATGTGAACAAATAGTTATAAGCATGTGAATTAATAGCAATTAATTGCTCATTTATCCGGTTATTTACCCGATTAGTCAATATAACCTCCAGACATTAATTATTATCGAAATAAATTTTGATTTTCACTAACACTAATAAACCAACACAATGGAACTATCAATTTCATCTTTAATCAACACGAACTTATTCATCATTAATATTATAATTCTCAATATTTAACAACCAGGTCGTTTCCAGGAAAGAGGGGGCTTTCCGATAAGGATTTTTCCTTATTGGTAGCTTGATTAGGTGACCAAACCTCTCCTCGATGTGAACTTCTAGACATTGTCAATATTGCAAATAATAACATGAATAACTTTGTCGTCTCAATTATTGATTTAATAATGTAACATATTATGCAGATGATACTGTGACAATAATTGAATCAATAATATGAGAGATATGATGCAGCAATTACTGTAGCAATAATTGAGTATAACTGAGTGACTTCTCACGTAAGCATCAATAATCAATACCGTGTGCTACTATGCAACCACGCGTATTACTATACTTTTATCACCAATTATTTTATGACAACATTCTTACTTTGAAATTTTTTCACATATCACCCTTAAATTTAACCTTTTATCAATTTAACCATTTACTAAATAGAATAATTATAAGAAAAGTGAATACTTTCATTTCATAAAATTCGGGGTCTCACAATCTCCCCTCCTTATGAAATTTTGCCCTCGAAATTTTTGTACCTGGTAGTTCGAAGAGATGAGAATACCTTGCTTTCTATTCGGATTATAACTTCCCAATTATTTCCTCTGTATCATGATTTTTCCATTGCTCATCTCCTGTATTTCAGATATCATTCTACAATATAGTTCAAAATAAGGGTTAATTGACATACCACATATTATCCCTATACTATGACCGACCAATTAAATACCAAATAAACTTAGGTAGGTCATACTAGCGAAGGAATTCCCTGTCTCTCCCCTCCTAGTTCTTGTCTCACATCTCAGCCAAGGATCATATCCCTAGGCTTTGATACCAACTGTGATGCCCCCAAAACAGGTATACATCACCCATCTTTGGTCGCCAGATACATAGTATAGAAATCAAATACAAACTTAATTATACAACTATCGTGAAAAAATACGACAAAATATAGCTGAGAGTTTAAACAAGAATATTGTCATCTAGACAATATCCACACTCAATGGAGTCCTCATTACAATTATTGTCACACTATTTCACAGAATAGTGAGGACTACTAATGCTATCATCTGGACCGTCACTCCATTTCCCGACTTGTCCTAGCTATATTCTCATTTCCTGAAGAGAACAATGAAAGAAAAGGGTGAGCTCAACTAGCCCAGTAAGAAATATTATGACTAAGATAATGCAAAATAAATTATCCTTAGCCTTCAACAGTATAACAACTGTTAGAATATAATAGACAACAAGTTTAACTGCAGCGGAACAAGTAATCCATTAGAAGAGTCAAGTAGAACATAATGTCTACTATCTCTTCTAGATTAAAAGTCCATCGTTAATATTTCATTCCTGTAATACTCATCAACAATTCTTTGTTATACAAAAAAAGAACTCTCATCACCTGTCTTCACCCGAGCCATCAAAGATTATAGTTAAATCCACAATTCATATTTATAATCATGTAAATCGACAGTTCCTCTTTGCCACAAAGGCTTAATAGAACGTTTACTCAATATCCTTACCCCAAAGGCTAAAGATATTCAAATGTAATAACAATGATCATATCAATCAGTTGTCTACCTTTGCACTACGGGCCAAAGATATTCAACTATAAAACCAATGGTCATGTTCATACCAATCAATTGTCTGTTAGTGCACTACGGCCAAAGACATTCAACTGTTAACTAATGGTCATGATCTTGCCAATCAAATCGTCGAATTATCCATGCACTACGGGCCAAGGATATTCGTTATTATCACCAGTGGTTATGATCATGTCATACACCTGTCCATCTTTGCACGTAAGCCAAAGATATACAACTATAAAACCAATAATCAACAGTCCATCTATGCACGTAAGCCAAAGATATACAACTATAAAACCAATAATCAACAATCCATCTATGCACGTAAGCCAAAGATGACTTTCATCACAATATAAGCATGAGGATGATGACAATGACATAATAATTCAATAAAACAAGTTCAATGATAAATTTTAAAGATTTAAAATTTAATTTATCCAAAAATCAATAACGTCCAAATTGTCAACATGATACTGCTTTGTGGAGTAAAATTCAAGAATAATATTCATGTACCAAAAATAATTTGGACAGAAAAGAAATATATTTTTTTGGTGAATAGTACCCCGTGAATAGTACTTCAGGAATAGTACCCCATGAATAGTACCCCGAAACAAAAAGTGCCTCAAATACCCGAGTGAATGATACTAGAGTGAATAGTAATTGGGTGAATAGTAACCCATGAATAGTAACTCGTGAATAGTACTTTGGCACGAAAAGTGTCCCGAATACCCGAGTGAATAATACTAGAGTGAATAGTAACCGGGTGAATAGTAACTCGTGAATAGTAACTCGTAAAAGAAAAATACCAAAGCAAATGATATTCCATGACGAGTACCAAAGAAATGATATCTCATACGAGTATAATAGAATATAAGAAACTGCAAATGGAGTTTCACCCGCCATACGGTAATCCACGTAGACAGACCATTTTCATAATTTAATAAAGAATGAATACGAAGGATCATTCACCATGCATGCGGTAATCCACATAAACAGGTTATTCCAACAGAATAATAAATAATGGAATAACAGAAGAATTCACCATGCATGCGATAGACCGCACAAACAGGTTATTCCCAATAGAAAAATAAAGAATGGAACCAGGTCATGCATAATCCGCACAGATAGGATTTTCCAACAGAATAATAAAGAATGGAATAACAACAGAATTCACGGGCATGCGATATCAAGCATGCAGACGAATATTCCAAATGAATAATAAAGAATGGAATAACATAAGAATTTCACCATGTATGCAGACTTAGCATGCATGAAAAAGTTATTCCAACATAATAATAAAGAATGGAATAACAACCCTTACGAGTATTGAAAGAAAATAACTCTCTTCATGAATACGAAAGAATAATACCCCTTACCTCAAAAGAAGACTGGATACTGGAATAGTGAAGTTGTAAGACCCCAACTTTTATGAATAAAGATGAATTTTCTATAATTATCATTTTTGAATATTACGGAATGAATTTGATATAATGTTATAGTTGTGGGTAATATTTATAAATTTTGCAAAGTACGCAAGTTGTTATATAATATTCGATTGGTCGGGGAATATTCGTTTTAACAGGGAATATTCGTACGACGGAACAATCATTGGTGGACCCCACAACGGAATTATTATTGGATTGAAAAAATGACAAAAATATTTTATGAAAATAATGGCGGAAGTTTTATCGTTAACTGTTGAAACACCCGGTGTTAAAAGTACAGGAATACGCGTGGTTGCATAGTAGAACATGATATTGATTATTGATGCTTACGTGGGAAGTCACTCAGTTTTGTTCAATTATTGCTTCAGTAATTATTGCATAGTATCTCACGTTATTTGATTCAATTATTGTTGATATTTTATTTATTATTATTAAATCAATAATTGAGATGACAGAGTTATTAATATTATTATTTACAATATTAACGATGTCTAGAAGTTCTGCCAAGGAGAGGTTTGGTCACCTAATTGCGCGCCAATAGGGAGAAATCCTTATTAGAAAGCCCCCTCTTTCCTGAAAACGACCTGGTCAATTAATATTACGAATTATAATAATGATGATAAATGTTGTTAAAAATATTGAGGTAATTTTTATGAAGTTTTGCTTATTTTATGGACCCCTATTCACCCATTTTTTTCAAAATAATCGGTAGAAAATTATTTAATATACCACATGTGGCCCCACCTTATATATATATATATATATATATATATATATATATATATATATATATATATATATATATAAGATGATTGAAAATGGGGATCACGGAAGTGTATCCCATGAGTTTTCTCACATGTGATATATATATATATATAATATTTTATTTAAAAAAATTTATTTTATTAGAATATTTTATAGTAAACCAATCTAGATCGTCCGTTTAAAAGTAAATCAATCCGGACCGTTCAGAAATTAGTTACTATTCAGTCCATTCTCTTATAAATAGAAGCTCATTCCTTCATTATTTCTTACAAATTCACTGAAACTCTAGAGAGAGAAACTATAGAGAGAAAGAAGAAAAGTATTCTGCTACTTCACTACTCCTATATCCAATTTGTTCTAAGGTAAGGGGTATTATTTCTTTTGTATTCATGAAGAGAACTTATATTATTCCATTCTTTATTATTCTATTGGAATAACCTATATACGCGGTCTACCCTATGCTTGGTGAAATTCTTCTGTTATTCCATTCTTTATCATTATGTTGGAATAACCTGTCTATGCGAAGTACCGCATACATGGTGAAATTCTCTGTTATTCCATTCTTTATTATTACATTGGAACATCACATCACATGTATGCGTTTATGCATGACACTGGTTCCGTTATTTATTATTCTATTGGAACATCGCCGGTGCGCAGCGAATTTACTTTGACACGGATTACATTATTTATTATTACGTTGGAATATCACATGCATGCGTTTATGCATGACTGGTTCCGTTATTTTTTATTCATTGGAATAACTCGTCATGCATGCGGTCTATCGCATGCCCGGTGATTTCTTTTGTTATTCCATTCTTTATTATACTCGGTTGGTTAAAGTTTTGACTTCTATACTCCATAAAATTAGTGGAATATCCTTGATATTTGCGCTTCATCCAAAGATATCTTTTCATGAAAATATTCTTCCGAGCATTCTTGAATTTTACTCTACAAAGAAGTATCATGTTGACAATTTGGACGTTATTAGTTCTCGGATAAATTAATTCTTGAACTTGTTTTATTGAATTCTTATATCATTGAGATCATCCTCATGTTTATATTATGTTGAAAGTCATCTCTGTGGCTGTGAAGTGCATAGATGGACTTGGTATGATTATGACTGAGGATTATTCGGTATAATCATGACCGTAATGTTATAGATGATGTGATAAAAGTCCTCATTGTCCCCAGAGTGCATTGATGGATGATTCTTGGCATGATCATGACCATTGATGAATACACGAATATCCTTGGCCGTGTAGTGCATGGATAATTTGTGGTTGTGATACTAATGAATATCCTTGGCCATAGTGCAGGGGATGATGTGGATTATTTATTGTCGAGTCCCAAAGTGATAAAAGTGATGAAAAACCTTTTAAATCATAAAAGATAGTAGATTTTATTCTCTACTTGACTCTTTTAATGGATTGCTTATTCCGCTGCAGTTAAACTTGATGTTTGTTATATTGTATCAGTTTAACACTGTTGAAGGCTAACGATAATTTATTCTATATTATCTTAGTTATAATATTTCTTACTGCGCTAGTTGAGCTCACCCTTTTACTTTCATTGTTCTCTTCAGGAAATGAGAACGTAGTAGGGACTAGTCGAGGAACGGAGTGACGATCCAGATAATAGCATTAGTAGTCCTCACAAATAGTGTGATAATAAATATAATGAGGACTCAATTGAGTGTGGATATTATCTAGATGACAATATTTGTATTAAAACTCACAGCTTATGTTTTGTCGTATAATTAAGTTGTATTTGAATTTTGTACCATGTATTTGGTGACTCAAGATGGGTGATGTATACCTATTTTGGGGGCGTCACATTTGGTATCAGAGCTTAGGGATATGATCCCTGGCTGAGATGTGAGACAAGAACTAGGAGGGGAGAGACGGGGAATTCCTTCGCTAGTATGACCTACCTAAGTTTATTTGGTATTTAATTGGTCGGTCAGAGTATAGGGATAATATGTGATATGTTAATTAACCCTTGTTTTGTGGCAGTATTTGAAAATGGCATCCGAGAATGTTGAGATTAGCAATGGAGCACAGGAGACCGTTGAGTCTCCACATATCAATAATCAGGATAATGTGCATCAGGAAGGCGACAATTCTCAGGCAAACAACAACACTGACCAGATGATGAACGATGGAATGTTCAGAGGCTTTATACAATTCATGCAACATCAGGCAAGAGCGGCTCCTATACAAAATACAGGTGGAAACATTGGCAACTCTCGGACGGTCACCCCTAAGCAGTTCAAGGAACTGGGACCACCGGAGTTTTTTGGAGAGCCAAAACCACTTAAGGCGGAGACATGGATAAAGCAGATCTACAAGATATTTGATGTCTTGGGATGCTCTGAGGAGCAAAAGGTTCCCTTTGTCACCTTCATGTTGCTTGCGCAGAGGCGATTCATGTGGGGAATCAGAAATGTACTCAACCTGCCGCGCTGAAAGATGACTTGGGAGAAGTTCCAAGAATTGTTCAACGACAAGTACTTTCCCGAAAGTATTCGTCACATAAAAGAGGTAGAGTTCATCAAGCTGGAGCAAAACAACATGACCGTGTCGCAGTACGAAGCTAAGTTTGCCGAGTTGTCTCGGTTTGTGTCCCACTTGGTTGATAATGAGGAGAGAATGATGCTAATGTTTCTAAGAGATTTGAAACCCGAGATACGTTAATATCTTATCTCTCATAAACTGTGTTTGTATTCAGATGTTGTTAATAGGGCTCAGTTATTGGAGCGTGATAATGAGTCAACCCAACCAAAAGAGAGCAGCCGACAAAATGATAATACTAGTGATAGCAGTCATCAAAGCGGTGACAATAAGCGTGGAGGGAATCAACATGCCAGAAATGGTAACCACTTCGGTGGTAATCATGGCCAAAACAATAAGAATGGACATTTCAAGAAGAGGAGATTCAACAATGATGGAAAGACGTCAGTACCAGCACCTGTTATTAAGGAAGGAGAATGACCACCTACCATATGCTTCAAATGCGGAGGGGAGGTTCACATCAGTCCAAACTGCGCGATGCCGTCCAAAGCATATTATAATTGTGGAAGAGAATGTCACCTAGCCCAATTTTGTCATTCACCGAAGACAAGTTCAGCTAGGATGGAGGCACCAAAGGACGTCCCAGAAAAGTCAAAGCCAGTAGTGTAAGGGAGAGCGTTTGTCATGACCTCCGAGAAAGCAAGGAACCCGAACGAGGTCATCACGGGTAAGCTTATCATAAACTCTAGCGAAGTTTATACCTTATTTGATACCGGTTCTACAAATTCTTTTATTTCTCCTACTTGTGCTCAACATTTAAATTTGACTCCGGAGAAATTAGACTTTGACTTATCTGTTGAAACTCCATTGGGAGAAACCTTCATTACATCCACTGTTTATAAGTCTTGTTTGGTTCAAATCGGTACCCTCACATTACCTTTCGATCTTATTTCATTAAAAATACTTGCATTTGACGTAATTCTAGGGATTGATTGGTTAACTATTCATCATGCAAAAATTGATTGTTTTTGTAAGGTTGTTAGCTTTCATATTCCTAACCAACTTATTATGCGAATTCAAGCAACCAAACCATTAAAATCAATCACTGTTATCTCAAGCCATAAAGCTATTCGTTTATTAAAAAATGGATGTCAAGCTTTCTTAGCTCATGTCACAGATCTAAACAAAAATACGTCAGTTTTGAACGATATTTCTATTGTTAAGGAATTTCCTGACGTATTCCCTGAAGAACTTCCTGGCCTACCCCCAGAACGTGAAATTGAATTTTGTATCGACCTTGAACTCGGAACAAAACCCATTTCCAAAGCCCCATATCGAATGGCTCCTATTGAACTTCAGGTGTTAAAGACCCAACTGCAGGAATTGTTAGACATCGGTTTCATTCATCGTAGTACGTCTCCTTGGGGTGCTCCTATTCTATTTGTGAAGAAGAAAGATGGGAGTATGCGACTTTGTATTGATTATCGAGAGTTGAATCATGTCACCATCAAAAATAGGTACCCATTGCCACGTATTAATGACCTGTTTGACCAGTTGCAAGGCACCGAATTTTTTTCAAAGATTGATTTTCATTCCGGATATCACCAATTGAAGATTAGAACCGATGACATTCCAAAGACGGCTTTCAGAACTCGGTACGGGCATTATGAATTCCTAGTCATGTCTTTTGGATTGACTAATGCTCCTGCTGCCTTCATGGATATGATGAACCGAGTATTCAAGGAATATTTGGATCACTTTGTGGTCGTCTTTATTGATGACATCCTTATTTATTCCAAAAGTCGTGAAGATCATGAACAACACTTGAGGCTGATACTCCAAAAGCTTCGTGAATATAAGCTTTATGCCAAGTTGAAGAAATGCGAGTTCTGGCTTGAGGAAGTAGCATTCCTTGGGCACATGGTATCAAGTCATGGAATATCTGTTGACCCAGCAAAGATTGAAGCTATTCAAAGCTGGGAGCAACCTAAATTAGAGACCGAACTACGTAGCTTTCTCGGCTTAGCTGGTTATTATCGGAGATTCATAAAAGGGTTTTCTCAAATCACTACTCCCTTAACTCAGCTGACTCGGAAAGATATAAAATTCGGTTGGAACGAGGAATGTGAGAAGAGTTTCCAAGAACTCAAGAGAAGACTCATTTTAGCACCTGTTTTGACAATACCATCTGGCTCGGAGGGATTTGTCATCTACAGTGATGCTTCAGGAAAAGGGTTAGGATGTGTTCTCATGTAACATGGGAAAGTCATAGCCTATGCCTCTTGACAACTCAAAGAAGATGAGAGGAATTATCCTACTCATAATCGAGAGTTGGCAGATGTTGTCTTCGCACTTAAAATTTGGAGGCATTACTTGTATGGGGAGAAAGTGGAGATCTTTACGGATAATAAAAGCCTCAAATATTTTTTCACTCAAAAGGAACTCAATATGCGACAGTGACGTTGGCTTGAACTGTTGAAAGATTATGATCATACCATCCAATACCATCCTGTAAAAGCAAACGTGGTAGCTGACGCATTGAGTAGAAGATCATATGCGGGTACGAGTGCGATATTGTCAACGCAAAGACCCATTTTGTATGACTTGTAAAGGATGGAGATAGAGATAAAGACTACAGGGACCCACGTGATGATGGCAAATATACGAGTAAAACTGACTTTAATCGATAAAGTTAAAGTTGTTCAAGCTACAGACCTAGAGCTGACGCATATGAGGAAGAAAGTACAAGAAGGTGCTATACCGGAAGCAAGAATTGATGAAGAAGGAATACTTCGAGTCAACTCGGACTTTAATGTTCCTAACGAATTTCGATTTAAAGTATAAAATCATGATGGAGGCGCACAACACACCGTTTGTAATCCATCCTAGGAGTACCAAAATGTATCGTGATCTTTGGTATACATTTTGGTGGAACAATATGATGAGAGATATAGCGCTGTTTATCTCAAGGTTTCTAACTTATCAACGAGTCAAGGAGGAACATCAAGTACCAAAAGGTCCATTGCAACCACTTGAAATTCCAGAATGGAAGTGGGAACACATTACCATGGATTTCGTTACTGGTCTTCCCAAGGTTTCTCAAGGCATAGATGCAATTTGGGTCATTATTGATAGATTGACCAAGTCTGCTCATTTCTTACCAATACGAGAAACTTATACACTTGAACGTCTTGTCAGTATATGTACATAAATGAGATTGTAAGACTGTATGGTATGCCAGTATCCATAGTTTTTGATCGAGACCCAAGATTCACTTCATGATTTTGGGTTAGTTTACAAAAAGCTATGGGCACGGATTTACGATTTAGTTCGACATATCATCCTCAGACGGACGGACAATCAGAGAGGACTATTCAAACTCTTGAAGATTTATTAAGACTTTGTGTCCTTACTGTGATGCCCCCAAAATAGGTATACAACACCCATTCTGAGTTGCCAAATACATGTTACAGAAAAATAACTACAACTTTATTATTACAATTGTCGTGCACAATACGACAACACATACTGTGAGTTTAAATACAAATATTGTCTTCTAGACAATATCCACACCCAAATAAAGTCCTCATTACAATTATTGATGTACTATTTTACAAAAATAGTGAGGATTATTAAAACAACTTATCTAGGACCATCACTCTATACCCCGAATTGGTTCCTCGCTATGTTGCAAAAGCTACGAGAAGAAAAATGGAACAAAAAGGAAAAGGTAAGCTCAACTAGCCCGATAAAGAATATTATGACTAAGATAATATACAACAAATTATCCTTAGTCTTCAACAGGAAAGAAGATCGATAGAATATAATCGACAACAAGTTTTAGATCAACAACTGCAGCGGAAACAACAATTCATTAGAAGAGTTAAGTAGAGAATGAAATCTACTATCATCTATGAATTTAAAACTCCATCATCAATATTTTATCCATGTAACATCAATCAATATACATCTTTGCACTACTGGCTAAAGATATTCATTTGTATCACCAGTTGGTCATGTTCATCTCAACACCTGTTCATCTTTGCACTACGGGCCAAAGATATTCATCAGGTAATCATTCATCTTTGCACTATAGGTCAAAGATATTCATCAAGTACCACCATTAAGGACTGAGGATGATGAAAAACATTTTAGAGAACGAATCCAGTAAGACAGAAGGAAAAATATTAGGGATTCGTATTTCGGTTTACCCAAATTCAATAATACTCCATAATAACCAAGTGTGAAGTAGAATTCAAAAATAAAGATCAAAACATGGATACAATCAAAAATAGTAACCATAAAAGACATCTGGGACGAAAAAGAGAATTTTATTTTTTCGTGAATAGTGCCGTATTCACGAATAGTGCTGTATACGTGAATAGTGCCATATACGTGAATAGTAACCCTGAAACAAAAGTTTCAAATTTGATTAAAAAGTTCAAACCAATATTTTGGCATAATGATATTAAAGAAAATAATATCATTTAAGAAGAAAATAACATCCCTTACCTCAAAGAATCAAGATTTGAGAATGAAAGGCTCAAGTGATCTTTGAATGAAACTTGTACTGAACATCAACTCTCAAAGTATCTAAATACTCACAAAATACGCTCGATAATATAGAGAGAGAAAGAGAGAAAGCTTATGTTCTGGTGTGATTTTCAATTCTAACTTAGCCCTCTATTTATAGGAAAATGTTAGCCCGCCGAAGCAGACTTGACCTGCTACCTGATGGCTTTACCTGCTACTATTTCCACCCACCATATTTGAAATAAAATTCAGCACATTTTTTTCACTAACCACAAATGGGGCCCACTCAATTCTAGAATTTTCCACCAAAATCAATTATAACCCTAATTTTCGAATTAGACACCTCTTAAAATTCATAACAAATCATTCGTTCATTTTTAACGGTTCAAAATTTGTGGACATATACTCAACTTATATATGTATAACATATCCAAAAATCACAACGATCAGCAGTGGCCGGTTTAAAAATTATAACTCACGATTATATCTCAAGAATCGTGATTTAATTTTTAATACCTCCTTCCAAACAAAAACACCTCAACATTAATTCCTTCAATTATAACCGCATAAAATAAATATAACCATCAATTATATCCACATAAAATAAATATTTTCTTATCATATAATCAATAATTAATTATTCACAAATAATATTACAGAATCACAATTATGACAACCAGGCCGTTCCCAGGAAAGAGAGGGCTTTTCGATAAGGATTTCTCCTTACTGGCGCGCAATTAGGTGACCAAACCTCGCCTTAGACAGAACTTTCTAGACATTGCCAATAATGTTATCTAATAATATTATTCAAATAATATGAATTATTGATCTGATAATGGAAAATACTGTGCAGTGATAATTATTAAAACAATAATAATATAAAATATCAACGCAACAATTATTGAATTAATAAAATAAAATATTGAACAGTAACTACTATAACAATTATTGAGTAGTGCCTTCTTTCGTAAGGATCAATAATTCAAAAATACTTTGCAATACCATGTGCTACTGTGCAACCACGCATATTACTATATTCTTAACCACCGGGTATTCCAACAGTGTTAACGGTAACAACTACGCCGTTATTTATAAAAACTCAAACTTGTCGTTTTCTTCATCCAAGCGGTTATTACATTATGAGGCCCACGAATGATCTGTATCGTGCATTTAATATTCCCCAAACAACAAGAATATTTCACGACCAAACGAATATTTCCCGATAAAAAATGAATATTTTATAACCACTTGCTTATTTTGTAAAATTTGCACATTTCACCCATAACCAAAGTATTATATCAAATTAACTCCTTATTATTTCAAGATAATAAATAGAGAAAATTTAATTTTATTCATAATAATTTGGGGTCTTACAACCTCCCCTCATGAAATTTCATCCTCGAAATTGACGTACGTACCTGGTGTTTCAAAAAGGTGAGGGTACCTCGCTTTCATTTCTGATTCTAACTCCCAAGTCATTTCCTCAATAGCATGGTTTCTCCACAAAACCTTGACTTGTGGTATAACCTTTGTTCGTAGGATATGCTCTTTTCTATCCAATATCTTGACAGGTACCTCCTAATACGTTAAATCTTCAGCCATCTCATCTGGTTCTAATGCAATAATGTGGTTTGGTTCTTTCACATATTTATGAAGCATAGATATGTGAAAAACATTATGAACACGAGACATACTTGGAGGTAATGCGAGTCTATAGGCCACATTTCCTATTCGGTCAAGAATCTCAAATGGACCAACAAATCCTGGATTGAGCTTTCTTCTCTTCCCAAATCTTGTAACTCTCTTCCATGGAGCAATACGTAACAGTACATGATCTCCAATATTAAACTCCATGTCCTTTCGATGAAGATCAACATAAGTCTTTTGTCTATCTTGTGAGGCCTTTATTCGTTGCCGGATCATTTGAATCTTTTCTGTAGTCATGCGTACTAATTCTAATCCCAACAATGTTGCTTCTCCCACCTCATCCCAGCATACTAGAGAACGACACTTTCGTCCATATAACGCCTCGAATGGAGCCATGCCTATACTTGCTTGATAACTGTTGTTGTAGGAGAATTCCACCAGTGGCAAGTACTTATCCCAACTTCCTTTAAAATCTAGGACACAGAGTCTTAATAGATCTTCAAGGGTTTGAATAGTCCTTTCTGATTGTCCAGTCCATTTGAGGATGGATGGTATGCCGAATCAATCAGAATCCGCGCCCATAGCTTTCACGTAAGCTAACCCAAAATCGTGAAGTGAATCTTGGGTCACGATCTGAAACTATGGATACTGGCATGCCATACGATCTCACAATCTCATTCACATATATACTAGCAAGACGTTCAAGGGAATAAGTCTCACGTATAGGCAAGAAATGAGCCGACTTGGTTAATCTATCAACAATAACCCAAATCGCATCTATACCTTGAGAAACCTTGGGAAGACAGAATTGAAATCCATAGTAATGTGTTCCCAATGTCATTTCGAAATCTCAAGTGGTTGCAATGGACCCTTTGGCACTTGATGCTCTGCCTTTACACGTTGACAAGTTAAACACCTCAAGATAAACTCCGTGATCTCTTTCTTCATATTGCTCCACCAAAATGTATGTCAAAGATCGTGATACATTTTGGTACTCCCAGGATGGATTACAAATGGTGTGTTGTGTGCCTCCATCATGATTCTGTGCTTCGAGTCAAAATTGTTAGGAATACAAAGTCTGGAGTTCACTCGAAGTATTCCTTCTTCATCGATTCTTGCATCCGAAATAGCACCTTCTTGCACTTTCTTTTTCATACGCATCATCTCTGGGTCTGTGGTTTGAGCAGCTTTAATTTTATCGATTAAAGTCGGTTCTACTCGTATATTTTCCATCATCATGTGGGTCCCTGGAGTCTTTAACTCTATCTCCATCCTTTGTAAGTCGTACAAAATGGATCTTTGTGTTAACAACATTGCACTCGTACCCGCATATGATCTTCTACTCAATGCGTCAGCTACAACGTTTGCTTTTCTAGGATGATATTGAATGCTATGGTCGTAATCTTTCAACAACTCGAGCCAATGTCGTTGCTGCATGTTGAGTTCCTTTTGGGTGAAGAAATATTTGAGGCTTTTATGATCCGTATAAATCTCCACTTTCTCCCCATACATGTAGTGTCTCCAGATTTTCAACGCAAAAATGACTACTGCCAACTCCAGATCATGAGTAGGATAATTCCTCTCATATTCTTTGAGTTGTCACGAGGCATAGGCTATGACTTTTCCATGTTGCATGAGAACACATCCTAACCCTTTTGCCTCAAGCATCATTTGAGATAACAAATCCATCCGAACCAGATGGTATTGTCAGAACAGGTACCGAAATGAGTCTCCTCTTGAGCTCTTGGAAACTCTTCTCGCATTCCTCACTCCATATGAATTTTTCATCTTTCTGAGTTAGCTGAGTTAATGGAGTAGCAATTTTAGAAAATCCTTCCACGAATCTCCGATAATAACCAGCTAAGCCCAGAAAGCTACGCACTTCGGTCACCGACTTAGGCTATTCCCAACTTTGGATTGCTTCAATCTTTTCTGGGTCAATAGATACTCCATGTTTTGACACCACGTGCTTAAGGAATGCTACTTCCTTAAGCCAGAACTCGCATTTCTTCAGCTTGGCATATAGCTTGTTGTCACGAAGTCTTTGGAGTACAAACTTCAAATGGTGCTCATGATCTTCACGGATTTTGGAATAGATGAGGATGTCATCAATAAAGACAACAATGAACTGATCCAAATATTCCTTGAATACACAGTTCATCATATCCATGAAAGCAGCAGGAGCATTAGTCAATCCAAAAGACATGACTAAGAGTTCATAATGCCCGTACCGAGTTTTGAAGGCAGACTTTGGAATATCCTCAGTTTTAATCTTCAGCTGATGATATCCAGAACGAAGATCGATCTTTGAAAAGTATTGTGCTCCCTACAACTGGTCAAACAGGTCATCAATGCGAGGTAGTGGATACCTATTCTTGATGGTGACATGGTTTAATTCTCGGTAGTCAATACAAAGTCGCATACTCCCGCCTTTCTTCTTTACAAATAAAATAGGAGCACCCCAAGGAGATGTACTGGGACGAATGAAACTGATGTCTAACAATTCCTGTAGTTGAACTTTTAACTCCTGAAGTTCAATATGAGTCATTCGATATGGGGTTTTAGAAATGGGCTTTGTACCCGGTTCAAGATCAATAAAGAATTCAACTTCACGTTCCGGGGGTAGACTAGGAAGTTCTTCAGGAAATACGTCAGGAAATTCATTAACAACAGGAATATTATTCAAATCTGACGTGTTTTTGTTCAAGTCCATAATATGGGCTAAGAAAGCTTGACATCCGTTTTTCAATAAACAAATAGCTTTATGGCTTGATATGATAGTGACTGATTTTAGTGGTTTAGTTGCTTAAATTCGTATAACAGGTTGGTTAGGAATATGAAAACTAACAACCTTACGAAAACAATCAATTTTGGCATGATGAATGGTTAACCAATATATCCCTAAAATCACATCAAATGCAAGTATCTTTAAAGAAATAAGATCAACAGGTAATGTGATTGTGCCAACTTGGATCAAGCAAGATTTATAAACTGTAGATGTAACAAAGGTTTCACCCAACGGAGTTTCAACAGATAAGTTAAAGTCCAATTTCTCCGGAGTCAAGTTTAAACGTTGAGCACAAATAGGAGAGATAAAAGAATGGGTAGAACCGATATCTAGTAAGGTATAAACTTCGCAAGAGTTCAAGATTAGCTTACCCGTGATCACCTCGTTCGTGTTTCTCGCGTTTGGCCAGTCACAACAAACGCCCTTCCTTGATCCATCGACTTTGTTTTGTCCGTAGTTGCCTTTGGTGCCGCCGTCCTAGTTGGACTTGACTTTGCTACTGGATAAAATTGGGCTATGTGACCGTCTTTTCCACAATTGAAACACACCTTGGAAGGTTATGAACAGTTTGGACTTATGTGTCCCTCCTCTCCGCATCTGTAGCATCTAACTGGCGGTCGTTCTCCTCCCTTAGAATTTGTTGTTGGTGCCGTCATTGTTGAATCTCCTCTTTTTGAAATTTCCACTTGACTCACCTCTCCTATTGTCAAGGCCACGATGAGCACCCGAGTGGTTACCGCTTTTGTCCATATTTTTCCCTCCTCGATGGTTATCATTGCTCCGATGACTGCTGTCACCGATATGACCCTGGTTGTGGTCCCTCGGTTGAACATACTCGTTATCACGCTCTAATAATTGAGCCCTGTTTACAACATCTGAATATAAAGAAAAATTATGAGAGATAAGATATTGCCGAATCTCGGGTTTTAGACCTCTCAGAAATATCCGCGTCATACGTTCCTCATTTTCTACTAAATGAGGTGCAAACCTGGATAACTCCGTGAACTTCGCCTCGTATTGGGACACCGTCATGTTGTTATGTTCTAGTCTAATAAACTCTACCTCCTTCATATGACGAATACTTTCAGGAAAATACTTGTCATTGAACAGTTTCTAAAATTTTTCCTAAGACATGTTAAGTGCGGCTGGCTGGGTACGCTTCATAGATTCCCACCAGTAATCTGCCTCACCACGAAACATAAAGGTGGCGAATGGAATCTTCTGTTCTTCGGTACAGCCCAAGACATCTAATATCTTAGTCATTTGCTTAACCCATGTTTCCGCCTTAATCGGATCGGGCTTTCCCCAGAAATCTGGTGGTCCCAACTCCTTGAACTTCTTGGCTGTGACAGACCGTGCGTTGCTATCATTTCCACCCATATTTTTTATATGAGTCTCCCTCGTCTGATTTTGCATGAACTGCAAAAAGCTTCTAAACATCGCATCATTCATCGTTTGCTCGGTAGTGTTGTTTATAGGAGGAATATTGCCTTCATGTTGCACGTTCTCTTGGTTGGTAATCAAAGGTTGTTCCACAGTCTCATAGACTCCATTGTTAACGTTCTCAGCTGCCATTCTTAAAACTGCCATAAAACAGGGGTTAATTAAACAAATTAACATATCACATAATATCCCTATGTTATGACCGACCAACAAGTAAGCTTAGGTAGGACACACTAACGAAAGATTTACTCATCTCTCCCCTCCTAGTTCTATTCCCCGATCTCTGCCAGAGACCATATCCCTAAGGTCTGATACCAACTGTGACTCCCCCAAAATAGGTATACAACACTCATTATGAGTTGCCAAATATATGGTACAGAAAAACAACTACAACTTTATTATTACAATTGTCGTGCACAATACGACAACACATACTGTGAGTTTAAATACAAATATTGTCTTCTAGATAATATCCACACCCAAATAAAGTCCTCATTACAATTATTGATGTACTATTTTACAAAGATATTCATTTGTATCACCAGTTGGTCATGTTCATCTCAACACCTGTTCATCTTTGCACTACGGGCCAAAGATATTCATCAGGTAATCATTCATCTTTGCACTACAGGCCAAAGATATTCATCAAGTACCACCATTAAGGACTGAGGATGATGAAAAACATTTTAGAGAACGAATCCAGTAAGACAGAAGGACAAATATTAGGGATTCGTATTTCGGTTTACCTAAATTCAATAATACTCCATAATAACCAAGTGTAAAGTAGAATTCAAAAATAAAGATCAAAACATGGATACAATCAAAAATAGTAACCATAAAAGACATCTGGGACGAAAAAGAGAATTTATTTTTTCGTGAATAGTGCCGTATTCGCGAATAGTGCTGTATACGTGAATAGTGCCATATACGTGAATAGTAACCCTGAAACAAAAGTTTCAAATTTGATTAAAAAGTTCAAACCAATATTTTGGCATAATGATATTAAAGAAAATAATATCATTTAAGAAGAAAATAACATCCCTTACCTCAAAGAATCAGTACTTCAGAATGAAAGGTCGAAAGTGATGCTGAATGAAACTTGTACTGAACATCAACTCTCAAAGTATCTAAATACTCACAAAATACGCTCGATAATATAGAGAGAGAAAGAGAGAAAGCTTATGTTCTGGTGTGATTTTCAATTCTAACTTAGCCCTCTATTTATAGGAAAATGTTATTGCACCAAGCAGACTTGACTGCTACACGATGGCTTTTACTCGCTACTATTGCCACCTACCACATTTGAAATAAAATTCAAACACATTTTTTTCACCAACCACAAGTGGGGGCCCACTCAATTCTAGAATTTTCCACCAAAATCAATTATAACCCTAAGTTTGAATCGAGACACCTCTTAAAATTCATAACAAATCATTCATTCATTTTAACGGTTCAAAATTTGTGGACATATACTCAACTTATATATGTATAACATATCCAAAAATCACAACGATCTAACAATCAGATTAAAAATTATAACTCACGCAATATATCTCAAGAATCGTGATTTAATTTTTAATACCTCCCTTTCGACAAAAACACCTCAACATTAATTCCTTCAATTATAACCGCATAAAATAAATATAACCATCAATTATATCCACATAAAATAAATATTTTCTTATCATATAATCAATAATTAATTATTCACAAATATTATTACAGAATCACAATTATGACAACCAGGCCGTTCCCAGGAAAGAGGGGGCTTTCCGATAAAAATTTCTCCTTACTGGCGCGCAATTAGGTGACCAAACCTCTCCTTAGATAGAACTTTCTAGACATTGCCAATAATGCTATCTAATAATATTATTCAAATAATATGAATTATTGATCTGATAATGGAAAATACTGTGCAGTGACAATTATTGAAACAACAATAATATAAAATATCAACGTAACAATTATTGAATCAATAAAATGAATATTTTATTGAATCAATAAAAACGAATGACTGCGCCGTCGTACGAATATTCTCCGAGAACAAGAATATTCCACGATCAAATGAATATTCCCCGACAAAAAATGAATATTTTATAACCACTTGCTTATTTTGTAAAATTTGCACATTTCACCCATAACCAAAGTATTATATCAAATTAACTCCTTATTATTTCAAGATAATAAATAGAGAAAATTTAATTTTATTCATAATAATTTGGGGTCTTACACTTGACTTCAAGGGAAGTTGGGACAAGTTCTTACCATTGGTGGAGTTTCCCTACAACAACAGTTATCAAACAAGTATTGGCATGGCTCCATTCGAGGCGTTGTATGGAAGAAAGTGTCATTCTCCAGTATGCTGGGATGAGGTGGGTGAAGCAACGTTGTTGGGACCGGAGTTGGTACGTATGACTACGGAAAAGATTCAAACGATCCGACAACGTATAAAAACCTCACAAGACCGATAAAAGAGTTATGCTGATCTTCATCGAAAGGACGTGGAATTCGATATTGGAGATCATGCGTTGTTACGTGTTGCTCCATGGAAAGGAGTTATGAGATTTGAAAAGAGAGGAAATCTCAATCCTCGATTCATTGGCCCATTTTTAATCCTCGATCGAGTAGGGACTGTAGCCTATAGACTCGCTTTACTGCCAGGTATGTCTCGTGTTCATAACGTTTTTCATATATCCATGTTACGTAAATATGTGGAAGACCCGAACCACATTATTGAGTTAGAACCGGATGAAATAGTGGAAGATTTAACGTCTGAAGAGGTTCCTGTTCAAATCATGGATAAGAAGGAACATATTCTACGCTCCAAGGTTATACCTCAAGTCAAAGTTTTGTGGAGAAAGCACGATGTTGAGAAAATGACCTGGGAGTTAGAATCTAAAATGAAATCAAGGTATCCTTACCTCTTCGACATGCCAAGTACGTACCCTAATTTTGAGGGAGAAATTTCATAAGAAGAGGAGATTGTAAGACCCCAACGTTTATGAATAAAGATGAATTTTCTATAATTATCATTTTTGAATATTACAGAATGAATTTGATATAATGTTATAGTTGTGGGTAATATTTATAAATTTTGCAAAGTACGCACGTTGTTATATAATATTCGATTGGTCGGGGAATATTCGTTTTAACAGGGAATATTCGTACAACGACATAATCATTGGTGGACCCCACAACGGAATTATTGTCGGATTGAGAATACGACAAAAATATTTTATGAAAATAACGGCGAAAATTTTATCGTTAACTGTTGAAACACCCGGTGTTAAAAGTACAGGAATACGCGTGGTTGCATAGTAGCACACAATATTGATTATTGATGCTTACGTGAGAAGTCACTCAGTTTTGTTCAATTATTGCTTTAGTAATTGTTGCATAGTATCTCATGTTATTTGATTCAATTATTGTTGTTATTTTATTTATTATTATTAAATCAATAATTTAGATGACAGAGTTATTAATATTATTATTTGCAATATTAACGATGTCTAGAAGTTCTGCCAAGGAGAGGTTTGGTCGCCTAATTGCGCGCCAATAGGGAGAAATCCTCATTGGAAAGCCTCCTCTTTCCTGGAAACGACCTGGTCGATTAATATTACGAATTATAATAATGATGATAAATGTTGTTAAAAATATTGAGATAATTTTTATGAAGTTTTGCTTATTTTACGGACCCCTATTTACCCATTTTTCAAAATAATCGGTAGAAAATTATTTAATATAATAAAGGTGGGGCCACATATGGGGCCCACGTGTGTTGAAAGAAAAATGGGTGGAGAAGATTTAGGGTCACTGGGTGTTACATTGTTATTATATATATATATATATATATATATATATATATATATATATATATATATATATATATATAAGATGATTGAAAATGGGGATCACGGGAGTGTATCCCGTGAGTTTTCTTACATGTGATATATATATATATATATATAATATATTTTATTTAAAAGATTTTGTTTTATTAGAATATTTTATAGTAAACCAATCTGGACCGTCCGTTTAAAAGTAAATCAATCCGGACCGTTTAGGAATTAGTTACTATTCAGTCCATTCTCCTATAAATATAAGCTCATTCCTTCATTATTTCTTACGAATTCACTGAAACTCTAGAGAGAGAAACTATAGAGAGAAAGAAGAAAAGTATTATGCTACTTCACTACTCCTATATCCAGTTTGTTCTAAGGTAAGGGGTATTATTTCTTTTGTATTCATGAAGAGAACTTTTGTTATTCCATTTTTTATTATTCATTGGAATAACTCGATACGCTATGATCTACCCTATACTTGATGAAATTCTTCGTTATTCCATTCTTTATCATTATGTTGAATAATATGTTTATGCTAACATACCGCATACATGGTGAAATTCTCTTGTTATTCCATTCTTTATTATTACATTGGAACATCACATGCATGCGTTTATGCATGACCGGTTCTCATTATTTATTATTCTCGTTAGAACATCACCGTCGGTGCGAATTTTTCCCGACTCGGTTTTCATTATTTATTATTCTGTTGGAATATCCCATACGTGCGTTACGCATGACCGGTTTCGTTATTTTTATTCGTTGGAATAACCTATCTGTCTTGATTCATCGCATGCCTGGTGATTTCTTTTGTTATTCCATTCTTTATTATACTCAGTTGGTTAAAGTTTTGACTTCTATACTCCATGAAATTAGTGGAATATCCTTGATATTGCGTTTCATCCAGTATCTTTTCATGGAAATACTCTTATGAGCATTCTTGAATTTTACTTTACAAAGAAGTATCATGTTGACAATTTGGACGTTATTAGTTCCTGGATAAATTAATTCTTGAACTTGTTTTATTGAATTCTTATATCATTGACATCATTCTCATGTTTATATTATGTTGAAAGTCATCTGTGGCCTGTAGTGCATAGATGGACTTGGTATGATTATGACCAGGGATTATTCGGTATAATCATGACCGTAATATTAAAAATGATGTGGTAAAAGTCCTCATTGGCCCATAGTGCATTGATGGACAGTTGTTGGCATGATCATGACCATTGATGAATACACGAATATCCTTGGCCCGTAGTGCATGGATAATTTATAGTCGTGATACTAATGAATATCCTTAGCCGTAGTGCAGGGATGATGTGGATTATTTATTAAGTTGAGTCGCAGTGATAAAAGTGATGAAAAACCTTTTAAATCATAAAAGATAGTAGATTTTATTCTCTACTTGACTCTTTTAATGGATTGCTTGTTCCGCTGCAGTTTAACTTGATGTTTGTTATATTGTATCAGTTTAACACTGTTGAAGGCTAACGATAATTTATTCTGTATTATCTTAGTCATAATATTTCTTACTGGGCTAGTTGAGCTCACCCTTTTACTTTCATTGTTCTCTTCAGGATATGAGAACATAACAAGGACTAGTCGGGGAACGGAGTGACGGTCCAGATAATAGCATTAGTAGTCCTCACTATTCTATTAAATAGTGTGATAATAAATGTAATGAGGACTCAATTGAGTGTGGATATTGTCTAGATGACAATATTTGTATTAAAACTCACAGCTTATGTTTTGTCGTATTTTACACGAATGTTGTATAATTAAGTTGTATTTGAATTTTGTACCATGTATTTGGCGACTCAAGCTGGGTGATGTATAACTATTTTGGGGGCGTCACAGAGGTAGCAGACTTCTCTTCTTCTTTCTCTCTATAATTTCTCTTTATAATAATTGCTCTATAGCTTTAGTAAATTGACGAAAAATAATGAAGGGATGAGCTTCTATTTATAGGAAAATATAGTTTCAATAATTGCACATTTTGGGGCTCAAAATATTACAGTATAATACCTCCCTCTTTTTTTTTATTTTTAATTTAGTCATCCAAGTATTATCAAACTTGCACCACCCCCCTAATAGTAAATCATGTGAATCAATAGTAAATCATGTGACTCAATAGTTCTAAACATGTGAAAATACGAATTACAGTATAGTACCTCCATCTATACCTCCATTTTTAACTTAGTCATGCAAATATTATCAATCTTGCACCAACTCCCCTAATAGTAAATGAATGTGAATCAATAGTACACACATGTGAACAAATAGTTATAAGCATGTGAATTAATAGCAATTAATTGCTCATTTATCCGGTTAATTACCCGATTGGTCAATATAACCTCCAGAAATTAATTATTATCGAAATAAATTTCAATTTTCATTAACACTAACAATTCCAACACAATGGAACTATCAATTTCATCTTTAATCAACACAAACATATTCATCATTAATATTATAATTCTCAATATTTAACAACCAGGTCGTTTCCAGGAAAAAGGGGGCTTTTCGATAAGGATTTCTCCTTATTGGCGCGCAATTAGGTGACCAAACCTCTCCTTGACAGAACTTCTAGACATTGTCAATATTGCAAATAATAATATGAATAACTTTGTCATCTCAATTATTGATTTAATAATATAACATATTATGCAGATGATCTTTGTGACAATAATTGAATCAATAATACGAGAGATATGATGCAAAGAATAATCGTAGCAATAATTGAGTATAACTGAGTGACTTCTCACGTAAGCATCAATAATCAATATTGTGTGCTACTATGCAACCACGCGTATTACTATACTTTTATCACTGATTATTTTATGACAATTTTCTTACTTTGAAGTTTTTTCACATATCACCCTTAACTTTAACTTTTTATCAATTTAACCATTTACTAA
Source organism: Panax ginseng (assembly GCA_020205605.1). Lineage (NCBI taxonomy): Eukaryota > Viridiplantae > Streptophyta > Magnoliopsida > Apiales > Araliaceae > Panax > Panax ginseng. The sequence continues at coordinate 145,920,087 of CM035132.1, read as the reverse complement.
ATATAATAATTATAAGAAAATTGAATACTTTCATTTCATAAAATTCGTGGTCTCACAGAAGTAGCCAGAGGGTCGGAGAAAGACAAAGGCAAAGGAAAACTACAGGAGTAGTTAATATGAACATTATTTATTATGTTGTTATGTGTAACCCTTTTTGTATATCTAAGGGTATGTTTGTAATGTTAAGTTTAGAAAACCTAGGATGATGTTATAAAGTTATTAATTAATGATATCTATGTTTATATTCATTTATGAATGGGTAGTTAGATGTTATTTTTATGATGGATCGTGAGCACCAAACTCAAGGGTTAGGTATCTGGATTTGGGGTGTGTCTGAGTTGGTATTAAAGTCATGAGGTTATAAACCGTAAGAAGGGGGGGGAGGGGGGAGTGGGGGGGGGGAGAGAAAACCTTAGGATTATAACCATAAGCGATATAGAGAAGACTCATTTAGAGTTCTAAGTGAGGGATTGATAAAGTGCATCAATAGTGAGATATGTGGACACATAGTGTGTATGAATTTTGTACTGGTGTTGTACTAATCAAGGTTGTTTAAAACTGATTATAATATATCAGGAGATGATGAAATGAGTACGGATGTGTTGGCAGCTGTTTCACTAATGCCCGTAGCCGAGGTGCCAGCTCAAAGCAAGTCAGTTGAGGAAGTTGAAAAAGACGAACCCGTGGTGAATCTGGGAAGCGATAATGACGAGTATCCTGATATGGATCTGAATGAAGATGAAGAGGTAGATTCCGAAGAAGCTAAGGTGGAGTTGGAAGTTAAGACTGGAGTAAGAGAAAAAGGTCAAGTATCTGCAGAGGTTCAGGATCTTCAGAGTAATGTATATCTCTTGGAGGAATTGTGAAAAACGGAGAGGGCATTACACAAGATTTCCAAAAGAAAGGAACGATCTGAAGGCACAAGTGGAAAGAATGAGGGCTGAAGGTGGTGGATCATCGGAAGGTGCAATCAAGAAGAAGAAGGACATAACAAAAAGGAAGAGTAACAATGATAGTGATAATAATTCAGGGAATTCAAATCCGAGGAAAAAGTAAGTTTGTGTCAGGTGTGGAAAGACTCATTTGGGAGAGTGTATGATGGGGAAGAATGTGTGTTTTAATTGTGGACAGGAAGGGCATATTCATATTTTACCACATTGTCCAAAGTCGAATACAAAAAGATGTTTTTCATGTGGAGGAATAGGTCACGGATTCAACAAGTGTCCCAAGAAGAAGAAGATATGTGAAGGGAGTAGACTGTAAACAGCTGAAGTATAAGTAGTAGTACCTTTTGGTAGTAAGATGTGATATTAAATATTGTAATATCGTGAATGATGAGTGAGCATATGTAAATATATATATGTTTGCATGAATGTAATCCTTATTTTCAATATGAATATTAAGGTAAATTTTGGTGATTTGCAACTTTTTGTGTAAAGTTGTGGTAATTACAACTTTTTGTGTAAAGTTGTGGTAGTTAATCTCGATTCTTGTTAAAAAGGGATAGTGACTGATTATAACAGTATGTGTTAAGTACTAAAATTACTATGTGCTATTTAAATAAATATGCGATTATATGAGAACTTTGTGTTAAATTATTATGTTACTAATAAGAATTTGTATAGAGATAAAGGATTAATGTAAGATTTTTATTTAAATCAGATAATGCCACCTAGATGACAGAATCGAAACCAAAGGGAGGAGCAATCAGTAAATAATGAAGGATGTCAAGCAGACCCAATGCAAAATTTTGTGGATATGTTAGCCCAAGCAATGCAAAATAAGGCGCTAATAGTAAGAGTAAGAGAACAGCCAGCCAATAGATTGGCAAATTTTAAAGATTTTAAAGCGGTAGGACCGCCAGAATTCAAAGGAACCACAGATCCTATTGAAGCCCAAACTTGGGTAAAGGAGATGGAGAAGGCATTTATTATTGCGAGAGCAGTAGAGGAACAAAAGATAGCTTTTGCTACCTATTTGATGAAGGGAGAAGCCGATTACTAGCAGGAAACTAATCATACTAGTGCAAGGACAGAAGTAGTGACGTGGACAAGGTTTAAGGTGTTGTTCTTTGAGAACTATTTTTCACCGAATATGCAAGTTAGGATGGAAGTGAAGTTTCTAGGACTGAAGCAAGAGAACATGTCGGTTTCTGTGGCAACCCAGAAAATTGGATTATCTAGAATAGTTATTAATAAAATAATTTTTTATTAATAATATTCTGTGCTATGTGTTTATTAATCGTTCTAAAACCTAGGATGATTATAATACGGGAGGATTCTGGCTACGAGCTAGACTGAACGAGTAAGAATTTTCAAGACGAAAATAAAATTTTTCCGGAACAAATTTTTTTTTGAGGAAAAAGACGAAATAAACACTATTTACCTGACGAAACCCCAAGGGTTAGGATTTGAATAACCTAAGCCTTTCCTAGAGTTCGGTATGTCGAAATGACATTCCGTCAAAAGATTTAACGAAGAATATATCGTGAAAAGTTAAGTTAGTTGATAAAAGTTTTTCTCAAAAAACGTACAGAAATCGGACGAAATAAAAACGATGAAAAGTACTGTGATGTACTTTTCATTCGTTTAGCTACGTTAGGGGAAAACGTAAAGGAAAACGCTTAATATTAAAAAGTGTTTTTCAGTTTTTCAAAGATCCGAAGAATGCGTAAAAGTTGATCGGTAAAGGAAAGACGAAATATCCAAAAATATTTGGATTTTCAGAATCACAGTTTTTAAAACTGTCGGACGAATTCCGCAAGACATAAGCATGAAGCTTCCAAGAGAAGCTTCGTGAATAGTAAGGAGGTGTGAATAGTAAGGAGGTGTGCATTATAACTTTGGGGCAAAATGACTTTTTTGCCCCTAGTCTTTGTTTTCTATAAAAGGACGGCTTAAGCTCATTTGTTGATTAATGAAAAATATACCAACACTTGAGAGAGAGAGAGAGAGAGAGAGAGAGTTCAGATGAAGAGGAGAAGGAAGAGGAAAAGCTAGCCCGAGTGCAAACTTTGTCCAACGGAAGAAGATTAAAGAAGAAGGTAATCCTAAACCTAGTTTAAGATAAATTTTCTTTATGTTTTCTATGTTAGAAACATAACTTAATGAGAATAGAAGTAAAAGATTTTAGGAATGATTTTCATATGGTTGAAATCATGAGAAAAAGAAGAAATAAGAATTAGAAGTTTAGTTTATAAATTTCTTAAGGAAGTATGAATTTCATAATGAATTTGAGCGATCCGAATGAATCATATGAACGATTCGGTGAAATTAGTAAGGAATGGTGTTTTATGACACCGAATTCAAAGAAAAAGTGAAATCGTAATCAAAATATTGATTAAAATTAATGAAGAACGCAGAGAACACGCGAAGAACACGAAGAACGTTGTTGGTGGACATATTTAAAACCATCGTAGTATAATTGTTATTGATGAACAAGTTTAAAACCATCGCGTATAAGTTAGTTGCTTATTTCTTGGTTAGGAACGGTAGAAACATTCATGAAGAACGGATTAAAACTTAGCTATAACGAAGTTATGGCAAAAATTTTGTAAAAGAAGAACGAGAAGTAGAAAGTATGTAAATGAACTCGAATGTATAGGGTTTCATAAGAATGTAAGAGAACGTAGAAAACGTGAGTCATGAACTCAAGAACGAACAAGTTCTAATTTTGGATGATCGAATTACGGACGAACGAACAAAGAACGTTAATAACGTAAAATGAACAAAGGATGGAAATTAAGCCAATTGAATGGCATGCTAACGGATTCAGAATAAATTTTTCTTTGAGGGAAGTTGAAGTACGTAAGATAAGGAAGATAATGGCTTTGGAATGACCTCGTTCCGAGTTATAACAAATAAGGTATGAGATTGTAAAGTAAGTGTCTCAAACTAGTTCCAGACTTAGAAATTTTTTTCAAAGTTCTAGTTCTGGCGCCATGATGCCGCTAGTTTTGGGAGGCGCCACCAACCACGGTCGAATCACCATCTTGAGTGGTGCCGCAAAGATGGGGAGAAAGGAAGGGATCTGCATGGCAGCCTTTGGAAAAAAGGCAAGGTCCAGAGAAGAGCTTTTAACTGCTTAACTCTTGGGGAAAGTTTAAGGGAAGATAAAGAACATATAATTCACCTAATGTAACAATTAATTAAGTGACTAAAACCTTTAGTAAAGGTTGAATGGAAAGATTGAATGGGATTAAAAGACAAATCATGTAAACGAAAATTACGGAACCGATATCTGGGGACCGTAGTCGCGATAAAACGAACGTGGGGTATTGTTGTGATTGTGATTCCTTAGACGTTGAGTGATGAGGGTAATGAATAACATTTCGATATTATGTTTTAGTAATGAGAGATAAGTGTAAAGCGTATAGACGCTGTGAACGCAACACAATTGCAATGAATGATTGGTCTTAGCATACAACGAATCGTATGGCTTCGACATTAAGAAAGAGTAATGAACGCGGGGTTCATGTAATGGATAACGAAAGTAGTAAGTAAGATATGATTTATCAAGAAAGCCGTAATGAACGGTATTAAGATTAAGGAAAGTCGAATGTGAGTCACATAGAGAATTTTAGAATGAAATGTAAGCGTTAAACACTTTAACCGATGTGAGGGTTGAGTGTACGCGAATATTAAACGGGCAGAACCTACACCCCGTGTATGGTTTGACCGTAGGATAATGAAGACCAATGATTAAACTTGTGAGCGATGAAAAACTGAATTAAAGACAATGACGTATATTGTTAAGAAGCCAAGTTAGTAATAATAACTTGGATGACGTTCCGAGTCGAATGGACCGGACATTATAAGATAAGAATAAGGTAACGTAAAATGCTTAACGCTATGAATGCGTAGAATTAATATTGAATGATCGTTCTGAGTATACAAAAGACTATACGACTTAGATGATAAATAATGAATCCTGAGGTATGGCATTTAGTTGCCAGAAAGCCATAAGGAATGAGAAATCAACTTAACGAACGTTATAGGTTTAATGGTTCAAACAAGTTAAGATGAGTTTAGGTTGTGGTACAATCATAATCTTTGATGGCTGACATATGGGAGCTGGGCTAAACAATTCCTTTAAAGAGCGGAGGTATATACGAAACTGACAACCGATATAACTCACTGTGAAAACAGTGTAGATGAGATGGAAACTTGTTTGTTAGTTGTTTGTGGGAAACCACTCAGAGTACCATATGTACTACTAGCAGAGACACGATGTGTGCTGTGTCCTAGGAGAGTTATAAGAAGAAGATAAGAATGTAAATCATCAAAGATGATGATTGTATGAGTAAGACATCTCCGTATGTCATGAAGCCGTAAAGCGGTAGAAGAAAGTGTGATGACCCGAGAATTTAGAAAATTATTTAAATCTTAAAAGATTGAATTAAGGTTAAATAATAGACCCAGACAGAAAATAAGTGAATGGATTTGAGATTTCTGGGAAGGAATTTTGTGAATTTAAAAATTTTGGTGAAGGCTTGCAGTATTAAGTGTATAAGTGTATAAGTGTATAAGTGTATATGTTCTATGTATATGGTCATATATGTTTACAGATTGTTGTTAAGGGTTAATGGTTGACCAGATAAATTATATTAGTGTCCAAACTCTAATATTATATTAAGAACGTCAACGTTCAATTAGAAAACCCTAGCGATTGATAAGAAACCCTAATACTGGCTCTGAAAACCCTAATTTTAGATTTTGGGAATCCGAAACCCTAATTCGGATTACGAAAACCCTAATTTGGGAACTCAAAGGCTTAAGTGTATCGATTATAAGATTAATTAGGGGAAAGCATAACAAATTAGTTAGAAACCCCTAATTTCAAATTTTGAAACCCTAATTTCTGTTAGAAACCCTAATGTACAATTATGGGACCTAATTGATAAATTAGCAATTTTAATTAGGAAATATTAATCCTAATTAGCAAGCTTTAATTATGATTAGGAAATCTTAATATAATTAGAAAATCCTAATTATAATTTAGAAATATTAATTTTCTATTTTGAAAACCTAATTAGAAATCCTTAAATTTTCAATTTTTAAAACCTTAGGTTTAAACCCCTAAGGGTTAAACCCTAAGGGTTGGATAAAAGGTCAATTATGCCATTAAAATTGTTTGCAAAAAGACTAAAATTCCCTTTTAGCATTCTTTAATAGGTTGGAGTATAAATCTTGCCAAAATATTGTTTGTTGAGCAACTGAAGATATACACATGTGCCTATATCAATTATATCAGCCAACATTATCAACCACATTCATTGTATTCCTTAAATATAAGAAAATTAAAGTGAGAGAAAACTCACTTTACTTTTCATACTAGCCAAAGCCATTCTCTCTCTCTATATCCGAAAATGAGAGTGAAAGGGAGTGAGAAGATAAGCCTATATCAAGTCTCTAGCCTTCCAAGATTAGTTCATGATGGTCAGAATCAAAATCAAGGCTCAAAAGAGGTATGAACACTAAAATTTCCAAATCCTTTAAGATTGATGTTAATGTTGTTGTTTGTTGGTTAGATATGTGTTAGAGGGTGTCACATAATGATCTGGGTTGTTAGATCCTAGATCCATAACATTTAGAAGCATGAAAATGGGTTTTTCAAAACTGATCTATGAACCCTAAAACATGGCCTGACAGCCGAATGTCAGGGCTCATAGATCGTTACCTATTATTTATTTTTGTGTTTTAAAGGGTTGTAGTTGTAGTATATTGTGAGGACTTTGATCTGGAACTTGAATCAAGCCCAAATCATGTGTAGATTGTATGTTATTAAGGGTCAAAGTACGTTGACCGGCATTGACTAGCTGTTCTGGAAAACCCAGATTTGCCCAGAAAAGTCTGACAACGTTTTTGCAGGCCTTTGATCTTGCTGATCTTTGTTAGTTAAGTCATGTTGTTGGTTGGATCTTGTAGACAGACATGTAGGCTATACATATAAGCCTTTAATTTACCAAAATCATAAACAGAAACGAATATAATCGTGGTCAAAGTAGTGTTGACGAAACTGCCTTATGAAGGTTTCTGAAAAACCCAGATCTTCAAGGAGCAGCTCCTGACCACTACTTTGACAGGCCAAGATCTCTTAGATTTGTTGTTGTTATAATGATCTATTGTTATAGAATTGTACCCTGACATCTCTACTACATATTTGAACCTTTATATAACACAAATCAAGCTCAGGATGCATGTTACAAGGATCGAAAAGTAGGTACCATGGTTGTTCTTCATTTCTAGGTAACCCCGGAAAATGAAGAATATGCCTGACATGATTTTTGGAGGTCTTTATCTCTCTATTGTGTTATTTTATGGACATGAAAGTTACTGTAGGTTGTAGTGCTACATAAATACTATAATCCTAATCGAATTTCGAACCCAAAAACTTAAAGATCTAAGAATTCGTGGTGGTCAAACTAGTTACCTTGCACTCTGGCGATGAAGATCTGGGCAGGTTCAAGAACATGAAGAACACCTATTATGCATTTTGCCTGTCAGCTTATAAAGCGATCTTTAGCGACACTTTATTTCTAAAATTAGTATTTTATTTAATAATTATAGAAAATTAGTTTTTAATTATGAAAATACATAATAAATTCCTAAAAATTATTTTAAAGCCTAAAAATGGGTTTTAAATAATTTTGAATATATTTCATAAATATTTAATATTTTGGAATAATAATGAAATTTAATTTATTTAATTATAATATTAAATAAATTATTTAAAAATTATTTTAATACATGGAAAATCATTTAAAAACATATTATGGTGTTAGAAAATATTTGAAGTTATTTTTGATGACTTTTAACATTTTGGGATGAATTTCATTAATAATTTATTATTAATGATAATTAATAATTTAATAAATGAATTCAATAAATTATTGAAAAATAAAATTAATGATTTAAAAATCATATAAAAATGATTTATTTGTTATAAAAATATTTTAAGTTATAAAATATAACTTTTGATATTTTGTCATGAAAATATTAATATTTTAATATTAATAGCAATTATCGGATAATGGATTTAACTATGTAAAAATCATATAAATATGATTTTAAAGTATTAAAAATACTTTGTGATATTATAAATATATTATAATAGTATGTTATGATTTTTATTAATATTTAATATTAAATAAATATTAATGATAAAAGATTTACGTGGTATTTAACTCATATAAATACGATATTAATGATTGAATTCATGATAAATGGTAATAATTATCTGAAAATTATTACGAGCTTATGAAAAATATTTTGACTAATAATAAATTATCTAAAATATCTGTTAACCAGTTTAGATAGAGTCTTATGGATAATAGGCTCATGATTGTCTGACTTGGACCTCGGGATGTCAGAATTATGCCGGATTCAACTCAGACTGCAATAGTCTGACTTGATACTAGGTCTTATGTGCTGTATAGACTGATAGGGTTATATGTTATGTGTTTAGGTTATTCTATGATAATATATAATAGTATTATATTGTGATGATATTATTCTAATATTTGGAGATCGATATTATTTATATTAGGTTTTCAAACAAAGCTAAATAAGTTTTGTAACGATAATCAACGTATCAGACAAGTTTTCCTTAACTCAACTTTGAGTTGTTTATTCAAATATACTTATGGATAATCATTGCTGATTACCATGTCTATGGATTATTAAATCGTACTCTGTGCATATTACATGTATTCATCAGGTATGAAAGGCTGATCACCTTCATTACCATTCGGTCCAGATAAAATTGATATGTTCATGTACAATGTTCGTCCAGCTATGAAAATTTGTTCATGCTAGTTCACAACTATATTGTTGAGTGTTAGTCAGCTTTTATTCAATTCTTTTAATCATGATATATCCTCAATTAAACTTATACTTGCTGGGCAAACTTGTTGCTCACCCTTGCTATATCATTATAAACATTGCAGATTAAGGCGAATACGTCAGATACAAGGAAAAGTCAAAGCCATGTTCAGCTTGGGACTATGTGTGCAGCTAGATTTGTAACAGTATTGTATAATAATAACATTGCATGTTAGATAGGATAACGATTCAGGTATTACGTGAAGGTTCTCGACCTTGGGGATAGTGTGTAAAGTTTAATGTATAAACAATTTATGTTTATATCTTCCGCAATAGTTATAGAAATTGTATACCAGATCCTTGGTGATTAGGACTGGGATCTGGGGATGCTACAGTTGGTATCAAAGACGAGTTTTCAGGATATTACATTTGGTATCAGAGCTATAGGTTATGAACCTAGGGTAGGGTTACCTTAGTCTAATAACAGCAGTGATTTAGGACAAGTACTAACTCAATTAGAGTTAGTGTATCGGTAAGATTCAAAGATGAATCTCGGTGAGTTATAAAGATACGGAGTTCTCTAACTCTGATAATAAAGGTGAACAGTAATGGTGAATAGATAGAGTCTACAAGACTAAAGGTACATGGATAGGAGATCGTCAAACAAAACGAGCATAGTATAGAAATGAATCGTAATATATACTATGAGATCACCCCATGATCTGATGAAGTTATAACAAGGAATAGAATCAATTAAATGATTGAAAAGTTTACGGCAAGAATGTTGTGTGTAAGTTATACTATGAATTGGTACAGATTCAGGAAAGGATTATGAATACGAGTTAAATGAAATTTGTATTGAGAAGGGAGTTAAGATTAAGTGGGGATTTCAATTGAGGACTCATGTCAGCAGCTGAGTTGTATGATTCCGTGTTATGGGCGGGAAATTGTACTTGGTGTAAAAACCACTTGTTTTTGGCATTGATAATAATTGAAATATCTGTGTCGCGCTATTTGCTATAAACCTGTTGAGAAGGTAATTCTTTTCTCAGGTATATAACAGATAGATAGGGTATATGTAGAGAATATAGGATTAAGTACGAGTTCTTAAAACTCATACTTATGGTACATTCATGACTCATAATTATATGAAATGTTTATGAACCCCTCAGCGAATGGACGCCAAAGGTCTGTCTAGGACAAGTTCTTAAACTCATATGATTGTGGAAAGTTCATGAACTCATAAGTGTGGTAAGTTTGATGAACTGGGTATAGTTATGTATGAATGGAGCATTAAGGATTATAGGAATAGATTGATTATTAAGCAATTGATCATTAGTGGAGACATTAGGTTTTCCAAGTCGTCTAGTTATGCTAGACTTCTAAATTTTTAACATCAAGCTAAATACACACTATGTGCTTTTGAAAAATGAATTTTTATTCTCAACTTTTGGTGACCATTGTGTATGTGTGGACTTCGGGCCACCAACACCTCGTTAGCTATTGAGATGATAAAACAGAGTTAAAATAATTTTTGATTGGCTTAAAGAATAGTCTGTGCTACTTGTTTCGACTAGACAAAAATGATTTTGAAATATCAAAATATGTTTTATTTATCATTTTGTACCATGTAACCTGGTGCAAGAATGATAAAAAAATGATAGAGTTGTAAATATAGGAATACTTATTGTTGAATTCAATCTAAAAATCATTGTTCCACTATTGTATGATGTGTTATGACAAAGTCATACAATGACGACATCCTCAAATGGGCTGTTAATACAGTACGACATCATGAAGTCATTTTCAAAATTTTAATTTGCCAACGGGGTTTGGCTATACCTTAATATTTCGTTTGAAATTGATTATTGATATGAGTCTAAGCTATTCGATTCAGCTAGACCAACGTTTTTGAAAACTCTAAGCGTTTTTTGAAAATTTCCAAAACCAAATTGTTTTGGTGCGAAATTCTATGATAAGATTGAGGTGAACTGTGCAGATTGGATAAAATTATTCAATAGCAAGAATATTCACGAGAAATGATTAAAGTATACATACTAGTAACAGTAGTTTACCTTCTTCGTGATTGTAAACATTATGTTAACCTTTGTAAGGGGTAGAATACCTTTTTATTAATTGAAATAGGTTAAGGGTAGTAATACCTGTAAACCTCAGAAGTTCATGGTCTATATGACTCCTTAGCACAATTTCAAAATTTTTACTCTAGTGAGGAATGTATTGGGTAGCATGTGATGTTGTGTATGCAAGGCATAAGGTGTAAGTTGAATTTCAGGGACAAAATTCTTAGAAGAAGGGGTGAATGTGACGACAAGAGAATTTAGAAAATTATTTAAATCTTAAAATATTGAATTAAGGTTAAATAATAGACCTAGACAGAAAATAAGTGAATGGATTTGAGGTTTCTGGAAAAGAATTTTGTGAATTTAAAATTTTTGGTGAAGGATTGCAGTATTAAGTGTATATGTTCTGTGTATATGGTCATATATGTGTACAGAATGTGGTTAAAGGTCAAGGGTTGACCAGATAAATTATATTAGTGTCCAAAACCTAATATTATATTAAGAACGTCAACGTTCAATTAGAAAACCCTAGCGATTGATAAGAAACTCTATTATCAGCTCATGAAACCCTAATTTCAGATTCTGGGAATCCAAAACCCTAATTCGGATTACAAAAACCCTAATTCGGGAACTCAAAGGCTTAAGTGTATCGATTATGAGATTGATTAGGGGAAAACATAACAAATTAGTTAGAAAACCCTAATTTCAAAATTTGAAACCCTAATTGTTCTGTTAGAAACCCTAATGTATAATTATGGGACCTAATAGCTAAATTAACAATTTTAATTAGGAAATATTAATCCTAATTAGCAAGTTTGAATTATGATTAGGAAATCTTAATATAATTAGAAAATTCTAGTTATAATGTAGAAATATTAATTTTCTATTTTGAAAACCTAATTAGAAATCCTTAAAATTTTGATTTTTAAAACCTTAGGTTTAAACCCTAAGGATCAAACCCTAAGGCTCAAACCCTAAGGGTTGGATAAAAGGTCAATTATACCATTAAAATTGTATGAAAAAAAATACTAAAATGCCCTTTTAGCATTCTCTAATAGGTTGGAGTATAAATCTTGCCAAAATATTGTTTGTTAACCAACTTAATATATAAATGTGCCTATACCAAATATATCAGCCAACATTATCAACCACATTCATTGTATTCCTTAAATATAAAAAATTAAAGTGAGAGAAAACTCACTTTACTTTCCATACTAGCCAAAGCCATCCTCTCTCTCTAAATCCAAAAATGAGAGTGAAAGGGAGTGTGAAGATAAGCCTATATCAAGTCTCTAGCCTTCCAAGATTAGTTCACGATGGTTAGAATCAAAATCAAGGCTCGAAAGAGGTATGAACACTAAAATTTCCAAATCCTTTAAGATTGATGTTAATGTTGTTGTTTGTTGGTTAGATATGTGTTAGAAGGCTCATAGATCATTACCTGTTATTTATTTTTGTGTTTTAAAGGGTTGTAGTTGTAGTATGTTGTGAGGATTTTGATCTGGAACTTGAATCAAGCCCATATCATGTGTAGATTGTAAGTTATTAAGGTTCAAAGTACGTTGACCGGCACTGACTATCTGTTCTGGAAAACCGAGATTTTCCAAGAAAAGTCTGACAACGTTTTTGCAGGCCTTTGATCTTGCTGATCTTTGTTAGTTAAGTCATGTTGTTGGTTGGATCTTGTAGACGGACATGTAGGCTATACATATAAGCCTTTAATTTACCAAAATCATAAACAGAAACGAATATAATCGTGGTCAAAGTAGGGTTGACGAAACTACCTTATGAAGGTTTCTGAAAAACCCAGATCCTCAAGGAGCAGTTCCTAACCACTACTTTGACCGGCTAAGATCTCTTAGATTTGTTATTGTTATAATGATCTAATGTTATAGAATTGTACCCTGACATCTCTACTACATATTTGAACCTTTATATCACACAAAGCAAGCACGGGATGCATGTTACAAGGATCGAAAAGTAGGTACCATGGTTGTTCTTCATTTCTGGGTAACCCCAGAAAATGAAGAACATGCCGACATGATTTTTGGAGGTCTTTATCTCTCTGTTGTGTTATGTTATGGACATGAAAGTTGCTGTAGGTTGTAGTGCTACATAAATACTATAATCCTAATCGAATTTCGAACCCAAAAACTTAAAGATCTAAGAATTCGTGGTGGTCAAACTAGTTACCTCAAGACTCTGGCGATGAATATCTCAAGGTGTTCAAGAACATGAAGAACACCTATAGCTGACATTTGCTCTGTCGCTATAAGCGATTTTAATGACACTTTATTTCTAAAATTAGTATTTTTATTTAATAATTATAGAAAATTAGTTTTTAATTATGAAAAATACATAATAAATTCCTAAAAATTATTTTAAAGCCTAAAATGGGTTTTAAATAATTTTGAATATATTTCATAAATATTTAATATTTTGGAATAATAATGGAATTTAATATATTTAATTATAATATTAAATAAAGTATTAAAAATAATTTTAATACATGAAAAATCATTTAAAAATATATTATGGTGTTAGAAAATATTTTAAGTTATTTTTGATGACTTTTAATATTTTGGGATGAATTTCATTAATAATTTATTATTAATGGTAATTAATTAATTTAATAAATAAAATTAATAAATTATTAAAAATAAAATTAATGATTTAAAATCATATAAAATGATTTATGTGTTATAAAAATATTTTAAGTTATAAAATATAACTTTTGATATTTTGTCATGAAAATATTAATATTTTAATATTAATAGCAATTATCGGATAATGGATTTAATCATTTAAAAAAATCATAATATAATTTTAAAGTATTAAAATACTTTGTGATATTATAAATATATTATAATAGTATGTTATGATTTTTATTAATATTTAATATTAAATAAATATTAATGATAAAAGAATTACGTGGTATTTAACTCATATAAATACGATATTAATGATTGAATTCATGATAAATGGTAATAATTATCTCAAAATTATTACTTAGCTTATGAAAAATATTTTGACTAATAATAAATTATCTAAAATATCTCATTAACCGGTTTAGATAGAGTCTTATGGATAATAGGCTCATGATTGTCTGACTTGGACCTCGGGATGTCAGAATTATGCCGGATTCAACTCAGACTGCAATAGTCTGACTTGATACTAGGTCTTATGTGCTGTATAGACTGATAGGGTTATATGTTATGTGTTTAGGTTATTCTATGATAATATATAATAGTATTATATTGTGATGATATTATTCTAATATTTGGAGATCGATATTATTTATATTAGGTTTTCAAACAAAGCTAAATAAGTTTTGTAACGATAATCAACGTATCAGACAAGTTTTCCTTAACTCAACTTTGAGTTGTTTATTCAAATATACTTATGGATAATCATTGCTGATTACCATGTCTATGGATTATTAAATCGTACTCTGTGCATATTACATGTATTCATCAGGTATGAAAGGCTGATCACCTTCATTACCATTCGGTCCAGATATAATTGATATGTTCATGTACAATGTTAGTCCAACTATGAAAATTTGTTCATGCTAAACACAACTATATTGTTGAATGTTAGCCAGCTTTTATTCAATTCTTTCAATCATGATATATCCTCAATTAAACTTATACTTGCTGGGCAAACTTGTTCTCACCCTTTCTATATCATGATAAACATTGCAGATTAAGGCGAATACGTTGGATACAAGGAAAAGTCAAAGCCAAGTTTAGCTTGGGACTATGTGTGCAGCTAGATTTGTAACAATATTGTATAATAATAACATTGTATGTTAGATAGGATAATGATTCATGTATTACGTGAAGATTCTCGACCTTGGGGATAGTGTGTAAAGTTTAATGTATAAATAATTTATGATTATATCTTCCAAAATAGTTATAGAAATAGTGTACCAGATCCTTGGTGATTAGGACCGGGATCTGGGGATGCTACATAAAGTTGGTCGCGTAAACTTAGATTACAAGAACGCGATCCCTAAGAAGTAAAGTTAAGTAAACCAATGTGTAAAGTCAAGTATATGACTAATTGGTGTATGTGTTATTCCTTATGTGCTATATAGGAATTGGAATGAGTAGTTCAACGTAAACTCTAAGCTTTAGTTGTGCGTAAGGCAAGTTTCCTAACTTCATTCATATTCTAAATGGATTCTAGTTTCTTAAACTTTCTCAGATGTTGAACTTGAGAAGTTTTACTGATGTGTAAATATGCGATATTTGTATAAGGTGGTAGAATGTATAAGGCCTTGTGCCAATATTTTAACACTTCGGTGTTTCTATGAGATGAACTGCTCTGTGATTGAACTGTTCAATATGAGAATGGTCTGTTTATACATGAACCATTATTGTTAAGTCTGTGTTAAAGATTCTAGCCAGACAAGATGTGTATGGAAAAAGGTGTAAGACTGAATGGATTTCAAAGTGAATGTGACTAATGTTTTAAAATGATAGGAATCAGAGATTATTCCTATTATTCAAGATACTTTATAACCTTTGTTCGGTTATTGAATTATTAAAAGAATGTTTAAATTCTTGAAGTTGTTTGTTCAACAGCTATGACTTGCTGAGCAATTGAATGCTCACACTTGCTTTAAATAAAAACATTATTAGCGAATGATGTTAGAAAGAACTTAAGGATCCCGTAAAAATCAAGCTGACTGGTATCCAGAAGAAGTGTTATTCAGTATATGAATGTGCGTGAAGATCAAGCCGAGACTTGTAATGTAGAATAGTTTAATTGAACTATATTAGTTTAATGAACTGTTATGTATCCTTGGTGGCGTATGAAAGTCACTCTTGTAAGAGATAAAGAATAATGTAATTATCATTATTTGTAATGAACAAGGGTATAAGGTATTAGAACCTAGGATTTGAGAATGTATGTTGTTATATTTAGCTATATAATTATGTATATTTGGAAGAAGATGGGATCGTGACGTACGAAATCCGGGTGTGAAAATAGATCGGACTTTAGGGCGTTATAGTTTCTGAATATGCCGCCAAGTTTAACGAGTTAGCGAGATTTGCACCTCATCAGGTGGATACGGAGGCACGAAAAGCACGGAGGTTTGAGAATGGGTTGAAGCCAGGGATATTCAACAATGTAGCCATGTTACAGATTAATCCATTTGCGACTTTATTGGAGAAAGCAATTATTGTTGAAGGAGGAAGCGAAGCTGCATCCCGATATCATCAGGAGAAGAAGAAGAAAACAAATGAATGAGGAATTAGTGGTAGAAGTAATCCAAATAAGAGGAAGTGGAGTGATAATACCCAATCGGGTAACAAGTCAGAAGAGAATAGAAAAGGAGGTGAGCCTTGTGCGATTTATGGAAAGAACCATCCAGGAGTTTGTTTGAAGAGAAAAGGAGTTTGTTATAACTGTGGTCAAGAGGGACACATGTCTCCCAATTGTCCTAGTCTGAAGAAGATACAAGGTTGTTTTACGTGTGGATCAATAGATCATTTGGTTCAAAATTATCAGAAGAAGAATGTGGATAAGGGAAGTATCAACAAGGGACCGAGCAGCGGAACCCTGAGGATTAGAGGACCTGCTCAGCTAAGAAGACAAATGACCCGTACATTCAATATGACGGTGCAAGATGCAGTAGCTTCATAGGAGGTGGTAATAGGTAAAGAAAACGTTTAGTACTTGAATTACGCGAGTAATATTGGATAGATATCGCTGTGAATTGTTTTCTTTTACAGATCCAGGTCACATGTTAGTATATGAGACACAAATTAATATTGTGTTTATAAGAAGGAATTAATGATACAACTTTAAAAAAATTTAGACAGTAAGAAAGCGGTGATTCCGAGGATGAAATCCTTATAAGGAGGGGAGAATGTGATGACCCATAATTTTAAATAATTCAAATTTTACAAATAATTTTTTTTATTTAATATTGGTATTTACTATCAATATTGTGTTGAGTATCTATGATACGAGTTTAGTAAAATGGTCAAACTATGTATTGACTGAGTAATCTGAGTGGAGATATGATTTACAGATAATGAAAACCCTAACCCTAGTGGCGGATAGGGACTCAATAGTTAATACACTGATTGTATGTGTATCTGTGTGTATGTGTTCGTACATTATAGAATTGATGATCAATGGTTGATCAGATAAGGTATAATGTTGGGTAAAATCTAATTACGCACAACACACAAGTATACGTGGTCAACAAGTAATAAAGTGAAAGTAGAGTATCGTTCCCACATAGAATTATTTAATAAAAATCACCAAGTACTAACCCATAGCCAACTCAATCTTATTTAAACGAATGAATTTAATGTTATAAATTAAATTATTTAACTAAACTAATTCTAATTACCACTAATTAAAAATCAGATTATGGAGATTTAAGATCACAACTTCACTTATTGCTTCATTTAAGTTAACACACTCCTCGTCAATTATTTTCTATCCTGAATTGTTAATCAAGAACACTAAAGCAGATAAAACCACCTCTCGATTTATAATACCCATACTCACTTAAATCCACAGATGATAGAATTAAGCAAGACACTCTAATTAACTAATTCACTATATCTCTATGTGAATTACAATTAAAAAGGATTTAAAGCACAAGTTCTCTATAAGATTACATATGGCGTAAAGGCATATCTCTATCCTAAACACGAATCATGAATTCCATCTATGAAGAAATCACAAACACATGCATTTATGATCGGATCTAAATCTAAACTTCATCTCTCGAGTTCGTAGATTATCACGGTAATTGATGGCCAATCAATTAAACAATTAATTCAAAATCACAATAGACAATCCTCACAATAGAACATAATAATTGATAACAAAGAATATTAAAATAAACTACACAATAAGATCCATTGTAATCTGAAACAAAGAATTAGTTCATTGAATTAAAACTAAGAATCCACAATTGAATAAAAAATAAAAGACAAAGATAGAAGAAGATGAGAAGATAGAATCTATTATCTGTAGATTTGATGCTCTCTCTTTGCTCCTACTTTGAATCTTCAATAGTCTCCAAGTCACTTCAATCTCCCAATCTCATAAGAACTAGTGTTTTCTCCTATTCTACTCTAATCTAATCTAATGGAATCCTCTATCTCTCCTCTAATACTTGTGATTCTCCTCCTTTTATAAGTCTCTTTATCTATCTTTAAGTCCTCTTGGAAGTCCTTGAGACAATCGGATCAAAACAATCCTTCTCCAACTCAAATTCTGGCAAAAAATGGGTTTTCATACTTAACCTTCCTACGTGGGGTCCTTTCTGCTTTCCAACATTTATTATGCCCCGCCGGGGTTCATTTCCTTCCATAGTGTCCTCTGGTAAAATGGCCATAACTTTTGATCCGGGAGGAGTTACGGGGACTGCCACCTATCAAATCGAAGATATGGACAAGCTCTACAACTTTTATTCTTTGGGATTTGAGAAATAACGAACGAATGAAGGTTGAAATTGGGCTGGAAATGAATGCTATGCAAAGGGCCACCCAAAACAGTGAAGTTCGACGTCCATTGGTACAAATGTCATAACTCTTGCATCCGAACTCCGATTGGAATGATTCAAGTTATTCCGAAAAGCTAAGAAGAAGCTCTACAATGTAATCCAAGTCCCAAGCCAAAAACTTGAAATGAACATGAAAGCCCAAACAATGTCCTATTTTCTTTTCTTTGTGATTTCATACCAATTCTTTGCGATTTCAGCTCCCAAGCATACAATCTACAAAATGAACACAAAATGCATGAAAAGTAACTAAGAAACATGAGATTAAGCAACTAATTCAAGTAACAGATACCGGATAAATAGGTATAAAACCTACTTATCAAATACCCCAAAACTTAAACCTTTGTTTGTCCTAAAAAAACACAAAACAACAATGCTATGCAATGCAACTAATCTACATGCCTACGAATCCAGAAGTAATGACAAAATCAAGTCTATTCAATCGAACTTAGAGAAATCAAGTAAACATGATAATACATCATATCAAAACAAATCAATAATTTCCCAATCAATCATTAAATCTTAGACTATTATCACTAATATAGTGTGTGTGTGCTCCACAACAATGTTAACTGATATAAAATCAAATTTAACACATAACAAGTCTTTTCGAAGGCATCATATAGTGTAAACTCATGAAATCCAAAAATAAGCTAGATCCAACTAAAATCAAACAATTACCAATATCGAGGGTCAACATGGGATACTTATGCTTTATTTTCATCTACGGGGACTTTTTGCTCTTATTTCCCATTTTATTCATTTTTTTTCTTTTGGTTTATATACACATAGCTATGCAATGTCTTATTCCCTTAGGCTTTTCAATGTCGCTTAACGAGCTTTTCGACCAACGACTCCTGCACCATTAATACCTTAGGGCGCTAGGTGTAAAGACAATCCCCCTCGGGCTTACTTACTCAAGTAACAAAGGCCACAAAACTAGACAAGCACGCCACAGCGTTTATTCATACTTTTTTTCCCTCTTTTTTTATATAGCTTATATACTCCAAATATTCTCCCAAACTTAGGTTCTTGTCTAACTTTAGCCATCACTACTTATTCTTGTCATTCTTTCATTTAAACTAGCATTATCCTTTAGAGTCCCATTATGTATCAATTTAAACTCAATCAATCAACAAGTTATTTTTACTGTGTTATCCTTATTATACAAGTTTCAAATAGAAAAATACTCAATTCCTAACAAGAAATCACATCAAAGCTCTAATAGTCAGTACTATACTTTTCTACCCAATTCCAATCTCATCATTGGCCAAAACAAACTGTAAATATCAAACAGCTGGACTCATGCAAGATGTACTAAATGCTATATAAACATAGTAAACTAACTACTATTTTTGAAATTTTCCATTTTTTTTAATTTTTAATTTTTTTTTAAAAAACTGAATGCAAAAACTAATTGTAACTATACGAACTACAATGTAAATAATTAACTATATGCAATACGACACTAAAATGCCCCCAAACTTAAACTAGGCATTGTCCTCAATGGCTGAAATAGAAAAAAGTAAAGCAGAGGACTTCCCTAAAAATATAACAATCCTCCTCCTTGTCCGCTAAGTTTAGAGAATAGGTTATGCACATGGAACACATTGGGCACTACACTTGAATTTGACTTGAATAACTTTTTCATAATCTTCTGCCTATCCATTGAACCTCCAATACCTGCAATTAAGAGAGACAACATGGGTTAGAATAACACTTGGATTGGTAAAAGAACTTAATAAGCAAATTAATTCCTATCTACCAAATAAACTAGTAAAGCATATAAATATAAAAATTCTTGGGTTGCCTCCCAGTTAGCGCTTAATTTATAGTCCTTCAACCAGACTTTGCCTTGTCAACGCTATCCAATTCCTCTTCGGAAGTTGAGGAACCCTCCATCCATCAGTAACAAATTGTCCTTTTGGAGGTTCCCACAGGCGATGGCTAATGCATTAAAGTCACCTAACATGCTCTGATTTTGTATGATTTCAATCAAGAACGTCCCACAGCTAGGTGTTTTCTCTATTGTGTATGTGATCACTTTGGGGCATGGAAGCTTGTCACACACAATGGGCTCTTTGTCTATCTTCTCTTTCTCGTCCCACCATGGACTCAAAATTTTACTCGCTCTTATGTCATCAAGAGCTTCGTCGATGACATGACTACCAAGTGGGCATGATTTTGCAAATCTGAATGACTCTTTGATCTTTGGTGGAGACCTATTTAGATCTTCTTCGACCTCTATTTCATTATCCCCAATTGTCTCCACACTTTTGATATCTTGTGGCTCATCCAGTCAAAGATTTGGTTCGGGTTCTCCGTCAATTTCGTCATCCATGTCATAAAGCCAAGTGTTTGGAGGAATGTTGCTTACAGCTTTGGTCATTTGATCTATCTTATTCTGAAGATTCTAAATTAACTTCTCTTGATTAATCCTTTTTTCCTCATTTGATGCTATGAACTTGGACAACAACTCCTCCAATCTCGAATTATTTGTCTCAGTTTTGGAATCCATGTATTGAGGACCATGAGTTGAAGTAGTGATGAGTTGTTCCGTCTGGTGCTGAAAATTGTGGCTCGATATTTCTTGACTCATCATCCTCTCCTCTTGGTTTGCTATGACCTTTGATAGTAATTCCTCCAACTTTGACTTTTCTTCTTTTAATGGAGGTTGATATGAGAATTCCGGCGTGTATGTTGGATTTGGAGTAGAGTATTGATCTTGATAATTATAGCTCTATGAAGAATCCGGGTGATACGCCCAAACTTGATGATAACTGGGATAAGAATAGTTGTTGAGGTAGTTACCACCATACTGTACCGGCCCAAGACTAATGGTGCATTGATTACTCGGGTGATTGCCAGCACAATAATTAGAAGTAACTGCTATCCTTCTTTTACGTTGGGCTGCAACAACGTCCAACCTCCTCGAAAGTGTCTCAAGTTCTGCTAATAATGCAAAAAATACATTGAGTCCATCAATCCTCGCTCCCATTGGTTGAGTCATACTCAAATATGGCCTTTGATAATTGAATCCAGCCATGGTACCTGAAACGAGAGAAAAATAGGAAGATAATAAAATAAAATAAAAATAAAGAATTAAAAAAATTGTTTAAATTAAGATTATTTTGATTGAAGCTAATATTGGCAAAAATATACCCCGGCAACGGCGCCAAAAACTTGTTGGGTAAAATCTAATTACGCATAACACACAAGTATACGTGGTCAACAAGTAATAAAGTGAAAGTAGAGTATCGTTCCCACAGAGAATTATTTAATAAAAATCACCAAGTACTAACCCGTAACCAACTCAATCTCATTTAAACGAATGAATTTAATGTTATGAATTAAATTATTTTACTAAACTAATTCTAATTACCACTAATTAAAAATCAAATTATGGAGATTTAAGATCACAACTTCACTTATTGCTTCATTTAAGTTAACACACTCATCAATTATTTTTTATCCTGAATTGTTAATCAAGAACACTAAAGCAGATAAAACCACCTCTCGATATATAATACCCATACTCACTTAAATCCACAGATGATAGAATTAAGCAAGACACCTTAATTAACTAATCCACTATATCTCTATATGAATTACAATTAAAAAGGATTTAAAGCACAAGTTCTCTATAAGATTACATATGGCGTAAAGGCATATCTCTATCCTAAACACGAATCATGAATTCCATCTATGAAGAAATCACAAACACATGCTATTATGATCGGATCTAAATCTAAACTTCATCTCTCGAGTTCGTATAGATTATCACGGTAATTGACGGCCAATCAATTAAATAATTAATTCCAAATCACAATAGACAATCCTCACAATAGAACTTAATAATCGATAACAAAGCATATTAAAATAAACTACACAACAAGATCCATTGTAATCTCAAACAAAGAATTAGTTCATTGAATTAAAACTAAGAATCCACAATTGAATAAAAAATAAAAGACAAAGATAGAAGAAGATGAGAAGATAGAATCTATTGTCTGTAGATTTGATGCTCTCTCTTTGCTCCTACTTTGAATCTTCAATGGTCTCCAAGTCGCTTCAATCTCCCAATCTCATAAGTAGTGTTTTCTCCTATTCTACTCTAATCTAATCTAATGGAATCCTCTATCTCTCATCTAATCCTTGTGATTCTCCCCCTTTTATAAGTCTCTTTATCTGTCTTTAAGTCCTCTTGGATGTCCTTGAGTCAATCGGATCGAAACAATCCTTCTCCAACTCAAATTCGGGCAAAAAAATGGCTTTTAATAAGATACCTTTCCCCGTGGTTTTTATACTACTAAAAGGGCCATTCGCTTCGTGGGGTCCTTTCTATTTTCCATTTGGTATGTTCGCTTCGTACGGGGTCCATTTCTCTTTGTGACAACCCGAGAAATTAGACAATTTATTAAAATCTTAAATGATGGATTTAAGGTCAAATAATGACCTGAAGCAGAAAAATAAGTGTATGCGTTTAGAATTTTTGAGAAGAAATTTTGAGGATTTCAAAATTCTGTGTAGGATTTAGGTGAATTATTCAGGATTAAGTGTATATGTGAATATGTTCTGTAAATATGGTTATGTATGTGTAACAAATGTAGTTAAGGGTCAAGGGTTGACCAGATAAATTTTATCAGTGTCAAACCCTAATTTTATTGTTGAATATCGATGTTCACTTAGAAAACCCTAATGACTGTTAAGAAACCCTAGAAACTGGTTCTGAAACCCTAATTACAGTTCTGGGAATTCGAAACCCTAATTCAAAAATTGAAAACCATAGATTGGGAATGCAAATGCTGGTATAAGGTTTAAACGTTACTAATGATGACCTAATTAGGGATAACTCTAATTGATTTAGAAAAACCCTAATTTCTGGTTTAGAAAACCTAATTTATAATTAGGGAAAACCTGATAGTTAGTGTAATAATTTTAATGTTAATTAGGAAACGTTAATCCTAATCTTCAAGTTATAAGAAAACCCTAATCTAATTAGGAAATCTAATTTCTAAATTAGAAAGATTATTTTTTTATTTAAAACCCTAATTCTTGGGTTATAAACCCTAATGTTCAATTATGAACCTAATTGCTAAATTAGCAAATTTAATTAGGATATATTAATCCTAATTATCAAGATTGAATTAGGATTAAGAAATTTTAATATAATTAGAGAATTCTAATTATAATTAAGTAATGTTAATTTCCTATTTTGAAAATCTAATTTTGGAATCTTAGAAACTAATTTGCAAAATCTTTAGGGTTAAACCCTAAACCCTAAGGGTTAAATCCTAAATGTGACGCCCCCAAAATAGGTCCACATGACCCATTCTGAGTTGCCAGATATCACACTATAAAAATCATTTACAAACTTCATTTATACAACTGTTGAACTGTCGTGAAAAATACGACCAAGTGGATGTGCATAACCCTGTCTTATGATAACACGAGGTTATATGTCATTTGACATCTTGTATGATAGTGGCAAAACACCCTTCCAAAGTTGGGTTCACCTCACCCTATTCGGTTCACAAAAATTAAATATCAAATGACGTATACAATACAACACACTTATCTAAAGTTCTCAATAAAATTATTTCCATACTATT